>MQTX01000040.1:3287917-3306275 GCA_009735665.1 Angiostrongylus cantonensis
ATCCCATTTCTCGCAGAAAGGAGAAAAAGCTGCTAAATTCAAAAAAAAAACGAATTTTGAAAACCACCATAAACTGAGACTTATTCAATTTAATAGTCGGCTGTTGGAAAGATGTCGCTGTCGATAACATCGACGGATACGATCGGCCCATTCAACATCTTCACATTAGCGCTGTGAAAGCTGGGAGCTCGAAAGTCACCAAGAGACGTCTGTCTCCAGAAACTCTCGAGCTGATACGCCGGCGTGGAAATTCACGAGCTGCAGGCAACCGCGAACTAACGTCCAAACTTGCAAAACAATGCAGACAAGAGATAAAAGATCTTAAGGAAAGAAGAGCAGCAGTAATGATCGAAGCAGCAGAAGCCGGAAAATCGTTTGCAAAGCCCAGCGAAGACTCGCCAATTGCAAGATCAAAATGATTGCACTCCGACGCTCAGACAAAACAGTTACAGCGCCCAGAAAATCAATGGAGAAAATCATTCACGAATACTACTCATATCTCTTCGATTGCCACCTCCATCTCCCGTCATATGAAATAAAAGAAGATGTCTCCCCTCCAAAATCCGACCTACCAATTCGTCGGTGAAAAATCAAACAGTACCAGGTCCGGACAGGATAAGATCTGAACAACCGAGAACCTTTTGCCAGTCCGCGTAAACACACTGACTCGGTTCTTCACACGTCACCTGTCTGAATGCAAGGTCCCTACTCAGTGCGAGACCAGCAAGACCGTGTTGTTGTTCAAGAAGGGCGACCTACACGATATAGGCAACTATCGCCCAATCTGCCTGCTGTCTGTCGTCTACAAACTTTTCATGCGAGTCATCCCAAACAGGATTACGAAAGAAAAGGCAATGGTAGCAAACAGGGTTTCGAAAAGGATTTAGTACAATACATAATATCCACGCGATAACGAGACCATTGAAGCATTGCGAGAGTACAAAAGACCGCTCTGTCTCACTTGTTCAATGGTTAAAAGAAGGCCTTTGACTCGGCTGAGATAGAAGCAGTCATGGAAGCTCTTGATAGTCAAGGAGTCCCTACTCAGTACATAAAGATCCTTCGCGAGCTGCAAAAAAATATCACAACCAAGATTTCACCATTTTACATGGTATTAACATCGACGTCAAAAGAGGGGTTAGGCAAGACGATACCATCTCGCCAAAAATATTTACCGCCATCTTCCAGAACGTCATGCGAACATTGGAATGGGATAATATGGGAGTGAAAATCGACGGTCGGCAGATACATCACCTTCGCTTTGCTGATGATATCGTCCTTATAACACCAGACATTAGCCAAGCGGAACGTATGCTTGCGGACTTTGATAAAGCGTGTGGAAAGATTGGTCTTCGACTAAATTTTAAGAAAACGATGTTCATGAAGAACGGATTGGTTTCCTTTGCCCTATTCACGCTTAACGGAACGAATATCTCCGAATGCTTCAGTTATGTCTATCTAGGTCGGGAAATCAATGTGATGAACGACTTAGTTCCAAAGCTGAGCAGAAGGAAACGAGCGGCTTGGGGAGCTTTCAAGAGCATCGAGGATGTAGTGAAGAGAACAGAGAGCATCCGACTCCGTGCCCACGTTTTCGACTCAACGGTTCTTCTTGCCCTAACTTACGCGTCAGAAACCTGGACGCTATGTAAGCAGGATGAAAGATCACTCAGTGTTATCGAACGCGCAGTCGAAAGTACGATGTGCTAGGAGAATCCCGTTTCACACAAGTAAGGGATGGGAACCGAAGCTCCGATCTACGTCAACGATCGATAATCAAAAATGTCATTATGTACACCATACCGTCGAAGACAAGGTGGAGCAGACACGTAATGTTTACGAAAGGCATCCGATGAGCAAGAGGCATTAGTGATTGGTTCCCTCGGAATGTCAAAGCAAGAAGATTACGGAGCCGATAGTCAGAGTTGTTCACGAAAAGCCTAGAAGAAAGATCTGATGCTCAACGTGTCCCTAAAGCGAGTAGAACCCACTGCGCTGCTCTTACACGCGATAAGGGTGAATCGAAGATTTACTGGCACCCGCTCGAGAACGATGCTCGAATAATTTGACAACTAGCTGCTACGATGGCTTTATGAGTAGTATGCTCTATGCTCAAGACTCCTTCACAAAGCTTTTTGTGGATTTGGAAACGGAGCGGAAACTATAATAAAAAAAGAGGACAGCTCTGCTAATTTTTTGTGATATAGAGACGAGAATTTACGTAGTAGGTTTGAATTATCTTCTGTGTCAGTACCTATAAAATGTGGAGAACTGACAGCCACCACATCACTTTTAGTCATCCATGCTACATCCATGTTATAGTTTTAAAGAAAAAAAAAGAGAAAAAAAATCTCACATCGAAATGATCTCTTTACCGACTAAAGATTCTGTGTGAAACACAACCGAAAATATTGCTAAGAGAATTGAACACCAGGTACCCAAGCCAAATTCGAACCCGCAACTACCCTTTCCGGTTGCACACGTGGTACGCACGGCACCACTGAGGCTGTCGTTCTGCCTTCCTTACAGTCTGTCTTTTTACTTTTTAGTGATGCCATCAGCAATCACGCATCAACGGAAATGATCTGGCGAACACAAGTAGGCCTTGTATCTTGTTGAGCTGAGGTTGTGGTCAAATCCACAACGTTTTTCTTTTTATATGCTGGCCGTTGTTGTGGGTCTAGGCATTTGTTAACCAGAGAATTTGTATTGGTAGGAAATCAATTGTTTTTTTCAGCAGATAACTGTGCTAGTGTGTGCGTGTGTATGTCGATGGGAGTGGGGGAGGGAGCACATTTGTAGATCAGCGCTTCCGTTCTACCGTTAGAAATTTGAAAGAGGGAATTTATTTCTAAACATACTTTAACCGAAAAGCCACTGCATAAACACATATCCATAGGACTACTGCTATAGACGATATTGTAATTTATAGATCCATAAAAACTAAGCACAATCTTCGTCGCCAAATGGTTAATCGAGCTAAGAAATCCAGGGTTTCTAATAAGATTGAATATATTGCTTCCTTTTTGCTGCAATTTTTGGTGATCTTATGCGATTTGTGAATCGCCTGAACCTGCTAAAAGTGCGGTGCTCCAATAATGCTAATTTCGAGTGCCAAAACGAGTTACGTAAATCGCCAATTGTTCTCAAATGACGTCACTTGTTGGAATAACCATATCCTTTCAACTGATATTCGAAGAAGTTCCTAAAGTATGATTAGGAGACTGGCTGAACAAAATAATTGTTACATTTCTTACTGTTACCAAGTAAGCAAAAAGTTTTAGTTACTATTATTGGCAACTTGATTACTGGAAACGTCGAGGGATCCCTGGTCCCACGCCGACGACATTCTTCGGTAATATGAACTCGTTGAACACCGGAACAAATCCTGCAGGATTCGTCATTAGGAAGTGGACAAGAGTAAGTGATAGGTTGTTAGATTAGCATCCACATCACAAATTTTTGACAAGACACTTTATTTTCATTCCTAGGAATATGGAAAGATATATGGAATCCAAGAAGGCCTCAGAAGAACATTAGTAGTGAGCGACGTAAATATGGCCCACGAGCTGTTCAGCACAAAATTTGATTGTTTTCATGGTCGAAAGGTCAGTTTTTTCTTCCAATTTGAAGGCATCGTTAGCATTAAATAGTGAAATTACCGTGAAATTATAATAAAATAGGCTTGACATTGATCGCAGAATTTCTTCTTCGCAGTGAGCCAATATTACTTTGTTCAACGATACTTATTGCTGTTGAACTTACCCGGTCAATTTTGTCTTCTTCAGAGCCTAACGCTATCATGTCTACGGTAGCGCGTATACAGAATTTCGTTTTCGGACAGGTTGAAAACAGAGTAACGCATTTCAAGTAGTAGCTACTGTGCCCAGCAGGAAAAGAAGAGGAAGGAAAGACAGAAAGGGAAAAGCCATTTTCTATTCACCTATATGACTTATCTTGGAATATTGTGTGGATTCTAGCAATTCTTCCACTCGGGTCGTTATTTAGCATCCGTCGCTCACGAAGTTGTCCGGATTTCATAATCATGCTCCCTCCATGAATGTCGCTTAATGCTAAGCATAATAATAAGCATAATAATTCGAGCATTCGAGCATTCTGAGCATAATTTTCCCTGGTACCAGCACAGTTCTGTTACAGTGATCCGAAGTCTACACAACAGGCAGCTGCCGACTTTCGTTTATAGCATGGTGTTTCTTCAGGCAAGTCTGGAATCCATTTAGCGAGTAAATGCAGTAGCTGGGAACTTGGAATAGGGAATTTAAATAGGAACGAAAACTGTATTGTAGGGCTCCTGTCCAGAGCACGTCTCTTCTACTGGAATTCTTTTTTTTCTGGAAGAAGGAAGATCGCCGATGGACATGGGAATCTCCTAATGCTACAACTGTCTGGTACAACCACACCTTGACGAACAGAAGGTGGCGCCACTTTGATGCCACTGTGGTGCCACCACTGTGTACTGGATCTAATCACTGTCTTCTCCATGTAATGATTTGATTCGGTTATAAGTTCGGAAATAAATCTTGTCGTCGTCCATGAAGAGCAAGATAATGTGTGGATAAAAAGAATATTCGCTATGAAATCCGCCCATTACCTGATTGGCATATGAACAAAGGCTTGACCAAGCACTGCAAGCTCCTTGTCGGAGGACTAAAACTTGTGCCAAACACACCTTCATAATCATGCTCCCTCCATGAATGTCGCTTAATGCTAAGCATAATAATAAGCATAATAATTCGAGCATTCGAGCATTCTGAGCATAATTTTCCCTGGTACCAGCACAGTTCTGTTACAGTGATCCGAAGTCTACACAACAGGCAGCTGCCGACTTTCGTTTATAGCATGGTGTTTCTTCAGGCAAGTCTGGAATCCATTTAGCGAGTAAATGCAGTAGCTGGGAACTTGGAATAGGGAATTTAAATAGGAACGAAAACTGTATTGTAGGGCTCCTGTCCAGAGCACGTCTCTTCTACTGGAATTCTTTTTTTTCTGGAAGAAGGAAGATCGCCGATGGACATGGGAATCTCCTAATGCTACAACTGTCTGGTACAACCACACCTTGACGAACAGAAGGTGGCGCCACTTTGATGCCACTGTGGTGCCACCACTGTGTACTGGATCTAATCACTGTCTTCCTTAAACAAGAAATTGAGATCATATCTCTATTACCACCAAAAAGTTGCTAGAGGTTTGGGAAACTGAAGCTTGACCCTACTGCAACAGATCTAATGTATTTCGAAACCGACTTTCCTTGAACCTCTGTGTGCTTAATCAATATGCATTCTTTCTTTGATGAGCTTACACGAGGTTGATAACAATATTTATTATCGGCCAACGTTTCGGCGTCTTCGTCTTCATCAGAGCCGATGATCCGAGTCGATGGTCCACGCTTGCTATTCGTCTCGATGTAGCGGCTTCGCCTTCGTTTCGAGTTAGATCCTCCTCAGCGGTCCATCTCCTCGAATGAGGCACACTCGTTCAGTGATGCCCTTTTCTACACGATGCTGATGGTTGATATAATGATAATGTCCGTTGACTTACACAAGGTTGATAACACACATATCATCGCACACATCGTGCAGAAGTCGGTGTTATCATTAGCTAGCACAAAGCGTGTTAATGCTTCGAAACCGACTTTCCTTGAACCTCGGTGTGCTTAATCAATATGTATTTTTTTTTTCTTTGCTGAGCTTACACGACACAATCATACAATCGATCTTATGTGTATTGCATCTATCTCTTACCACAGCGCTACACTCACCTATGACGCTTTATCATTACAGTTAAAAAAATATTTCACATCTCCCAGGATCGACTTTTCTATTAACCTCGGCATTGATCAAGTAATTCTTCGTATTTTTGTTGAGCAAGCGCGAGGTGTTATTATTATTCTTTATTCACAAATAAGCTGACGTTTCGGCAGAATTCGCCTTCTTTAGAGCCTGGAAAGGTCAAGTTGACAGCAATCTACTCGGTCAAACGCCTCCATATACGCCACATAGAAAGAATACAGATCTAATATAGTTGATAATATTTCGAAACCGACTTTCCTTGAACCTTTATGTGACTAATCAATATGCTCTTTTTTTGATGAGCTTACACCAAGTTGATAACTATATTTATTTTCGGCTAACGTTTCGACGTCTTCGTCTTCCTCAGAGCCGTTGATCTGAGTCGGCGGTGCACGTTTGTTATCCGCCTCGATGTGGCAACTTCGCCTTCGTACCGAGTCAGGTATTCCTCAACGGGCCATCTCCTCGAATGAGGCATGCTCACTCGGTGATGCCTTTTTGTGCAGGTTGCTGATGGTGGATAGCTGTGATTGTTCGGTGATAGTGTGATACTAACTTGTTTTTCCCGGACAATCAAACCTGCTGAAGTCGGTGTTATTCTCAGCTAGCACAAAGCGTAGTCATATTTCCAAACCGACTTTCCTTGAATCTCGGTGTGACTAATCAATATTTATTATTTCTTTGATGAACTTACACGATGCTGATAAAAAAGAGAATAAATATAATTATCAACCCCGTGTAAGCTTATCAAAGAAAGAATACATATAGTTGATAATGTCTATAATGTTCCGCTCCCTGCCCTGATAGATGGAGATGGAATAATCACTACGTCTCTCCATGATATGGAATTGATAACGGAAAAGTCTTATACCAACCCTCACCTCTCCATAACTTTCGTTTCGGACTCCGAAATCTGCGCTAATGAAAAACATCCGGGATTCTACTCTCTGCAGTTCGACTTGCAATAGAAAGCATGAGAAGAGGCACAACTCCAGTACTCGATAATATCACCGCTACCACTGGTTTAATCCACAGCAGCTTCCGAAAACCGGGTGAGACCATTACGGCGGAGAAGTACGTCCAAAAAATTGACGGAGTGCGCTAAAAAAACCTCAACGGCTTCTCCGGCACAGTTCAGTAGAAGAGCACGAATTTTTTTCTTCGACAACGTACAGCCTACATCTACCAAACTCTGTAGACCTCTTGCTTATCGAATAATACTTGCTAGTCTTGCTAGAACACTTCACAACTTCCTGTGTGAGTGATGCTTCGGAAATCAAGCCAAGGTTAATGGTGTGCGAATTTATCACCCCGAAAAATCTGGAATTTAACGCATTAGGTATAAAGAAAGGTCATGTACTTAAATTCTGGATACCGCTTATATCACTTTGCATTATATTATTAAATAATAATAGTAACAATAAATGAATAAATAAACACATGCATAAAGAGGCCGATTCAAGTCCTGAAGGACGTAATATAAGCGAAAAAGTATAGCACTGCTATTGAGATACTTTCTGACCCGCTAGGAAAAGCACTTATTCTGCACAAAAATTCATTAACTTGAACAAACAATTTCCTTTAAGGTGATGGTAACAAGCCCAGACCCCGAAAACGACCCACATGTACATCTCTTCGCCGCACGTGGTGTGAGATGGAAACGTTTGAGGGCTGCTGCTAATCCGGCTTTTTCGACTGGTTCAATGAAGAAAGTATGTTGTAATTTCTACTTATCTCCTCTAGCTTACTTGGCAGGTATATCCTTTTTTTCCACACTGCAAGAATGCTATGATGAGTAGAGCATCATGTTGGGATAAAATTGAGACAAATGTGAGAATTACATATATAATTTAATCAAGATACGCCCAATCGTGGAGAACTCAGTTCATGTGCTGATGGAACTTCTCAACAAGGAAACCAACACGGAACCATTCGACATTTTTCCGTGGGTAAAGTCATTACATTAAAAGCATAAATGGACATAAATGTATAAAAAGGTAGTGTGAAGTGTGTAAAGCAACGAATCCATCACTTACATATTAGCACGTCAAGTCTTGACGTGGTCTGCTTCAACAGATTTCCAGTTTAAACCATGAATGTGCCAGTGTGTAGTAATAACTTTATTGCTACCTGGAACTTGTGCTCTTTATTTTGACACATGATGCGTGACGCTGGCTTTTCGACGGCCAATGATAACCTATCAATCGTTAGCGATAGTATTTGAGAAGACAAGATCTCCATAGATTTATAAAACATACTTTGCTCTACTGAATTAAAGGCATGAATAGCGAATACTAAGACAAAGGCAAAACAAAGACCAGCATGGTGTGATGGTGAACATGTTAGCCCCTGGAAAGGGTAATAGTGTGTTCGATCCACACCACGGACATTTACGGTCCAGAGTTTTGCAAATATCTTAGCGTCATTGTGATTTTATTCCACATAATAGCCGCCGTGAAAAATTGTAGTAGGCAGTAAACTAAGAAAGTTGGTGTTCTTTCAGCTTTAAATGTATTTCCGACTAAAAAATCGAAAAAAAAGCCAAAAAAGAAAAGGAAAGAAGTCTAAACTTTCAAATTTCCCAACGCAAGAGCGTAGTTGCTACTAAGGATGAAACGATACAAAAAGGAATACTGCCTTGTCCTGTCAGGCAAAAGCGCGCTTGTTCACTTCCTTTTGCGTTTGGATTATAGGCTTTATGAATTTTTCGTTGAATTATTAATTTATTATTTACTGGTTACAATTATATATTTATTAATTGTAAATTGTTTTTTAAATAAATATGTAGGTTCATATACACATACGTCCTCCGGTAGAGCAGTGGTTAAGGATGTCGTACAACAATCCACGCTAGGTCGCTGGTCGAGCCACACATCGGGTCAACTAAGGGTCCCATTTCTTGATGAACTGCTTTCGTATTCGAAAATAAACCTTAACAAAAAAATTATAAAATTATAAAAAAATTAAATTATACAACTTGTAGACAAATAGGAGTCGTAAAATTATACAACTTGTAGGCAAATATCTGCAGTGGCTTTTATTTTAACGCAGGGTCTTCTCGATGAGCAAACAAGAGGGTGAGCAGTTACTTCTTCATAGTAGCTGGTAGTCCTACGGTTTCGCCTTCTTCAGAGCTTGGAAAGGTCAAATTGACATGTAATCTACTTAGCCTAACATTTTTATTACTTTAACAGATAAAACTTCACACATAAATTTCTATTCGAATAATAAATAATAAATTCACTTTCGTTTAAACACCCACCACTTCGTTTGTTGTAAGACTTCCAGTCAATTGGTGGAGACTAGCCATACAGAGCAATACATAGATGACGAATGTGCCTGGGTCAGGTCAAAGAATCAACCAGAGGTATGTCGCGAGGTCACGGATGATCGATCACTGGGCACTCTTTCTTGCGATTTCATTTCTTGATTTTTAAAAACTGTCCAGAATGCTGCAAAAGTTTTGTGCACTGATGTTTTTTGTTTGTGTGGGAAAATGGTGAGTTCCCCTTGCAAATTGTCTCCGTCGTGTATCTCTGTTCTATGAGAGCCTAGTAGAGCACTTTGCTTAGCTCTATGTTTTCCGTCTACGTGTTCTTCTAAACGGATACGAAGTGGCCTACCCGTTTCGCCAAGCTATTCGGCCCTACACCGTTACTTTTCTTTCTTGCCAACCGTTTCCTACCGTTAGTAGCGATTAGGTTCACTGTATCGGAACTCATGCAGTCATCGTCTCTACCATTTGGAGATCTTATGCAATTTTGCGTTGTGCGTAGATGGCCCCATAGGTGGATAATTTCAATCACTGTTACCAAATTCTCTGGAGCAGTCCTTCTTAGACAACGTTTTATAGTCGCACTTATTCCATTGGAAACAAAAGAAAGGTAAACGCTACCGTATTCTCGCTAGAATTATCGTTTGAAGACGTGGTTTCTCTTCTACACCTATTCCGAGGAGCCACAGTTTCGTAAACAAATGGCTATTTGCTGCGCATTTTCTCGGATTCTTCCTCTCGATCTCTTCTAGTGCACACAGTGGTGGCTGTTCGAAACAAGTTTCTGAAACGCCCTTCCTGTCTGTGAGCGATAAGGGGAGAGGTAGTAAAGAAGTAGGCTTTTGTTACTTGGCTTTTGAAAGTATTTGGTGATGTAGCGGATTCAGGATAGGTTAATTTAAACGTTTAGAAATGGAGGCCAGCTTTCTTTCGGTTTCTCTCAGGTGAATGTTACACACTCTGACTTAATTCAATAACTGAAAATATATTTCCATCTCCTTTGGTGTGAAGATGATGAGAAAATAATCACCTACATATCTACTCCAAAGTAATTTCCAGAGATCGACTACTAGTGCTTCGAATTTAGACATTAAAGGCAATGGCAAGCCAAGGTGCCACCTCTGTCCCTTTGCCAGTCCTCTCGTTTATGTAGGATATTTCCCGCGCCATGTGAAGATTGAGCAGTGTAGGCACTCGTCTAGAAGGGCCATCAGCTGCTGAATCCAGGAGTCACACATGTTTATTGCTTCTTCGTTTTGCATAAGGAGCTCGTGGATGGCTTACATTGCTGAGTCATTCGACAAATATGTTAAATATTGTATAATGTTAAAATTTTATTTACTGCCTATTACAATTTTTTACGACAAGTTATTATACGTGATACAACCACAATGATGCTGAGATAACTGCAAAACTTCCGGAAACCAGATGTCTACGGTAGGGAACGAGCGCTATATTACCCTTTCCGGGAGCTAACGCGTTCACCACCACACCATGCGGGTCCTTCGTTTCGCCTGTCTTCCAACTAGCTCTATCGATCAGTGCCATCATTCGACATACTTCTGTGAGGGGAGGTAGCGTCGGAGGACTACATAACGTAGGCACTTTTGGGACGTTCGTTACGCAGACGATATAAAAACATTTGGGAATTCGTGAGATTGAGAATTAGGTTTATAAACCAAGCTATTCTATCAGTAGGCCCGTTTACACAACTGATGATGGGTTTAACATTGAATATTGAGGAGTTGATAGAGGCAAGATCATCAGTGGTTGCTAACTTATTCGTTTTGATAAGTAAGTATAAAACGAGACACGTTGGCAATTCAGTTTTAAGTTACGAATTAACCAATGGTTCTAAACCTGCCGCTGTTGCCGCTTTGATCGATACCGCGTCCAATCTTCTTTATTGACTTTAAAATTCCTTCTCAGATGATGGGCAAGAAAGGAGGGCGCCTTCAAGGTGTTTTTCCGCTAAAGGCGTCTTCGAGGTGTTTTTCCACTATCTCAACATCTAATACTCTTATCGCTAACTGGTAGCCTAATAGCTACTGTTTTTGTTTGTTCTTGAACCTGTCGCACACCATATTCTTGACAGATCGAAACCAAACTTTCTATGGCAATAATGGTTAAGGAATTCGAGAATTTTGTCCGAAAATTGATGCCTACTTCGCCGATGGGGTCTTACTGTGTTAAGAACACTCATAGAAAATGAGGTGGTAGGAGTATCTCTTCTTCTTGTTTTTCGTTCTCATGTAACATCTCGAGTCTATCCTTGCAACGGAATCGATCTTTAAGCTCGGGCAAACTGCATTCCATCCTATGCAACGTTTCTTTAAAAATGGGTTGCGCCCGTTTCTTTAGAAATAGGTTGCGCTGGTGAGAATCCCGGACCCAATTTTTGCAATGAGCTAGCGCTGTCAGAGAGAGTAACGCCTTCTAATACGTGATTCCTAAGTTTCCTGACACGTTTTCGACAGTACTTTGACTCTTATCACTTTCGTAAACGGTGTTTCTTTGTTTTATTGAAGCTAATTTATGCGACTGGTTTAGCAACTTTCCGAATTGTCTGCCTAAGGGTACTTTAGCATTCGACCTAATAGAACATCAGGAAGGTTAGACCGCCGAATCGTAAGCAGTTGTGAATGAGTAAATGTTTTTTATAGTAACGTCGTGTTTGCTCATCAAGAAAAGAGTGAATCACTGGTTAACGTCGAAGCTAACGAAAGCCATCCCGGGAAATGCTTTTATTTTGATCAATAAAGTTCGTATGAGCTGAGATATGCTTGTTTGAAGTTTAGCGCTGGTATTATTTTCAACCAAATGCATCATACTCAGTGAATTTCAAGGTTATGTGTGGCAAACAAACAGAAGAACACGATTTCTAACAATATTAATATTAAGTTTCTACAAAGAGTTTACAATGGATGTCATCTACCGTCTCGCATTGGGACAAAGTGGCTCGAAAATGTTCACTGATGACAGAAGAGTGAAGGATATCGAGTCGGTCAGTTTCATAATAATAGAAGAAATTTACAAACGATATGAACTTTTATAAGTGGCGAAAGATTAAAGTCTTCTCATAAAGGAAAGGTTAAAAATCAGAAAAAAAAACTTAGTGTTTCGTTTCACAGATATTCCGGCTGAATCTACGACACCCAATAATTTATCTCGCAACGATTGTTCCCAATCTTCGACCGCTATTAAGGTAATATTCCAATCAGATGTTAATTTAAGCAAACTGAAAAATAACGTCTTAAATAGGTGCTCAATACACGTGAAAAAAACGACTAAATTATTCACACAACTCATTTGAAGAAGATAGGAACAGCCGCACTGATTAGATTTTTCACTGAAGTGTTTGGACCACAAACATCTGGGCCATGGTGGTTGGCATTCTTGCCATTGAAACTCACCTAAAATAATCCACTGTTTTTCTTGATAAGGAAGGATGAAGTGTGTAATACAGTATTTATTCATCCGCATTATCTGACGTTTCTGTCGTTTGTTCTCCTTCATATTCCATTAGGTCGAATGATAGAGCAACTTTAAGCAAGGATTCGAAGACGCTTCTGGTCATCAGCTAAAAACGAATTCAAAGATCAATATAAAATTGAACAGTAAATGGGTCGGAACGGGCGCGTGTGGCGCAGTTGTTGGAGGCGACAGGCACGTGGAATGCGCCCATGGCCCATCAAGCCTTCCATCCCTCCGGGGTCGGCAAATTGGTACCAGACTTGTCTGGGAGGATAGCAGCACTGGCTCGATAGATCGGCAGGCCACCGCGAGTCATTGTAAAGGCCAGATATGCATTCAATCACCTCCAACGATGCTTAATGAAGTCGAATGCATGGCGCATCCCTCAGGGATTGATCAACACCGAGAGCTTTAGAGCTTTTTAAATGAGTCGGAGTGGCAAGCGCCGTAGGATTAAAATCTCCAGTTTTTTCGGAATTTAAAATTCACCACCATGTATAATCTTATACTTCATCTGTATCACCTGTAGTCCCGTTGATCGTCGACCAGGCGCCAGTAAATCCTCCATTTTTTCCTGTCGCGTGCAAGAATAGCCTAGTAGGTTCTATTTGCTTTAGGGACTCGTCGAGCTTCTTCTACGCTCTTCGTGAAGAACTCTGATCATTGGGTCGGTGGTCTTCTCGCAGTACGTTTGACATCCCGAGGAATCCAGTCACTAACGGCTCTTGTCCATCGATTATCATTCAAACGCATTACGTGTCCGACCCACCTAATCTTCGACTGTTTGGCGTATAGAACGGCATCTTTGATTTTCGATCGTTGACGTAGGTCGGTGCTTCGGAACCCATTCCTTCCTTGTGTGAAACGGAATACTCCTAGCATCGTCCTTTCGACTGCGCGTTCGATAACGCTGTGTGATCTTTCATCTTGCTTACGTAGCGACCAGGTTTCTGACGCATACGTTAGGGCAGGAAGAGCCGTTGAGTCGAAAAGGTGGGCACGGAGTCGGATGCTCTCTGTTCTCTTCACTACATCCTCGATGCTCTTGAAAGCTCCCGAAGCCATTCGTTTCCTTCTGCTCAGCTCTAGAGCTAAGTCGTTCATCATTCCCGACCTAGATAGACATAACTGGAGCATTCGAAGACATTCGTTCCGTTGAGCGAGAATGGTGCAAGCGAAACCAGTCCGTTCTTCATGAACATCGTTTTATTTAGATTTAGTCGAAGACCAATCTTTCCACACGCTTTATCAAAGTCCGCAAGCATACGTTTCGCTTGGCTAATGTCTGGTGTTATAAGGACGATGTCATCAGCAAAGCGAAGGCGGTGTAACTGCCGACCATCGATTTTCACTCCCATGTTATCCCATTCCAATGTTCGCGTGACGTTCTGGAGGGTGGCGGTAAATAATTTTGGCGAGACTGTATCGCCTTGCCTAACTCCTCTTTTGACGTTAACGTTAAAATCATTGTAGAATGGTGAAATTTTGATTATGAAATTTTTGTACAACTCACGAAGAATAAAGGATAAAGCTCTCGGCATTGATCAATCGCTGAGGTATGCGCCATGCACTCGACTTCATTAAGTATCGTTGGAGGTGGTTGAATGTATACCTGGCCTTTACAATGACTCGCGGTGGCCTGCCGATGTATTGAGCCAGTGCTGCTATCCTCCCAGACAAGCCTGGTACCAATTAGCTGACCCCGGAAGGGTGGAAGGCTTGGTGGGCCATGGGCGCATTTCACATGCGCGCCGCAGTGGCGCCTCCAACCACTGCGCCACACGCGCCCACACGAAGAATCTTTATGTACTGAATAAAGAATCTTTGGCTATCGAGGGCTTCCATGACTGCTTCTCTCTCAATTGAATCAAAGGCCCTCTATTAAATAAATAAATAATATATTATCTACATATGCCGAGGTTTATAGAAAGTCGGTCTTTTGAGTTATTAAAAGGCCCTCTGTAAATCCGCGAAAGTGTGACAGAGCTTCTGAGGTTGTGAAAACGTTTAGTTGAGTAGATTGCAAGTCAAATTGACCTTCCAGGCTCTGAAGAAGGCGAAATCATCGAAATGTCAGCTATTGTGCTTTGACAAGTGCTCTAATTACAACCTTGTGCTTGTCCATCAAGAAAAACAGCGAGTTATTGAACAACGCAGAGGTTAAAAGAATGTTGGCCTTGGCATCACGTAAAATAACCACTTTATTTAAGAAAAGCATTTCTGGCAAGCTCGATTGGAAATAAGATTCCCGAAATCTTTGCAAATATCTGTAAGAAAGTCGATGAGAGAATTGACGAAAGGGCGAGTACACTTGGCGCAGTTTTTTCTTTCTTTTTCACCTCATTGAACAAGGATATAACTATTTAGGCAAGAAATGAATCGACTCACGGAGTACCTCCGGAAGCCACAGATTTCATCGATCTCTTCCTAGATGTCAAAGCTGAGCAAAATTTCGATAACAACGCGGAGTTTTTAAAGACAGGAATGAAGGTTCGCTAAAAGAAGTGAGAAGTTTTTCAAATCCCTTTGTTAACGCATTTTCAGATAACCAAACAGCTGACTCGGAGTGAAATTCCTGCACAGTGCTTCGTATTGCTTCTTGCGGGTTTCGAAACTACTGCTACTTCACTTGCATACATCACGTATCTATTGGCTAAACATCCAGCAGTTCAGCAGAAACTTCAGGCTGAAATCGATGAATACTGCCACGAAGAGGTTCGTCTACCCATTAGATTGGACAAGTCGGATTTTCCACATCATGAACTGAGCACTGTCGTAAGCCTTAGGTTCTTAGAGTGAAACATGAGATTACGCATAATAAGCAGGACTGTTTCGAACTAGCTTCTGCTCATCATTAACCGTAGCAGTCGTGAAGCACAAAAAAATAACATTTTTCTAGCTCATATAGGAGAGTAAATGAAAATGTTATGTGGAAAGTCGGTGGTTTTAGTGCAAAATATTGGAGCATTGGAAAATACTCTTTTTGGTAAAGCTACATAATTATATGGCCAATGACGGTAAGAACAATTCATGCTTTGGAAAACTCGAACTCCCACGAAATACCAATATGAAGTCAATGTTATGACAGCAGTCTTGTGCCAGCATAGTAAGAACAGAAACTTTCTTTGCTTTCACGGCAGCACTCAATTCTTGGCAAGGTTATTCTTATAAGCCTTCAAGTGTCAGTAATTCCAACCAACAATTACAGTCCATCGACCTAATAAGCAGGACTGTTTCGAACTAGCTTCTGCTCATCATTAACCGTAGCAGTCGTGAAGCACAAAAAAATAACATTTTTCTAGCTCATATAGGAGAGTAAATGAAAATGTTATGTGGAAAGTCGGTGGTTTTAGTGCAAAATATTGGAGCATTGGAAAATACTCTTTTTGGTAAAGCTACATAATTATATGGCCAATGACGGTAAGAACAATTCATGCTTTGGAAAACTCGAACTCCCACGAAATACCAATATGAAGTCAATGTTATGACAGCAGTCTTGTGCCAGCATAGTAAGAACAGAAACTTTCTTTGCTTTCACGGCAGCACTCAATTCTTGGCAAGGTTATTCTTATAAACCTTCAAGTGTCAGTAATTCCAACCAACAATTACAGTCCATCGACTACGAAACCCTGGTAAACATGAAGTACATCGACTGTGTAATCAAAGAATCTCTTAGGATGTATCCTCTAGCAGGCATGTAAGTTTGTAAGTCTACTTTGTAAATATAGATATATACATGTATAGTATACTCGCAGAAAGTGCAATGCTTAGAGATGTTGTTCAATAATACATGCAAGGTCGCTGCTTCAACAGTATACCGGGCCAAGCAAGCCACTCATCCCACAGGGATCATGAAACTAGAAGCAGAAATTTCTGCGAAAAACTCGCTTCAACCGACAAAGCCTAGTTAAAACATCTGTTGTGAACATCTTGGAACTCTCTAGCGCAGCCAACGGCGGTTGTCTTCTTCACTAGCGCTCAACGGCGTTCATGAGAAGATCGAATCAAGCAACAGACAAACCCACACGACAATTTGAAGACCACTGTAAACGAGAAGTGCAGAAAAACGAGTTATATGGGATTCTGCAGAAGTCTTTGTGCGAAGTGATGTAAATAGAAATAAGGCCGCTGCATTATGTGCGATGATAATCCTGTGTATCTGTCATGACTAGTAACTAAGTAACCTTAGAGCTCTAGCAAGGTCCTGGAGTTAGAAGAAAAGCAACGGTTAGTCTGCAATAAGCAACTCTAAGAACCTCCTATACTTGGCGCCATTGTTTAAGAGGTCAGGCAGACCAATTAGTAGAAAGTGATTAAATTTTAGCCGTTTGAGATAGCACGTTTTTTGAGCTGAATGAAAGCAACATGTACACATAACCCTGCGAAAATTCCTTCGTTTCATTGCCGGATGGCTTAATCAGCAAATCTTCGAAAAACGGTGATTATGATGGGCCCCGCACAATTTGTAATGGATGCCACTGCGACGCGCATGTGGAATCGATTTCTGCGCCCATAGCCCACCAAGCCTTCCATCCCTCCGGGGTCGGCAAATTGGTACCAGACGTGTCTGGGAGGATAGCAGCACTGACTCGATACATCGGCAGGCCACCGCGAGTCATTGTAAAGGCCAGATATTCGTTCAAGATATTCACCTCCAACGATACTTAATGAAGTCGAATGCATGGCGCGTCACTCAGGGGTTGATCAACGCCGAGAGCTTCACCCTTTAGCTTTTTTATAGGCGGACCATTTAGAATGTATCTAAAGAGATGTAGCTGAGGAGAAACCATCATACCGGTTCCTGCGTAGATAAAAAGGATAAAAGATAAAGCTCCCGGTGTTGATCAATTCTTGAGGAGTGCACCATGCATTCGACTTCATTAAGCATCGTTAGAGATGACTGAACTCATATCTGGCCTATACAAGAACTCGTCGTAGCCTACCGTATCAGTCGATGTATCGGGTCAGTGTTGTGGTCGTCCCAGACAGGTCTGGAACCAATTTTCCGACTCCGACAGGATTGAAGGGTTGGTGAGCCTAGGGATGGAGAGCGGGATCGAACTCATGTGTGTTGCAGAGTGCCCCTCACCACTACGCTACAGGCTCCGCTTTCTGCGAAGGCAACTGTAGAAAATTTATCGAGGTTGCAAACCTAAGGAAACGATACTCGCTGATCTTGACTTCCAAGTAAAAGTTGTGGAAAGCAGTTATGGAAACCAACAATCATAGCTCAACCCAGTGACCGTCATTAATTGGAATAAAAATTATCGGAATCTAGAGATCTTTCACAGTAAGATGAATTTTTCGCCATATCAAGAGAAACTGAATGATGTTTAGACCACACGCATTTTAAATTGGCTTAAGCTAAAAGCAGGACTTCTGGAAAGTTATGCATAACCCTAGATCGCTAGAGGCGTAATTCTATCCTATTCTCAACCTCTCAGTCACTCTACTTATCGAATAATTACAATCTGTTATCGAAAAACCAACATTGCTTACTATGAGCTATGTTAGAATGGCAAATGAGTTTTCAAATCCGTACACGACAAAAAGCCAGGCGTCGTTTCGCGCGGTGGAAGCAACAAAACTGTGTCGAGCGCTAAGCGCTGAACATCGCAGACGTGACTGAGTGCATAATCGACCTTATGCAATAATTAGAGATGGCCTGGCAACGTATCATGACCATGTTCCTATCCTTACATACAAGTCTGATATCAGTTCGTCGATTCTTTAAGAATGGAGGCTTTGCTTGTTCGAGCCCTAGTTCATACCATCGACCACGTGTGTATAGCAACGCACC
>MQTX01000040.1:3307691-3491143 GCA_009735665.1 Angiostrongylus cantonensis
TATATATATATCACTGTAGTTTTGTGCACGGTTACAATATTAGGGTGATTAAAACAGAAGCCCAAAGCAGTTTTGTTAAAAATAACCCGCTTCCAGATGTCCATGACGTTATGGAAAGTCCTAAAATAAGCACTTTTAATAATACGATTATTCAGATGGTTGAAACCGTCAGAAAGGCCGCTGGCTGCCTTTCTTTCGTTTGGAATTGGTCCAAGGCAATGCATCGGGATGCGACTTGCTCTAATGGAAGAAAAGCTTGTTCTGGCCCACCTCCTAAAACGATTTGACATTGCTGCAACGAAGGACACTGACGTAGGTGCCTTTGGCTGACAGTAATTGCCTCTAGCAAGTTTGGTCTGCTAATATTGTTTCCGATGCTTCATGTGAAGGAGAAAAAAACAGTAAAAGAGCGTAAAACACTGTCTGGGGAAGGGGAAAGACAAAACTCGCACGTCAAAAGTGATGAATTTCAGGTTGAACCCAGCAATTTTGTAACAAGAACCATGGTCCAATATGTCATTTCAGGAAACTTTTATTCTGAAAGGAACTACAACGATTTCACCAGAAAAAGTTATAGTTCTGCTAAAACGAAGAAATACAACCTGCTGAGCAGTTCAACTGCAAATGAATTCTGCTTGTGAAGTAAACATAGCTCATCAAAAAAAAAAAAAATCTTGGTCCCAATGAATGATTTTCTGAACGAAACTATTCAATGCAATGAGATTTCACTTGTAAACACATGGCAACAGCTTTACACCAAAGAAGGACTTCCTTTCTTCCATGTGATGGTTTAATAAATCGTTTGCTTGTGTTATGTTAGGATGTTAGTTAGTATGCGTCCATTATAACAAAGAATAGAAGCAATGTGATTTAATCCCATTAATCAAAATGACGTGTTTTGGTAATCACATGGTCGATATTCCCTTACTGTTCTGCAGCTGGATGTGTAGCCAGTAGTCACCTAAGATGTCTCAGTCGCACCTCTCCTTTTCTCCATCCTGATAATATTTTCTGGGAATGTCCTGAGCTACGAGTGTGTTCATAAAAACTACGCTTTCTTCCCCTTATCGCTGTAACCAGTGAGTGACACTGTGAAAGGTTCCCGTCATGGACGACAGTCGAACTTAGGATAACAAGTGCTCAGAACTCTCAATGGAGATAAGGGTGTTCCCCCATCTTCTACCAACCTCGGCATTCATAGTAAATTAGCTATTTTATTGGCAAACACATATTAACAATGCCTAACGTATAAAAAGGGAAGGGCGCGTGTGGCGCAGTGGTTGGAGGTGCCACTGCGGCGCGCACGTGAAATGCGCCCATGGCCCACCAAGCCTTCCATCCCTCCGGGGTCGGCAAATTGGTACCAGACTTGTCTGGGAGGATAGCAGCACTGGCTCGATACATCGGCCGGCCACCGCGAGTCATTGTAAAGGCCAGATATGCATTCAATCACCTCTAACGATGCTTAATGAAGTCGAATGCATGGCGCATCCCTCAGGGATTGATCAACGCCGAGAGCTTTATCCTTTATCCTTTAACGTATAAAAAATGCCCTCAACGACTGAGTAC
Source organism: Angiostrongylus cantonensis (assembly GCA_009735665.1). Taxonomy (NCBI): domain Eukaryota; kingdom Metazoa; phylum Nematoda; class Chromadorea; order Rhabditida; family Metastrongylidae; genus Angiostrongylus; species Angiostrongylus cantonensis. Next base: position 3,309,261 of record MQTX01000040.1, read on the forward strand.
AACGCTGCAAAAACTTATGAATTCGATACTTGAACGACCCGTCCTCACTAGTTTTGCGCGCCCTAGCATAGTCACCATTTTCGGAGACTTGCTAGTTAAGCCGTTGTGGTTCCCTGGAATACCGAGGACAGCCTGGCCAATCCAGGTCGTCACCACGATAGGCAATCGCAGCGCTTGTGGATCGGAGGGAATTTGTCACCGTGCAAGTATTTTGATACTAAGACGGTGGTGGATCCTGGTACTGGTTTACTCTTAGCTAGGTTTTTTGATGGGAACACCGGACTTCTTCTCAGCCTGGGAGACCTTGCCGGGCAGACAAATCCTGCTGTACGTGGCAGTCGGACACCCAGGTACACCTCCCAAACACGATGACGCGGTAAAGCGTCTGGAGGATGCTGCAAAAAATTCTCTGTAATTTGACAAAGTCTTCGTGTTCTTCCTGCAGATACTTGTGATACAACAGCGGCAGTTATAAATAGTACAGATGATTTGCAACCATACTCTCACAATTGTTTCATTTAGAAACAGAACCATTGAAACTGTTTTCAGAGAAATATCCTCTAATTTCCACGCCCGACTATCTGTTAACCAGAGGCATAACACAGAGACATAACGGAGAAGATTTTGAAGTAGAGGTTATGATCCTCGCGCAAGAATCGAGAACAGAAGCGCGCAAAACGCTCGAGGCATTCTGGATTAATTCCAAGAATCCGAAAATGAACCGTAGGGAGGAATACCTCATTATCACGCGTGATATTGTGCAGTATATATAAGACTGCTATTCTGATGGGATGGGCACATTACGTTTCCATGTGAACACTGCGCGGTTGGTCTCCACACTACACGTTAAGTGGAAGGCTCATAGAAAGCGGTGAGTGTACAAGGACTTTGTGCTCAGTGTGATCGAAATTTTGCTTTAGCATTTTCTCTGTTTGGTTATGGAGGTGTTCGGCCATGTAGATTGCAGTCAACTTGACCTTTCCAGGCTCTGAGAAAGGCGAAATCCGCCGAAACGTCAGCTGATACGTAAGAAATAAAACAACACCTCATGCTTGCCAAACAGAAGTAGAAAGAATTGTCCTCTAATTGTTAAGCTACAGTGTAATTATTGTTTATATTGATCAATCTCTTAAGGAAGCGACATGCATTCGACTTCTTTATGTATCGTTAGAGGTGATGGAATACCTACCTGATTTATCATTTTTTTAATACCTGTACCACGGTGCCGATATTTGAAATCGGCGCTGCTATTCTCCCAAACAGGTCTTGTACCAATATCCCGACCCCAGAAGAATGGAAAGCTACGTGGGCATGTGGTGCGAGGTCGACACCATGTGTATTGCAGATCGCCTCTAACCACTGCGCTACATTTGAATCTACCTCTTTATCCTTTAATTAATTCTAAGCTTGTTTTGTGTTGTGCTAGAACTTCTCGCCTTTGCATACGTCGAAATTTCCCAGCTCATACAATTTGCTCTTATCCTCTCTTCCATGTTGCGGTACTAGTGACATATCTTTGTTGAGTGAGGACAAAAAAAACTTCAGCGATAATGTATAGTAAGAAGTAGCTCTATTTCAAGAAGCGCAATTTAATCATGTAGCCATGCTCAGATGGTCCGAAATGGGAGGAAACACCATTATATTTCGTTAAAAACGCTGTTCTTTTCTCTTTGTTACTCTACCCAAAGCCTCACTGTCCCTGACTACCTGATTCACTGGGTAAGCTATGCTTTGTTGTTTATTTAACTATGTATGTAGTTTTAACCAATATATTGCACGTTACTTTATATGAAATTTGAATTACCCAATTTTCCGAGGTTGTCCAGAAAACGACAAATCTCTCGTGCTAACGATAATATGTCTAAGCACCCTGTGCCACTGCCTTTGTAATGCCATGATATCTTGTTTACGAAGGTGAAACGCAAAATAACTACAGCAGTTCTTCGCCATCTCAGCTCATTAGCGAAAACAAGGTAGGACCTACTTTAGCAATCGATTAGAGAACTAGGCCTCCGGTGTCTTTAATGCCACAACTATGAACGAGGAATATGCTGCTTACTTAGCACCCACATTACTACAATTTCCCACTGTTGGATTCACTTCCAACAAACGAACTATTAAGAGAAATGGCTTTTGTAAACCATTCCATGGAAATTAGTTTTTTGCGGTCGACGTGTTGTACATCTGCAGTAGCAGGGTCATTGTGTGAATGGAACAAGTATGCTAGAAACTCTATTCCACTAATTAAAAATGTTGTACTTGTTCATAATTCAACTTTTTGAAACTTTTTACTAGTAAGATAGCCGTAAACAATAAAACGTGATGGACAATTATAATTTTCTGATAGCTAACAACCAGTTTGGAGGTAGGGGTAGTACAGCTATAGCGATAACGGTTAGTACGAACAAGTCGGTGGCTCTACCCCAACTGTGGTCCACTATCCATGAAAGCTGACGAGAGCTGTGACGAAGGCACTGGAACGCCCTACCACTACTATCCTAGAGTTCGTGGGAGGATGGACTAGACCACTTTCAGCGATATTCAAAAAGACAAAGAAATAATCATGAAGCATGCTGAATCCACACGATAATCACAGGCTCTTCGTCGATGATGTTTGCGAAGAAAAGAAATGAATCCTGGAATCTTCGTCCGATTTCAAATCTATTTAAAATCTACACCCATCAACGATTGCAAACGAAATCCAAATTTTCCAGTTCAAAGTTTTCTAAATAATCGCGCTAATACCAGACACACCAACAACACGTCCAAGACAACAGCGTTCCTACTTTGCAACACCTGGACTCCAATCCTTTCCCTGTTTGAAATGCGAAACTCGACGGGAAAATAAGCGGGAGAAGTGCAACTGAAATTAAAAATTTTCCTTAATACGGTTGGACTCGTGTAGCGCAGTGGTTAGAGGCCATATGATACACATGGGATCGACTCGTTGCCCCATGCTCACGATGGCCTCCATTCCTCCGGGGTCGGCAAAGTGGTACCAGACCTGTCTGGGAGAACACTAGCACTGGCTACATAGGTAGGCCACCGCGAGTCATCGTGTAGCTCAGATATGCATTCAATCACCTGTAACAATGCCTGATGAAGTCGAATACATGGCGCATCACTCAGGTATTGACTGGAGAGCTTCGTGGTAAAACAACTTGTATCTCGAATCTGCAGACTTGAATAATGCTCATTTCAATTAAAGCTCACTCTGCGTTAAGACATCGTCGTTGCGCAGCTGAAAGCAATAACCGATTTCCGCTACGTGCGCATTGAAACCAATGCATCTAGTTTGTTCAGTCGTTATGTTCTGTTAAACGAAATCCCGCTTACTGGACCACCTAGTCACCGAAGGAAGGTCTCCAAAAAAAAAAAAAAACCCATGAGTAAACGTTACATTTTGTTGATAGAGATCTGAATGCTTTACTTCCATTTCGGCTAAGAAATATTAGACGCTCAATATGTATTCTTTCTTTGATGAGCTTAAGTATTAGACGCTCAGTCCAAAGTCACGTGAAGTTGGGAGACGTACTGGCTGAAATGAATTAAGGAAGACCATTACTTAACACGTTACCAACGTTTCTTCTGCATATGTCACTCGTTTACCACGTGATCATGGCTGAGAGGTGTTCATGGGTGTCCGACTGCGATGTACAACGCGGCGAGCAGGGTCTTCTAAGCTGAGGAGTCCGGTGTTGCTATCAGGAAACCTAGCTAAGAGTAAACCAGTACCAACGTCCACCACCGTCTTGATATCAAAGTACTCGCATGGTGACAAATCTCCCTCTGATCCACAAAGGCGGCGACTGCCTGTGGTGATGACGACCTGGGGCAGAATTTGACCTGGCTGACCTTGGGACTCCAGGGAACCAAAATGGACAACAGCAAAACGGCAACAGCTGAACCAACAAAATTCCGAAAAAATAAATATTATGCTTTGGACCGCAGCAGCAGTGAAGACGGGCCATCCAAGTACCCAAGTGGGTACTCACTTCATTTATGCTCTATGGTCGCATGCTTGTCACCACACTATATTTCGCAACCTCCATATAGAATCCTACCATGAGGCAAAGATGGTGGCTCTATCCAGCCCAATCGTTACTTCTAGATGCATCTGGATGAGGGCTAATGTTTTGTTTCCTAGTAAACTTATACTTTAATAACATTGAAAAAGCATTTAAATACAATATACTAGAATTCATGCCTTGCGTAGGTAAATCCATAAACGCAATAGGTGTGCACAAATCTCAGCGATTGTAACCTATGTGAGATCATCGTCAACCATACAAAAGGATATGAAGGTGCAATAAATAACACATAAATGTTAAAAAGGGGAATGGTACCTAGACTTTTAGGAAATACAAAATAGAACGATGACCAATGATGAGTAAAAGTTTTTGTGGCAGGATGAACTTTGAGTTATACGGAATGAAGATTAAAGACGTACCAAGGCAGAATGAGGTAGATTCATCCATTAATGATCGAAGGACATGAAATATCCCCAATACCAACAAGCTAATACAGAAATTTCCACAATGAACCCTAGAATATAACAAATGAAACAACAGAATCAGCTCATAGAAAACATTTTATTATTGTTCTGCTTTCACAGTTCCATTTGACAGACCAAGCTCAGCTATACGACGAGTTCTCCTTGATTCTGTACACAAGAAATATTGTTCAAAATCAGTGGTACGGTAACTGAATAACACCTACTACCAACCGTTAACTTTCCCGGCCACTGCTCGGTTGTTCCCCAGTTTTTGTGAAGACGCACTGTTTGGAAACGTTTCCAAAGCCTACAAGAGAATGGTTTCGATCACTCCTAAAAATATACGAAAAACACTGAATACTCACCGACCCTCTGAGGAGTGCTCTACTAAGTAACTTGTCGACAACGACATTCTCAGAAGAATCCTCTGGAATTGATAACAATTTTAAAACAGAAGACTACAAATTCATTGCCTTAGTGAATTACTGACTACTTTCACTTCCACCATGCAGCCCCTTCAGTCCATTAATTGGTCTGCTTCTTCGATTCATTGTCCGACGTACCGGCGAAGGAGTATCCCGAATGTGTAACTAAAATTCAACACCATACAAATTAATCAACGGCTAAAATCTTTCTCGTACTCCTCCACCTGAGACTTTGAGGAATCTAACGCTCTCTTGAATATGATGGTCGGTCGCTCATTCAGACTGGACTCCTGATTTTTTCCGAGAGTGCGAGAGACCGAAGATGACCTATGTGCAGGGTTTTCAACGTGTTCCCGTTTGGCAACTGACGGCTTTTTCTTCTTCTCAGTCGGTTCTGGCCTAAGGGGACTTTTACTTAACCGCTTGCTTCGTCTTTGCTTAACAACATCAGTCGAGATAGCGTCTGATTCCACCTTATCTGGTGCTAAAACGAATTTTGATTTGCAAGATATAAATTTCAGATCTAAAACAAATACTAATGCGAACCTGATCCAGTAATCGAACCCAATGTGCCCGTACAATTCGGTGCACCACACTTACAATCCGGTAGTGGGCATCCAACATTGTACTGCCTCATCTGGTAGTTGAAACACAACTCGGAACCTTAAGAGAATCTTAATCGACGTGGTCTCATGAAATCAAACTTAGCACAGGACAGATTGTCTGTTAGAAAAATGCCTCTTTAATTTCCTTCAAGAAAAAAAAAATTGCAAAACCACACCATCTCCACGAAATCCTTAATAAACAATCCAACATAAATGGAATTCACTCAACCGATGCGAAAATAAAGTGCTTCTCCAACTTTTACCAACACCAACAGTTCATATTCAAATTTATCAATCGCAACACAAAGAAGCTAGGAAGAACCACAAAGGATAAACAAGGAAAACTCCGAGAAAATGGAAATCATGTTAGGTCCCGCACAACAGTGAAGACGAGCCGTCCAGGTATCCAAGTAAGTAGTATGACACGCTTCTACCACATTTTCACGATAGCTTTTGCACTTCTAATAGGAAATAAAATGAACGAGGAGTAGCATCACGTAATGCCGTTCTCTAATACTGCTTCAAAAATTTTAAGAAATTAACCTACTTTTTCAAATTTCGAGAACTTCGAATCGAAACAAAATTGAAGCTGAAGGGATGATTTTTAAAAATCACATTGACACTTAGAGTGATAGATCAGTCTATTCTATAATTACGTGAGGTTCCGAACTTCTGAAATAATCTGGTAAAATCAAGATATTATACTCAAATGTCGAGAAGACAGGTCGGTCGTCACGTGTTGATGTAACTTTCAATAATGCAAACAACGCATCTTACGTGGTATAAAATGGCAGAGATACTGACTACATCGCCTCCATACACCCTTTAATAAAAGAAAAAGGATAAAACTCCAAGCGTTGATCAATCCCTGAGGGTGCGTCATGCATTCGATTTCATTAAGCATCGTTTGGAAGTGAGTGAATACATATCTGGCCTTTACAATAAGCACGGTGGCCTACCGATGTATCGACCTGATGCTGCTATCCTCCCAGACGAGTCTGGTGCCAATTTCCCGACAGCGGAGGGATGGAAAGCTTGGTGGGTCATGGACACGGAGATCGATTTCACGTGCATGTTGCATGACGCCTCCGACCACTACGCCACACGCGCCCTATGCACCCTTTACACTACTAATATCTCACATTTCTTAAAATATTGTCTATTTTTCTTGCATATCCTACAATCCACTCTAACATAGGAATCCTATATCTCTCGGGCTCTAAGACTACACACATCCAACGGTTTACTGCCTCTTCGTGGCTGGGAGGTGTTTATGAGTGTCGGATTGCCATGTACAGCGCGGCGATTTGTCGCCCAGTAAGGTCTCCCAAGCTGAGGAGTCCGGTGTTTCCATCCGGAAGTCCAGTCAAAAATAAACCAATACCAGGATTCGCCACCGTCCTGGTATCAAACAAGTCCCATTGTGGAGAATCTCTATCTGATCCATAAGGGCGGCGAACACCTATGGTGGTGGGCGAACACCTATGGTGGTGACGCTCTCGGGTAGACTTTGCCCTGGCTGACTTCGGGACCCCAGGAAACACAATGACTGAACCAGCAAAACTCCGAAAAATGGAGAATATGCTGGAGCCCGCACATCCATTTAGGACTGCCCATCCACGTATCCAAGCACTTAAGACTATGCAGAGACAAAAGAGTAAAAATATCGGCTCCTAAATTACTTATAAAGTCACAAAATAGAGGAAATTTTGACTTTCTGTTTTTGTGGCAGGATGAACTTTGAGTTATACGGAATGAAGATTAAAGACGTACCAAGGCAGAATGAGGTAGATTCATCCATTAATGATCGAAGGACATGAAATATCCCCAATACCAACAAGCTAATACAGAAATTTCCACAATGAACCCTAGAATATAACAAATGAAACAACAGAATCAGCTCATAGAAAACATTTTATTATTGTTCTGCTTTCACAGTTCCATTTGACAGACCAAGCTCAGCTATACGACGAGTTCTCCTTGATTCTGTACACAAGAAATATTGTTCAAAATCAGTGGTACGGTAACTGAATAACACCTACTACCAACCGTTAACTTTCCCGGCCACTGCTCGGTTGTTCCCCAGTTTTTGTGAAGACGCACTGTTTGGAAACGTTTCCAAAGCCTACAAGAGAATGGTTTCGATCACTCCTAAAAATATACGAAAAACACTGAATACTCACCGACCCTCTGAGGAGTGCTCTACTAAGTAACTTGTCGACAACGACATTCTCAGAAGAATCCTCTGGAATTGATAACAATTTTAAAACAGAAGACTACAAATTCATTGCCTTAGTGAATTACTGACTACTTTCACTTCCACCATGCAGCCCCTTCAGTCCATTAATTGGTCTGCTTCTTCGATTCATTGTCCGACGTACCGGCGAAGGAGTATCCCGAATGTGTAACTAAAATTCAACACCATACAAATTAATCAACGGCTAAAATCTTTCTCGTACTCCTCCACCTGAGACTTTGAGGAATCTAACGCTCTCTTGAATATGATGGTCGGTCGCTCATTCAGACTGGACTCCTGATTTTTTCCGAGAGTGCGAGAGACCGAAGATGACCTATGTGCAGGGTTTTCAACGTGTTCCCGTTTGGCAACTGACGGCTTTTTCTTCTTCTCAGTCGGTTCTGGCCTAAGGGGACTTTTACTTAACCGCTTGCTTCGTCTTTGCTTAACAACATCAGTCGAGATAGCGTCTGATTCCACCTTATCTGGTGCTAAAACGAATTTTGATTTGCAAGATATAAATTTCAGATCTAAAACAAATACTAATGCGAACCTGATCCAGTAATCGAACCCAATGTGCCCGTACAATTCGGTGCACCACACTTACAATCCGGTAGTGGGCATCCAACATTGTACTGCCTCATCTGGTAGTTGAAACACAACTCGGAACCTTAAGAGAATCTTAATCGACGTGGTCTCATGAAATCAAACTTAGCACAGGACAGATTGTCTGTTAGAAAAATGCCTCTTTAATTTCCTTCAAGAAAAAAAAAATTGCAAAACCACACCATCTCCACGAAATCCTTAATAAACAATCCAACATAAATGGAATTCACTCAACCGATGCGAAAATAAAGTGCTTCTCCAACTTTTACCAACACCAACAGTTCATATTCAAATTTATCAATCGCAACACAAAGAAGCTAGGAAGAACCACAAAGGATAAACAAGGAAAACTCCGAGAAAATGGAAATCATGTTAGGTCCCGCACAACAGTGAAGACGAGCCGTCCAGGTATCCAAGTAAGTAGTATGACACGCTTCTACCACATTTTCACGATAGCTTTTGCACTTCTAATAGGAAATAAAATGAACGAGGAGTAGCATCACGTAATGCCGTTCTCTAATACTGCTTCAAAAATTTTAAGAAATTAACCTACTTTTTCAAATTTCGAGAACTTCGAATCGAAACAAAATTGAAGCTGAAGGGATGATTTTTAAAAATCACATTGACACTTAGAGTGATAGATCAGTCTATTCTATAATTACGTGAGGTTCCGAACTTCTGAAATAATCTGGTAAAATCAAGATATTATACTCAAATGTCGAGAAGACAGGTCGGTCGTCACGTGTTGATGTAACTTTCAATAATGCAAACAACGCATCTTACGTGGTATAAAATGGCAGAGATACTGACTACATCGCCTCCATACACCCTTTAATAAAAGAAAAAGGATAAAACTCCAAGCGTTGATCAATCCCTGAGGGTGCGTCATGCATTCGATTTCATTAAGCATCGTTTGGAAGTGAGTGAATACATATCTGGCCTTTACAATAAGCACGGTGGCCTACCGATGTATCGACCTGATGCTGCTATCCTCCCAGACGAGTCTGGTGCCAATTTCCCGACAGCGGAGGGATGGAAAGCTTGGTGGGTCATGGACACGGAGATCGATTTCACGTGCATGTTGCATGACGCCTCCGACCACTACGCCACACGCGCCCTATGCACCCTTTACACTACTAATATCTCACATTTCTTAAAATATTGTCTATTTTTCTTGCATATCCTACAATCCACTCTAACATAGGAATCCTATATCTCTCGGGCTCTAAGACTACACACATCCAACGGTTTACTGCCTCTTCGTGGCTGGGAGGTGTTTATGAGTGTCGGATTGCCATGTACAGCGCGGCGATTTGTCGCCCAGTAAGGTCTCCCAAGCTGAGGAGTCCGGTGTTTCCATCCGGAAGTCCAGTCAAAAATAAACCAATACCAGGATTCGCCACCGTCCTGGTATCAAACAAGTCCCATTGTGGAGAATCTCTATCTGATCCATAAGGGCGGCGAACACCTATGGTGGTGGGCGAACACCTATGGTGGTGACGCTCTCGGGTAGACTTTGCCCTGGCTGACTTCGGGACCCCAGGAAACACAATGACTGAACCAGCAAAACTCCGAAAAATGGAGAATATGCTGGAGCCCGCACATCCATTTAGGACTGCCCATCCACGTATCCAAGCACTTAAGACTATGCAGAGACAAAAGAGTAAAAATATCGGCTCCTAAATTACTTATAAAGTCACAAAATAGAGGAAATTTTGACTTTCTCAACATGTTTCCGATGATATAGAGCATGTGCTATTCCTATGTTGTGAAAAAAAATTTAGTCTTCCAATAAGCATATCTAAATTCACAGTGAAGTATACTAACGGAAATAAAAACCGATAGCAGCTGAAAATCATTCGACACATAAGCTTCCCTATCCTACCAAAACTAAATCCTGACTTCCTCCAGTCCATATAACTTTTCCCTCGTTTTTTTTTATATCGAAACTTATTCTTTGAGAAAGCCATTAACTAAATAATTTTCTCCAGCTGCACTCGATGGTGTTCCCGAATGTATTGGCGATTATGTGGATACAGCGCTAGCACAGAAAAGAGAAAAACACAAGTTAAACCTCCTCCTCGAAAGAAAAGAGAACTAATTTCGAATGAATTTGAAGTGGAAATATTGTTCAATAATGACAAAAACAATATATGCCTTTGTAGCTGTATGACAAAGCCTTCACAATAAACCTGCAGCCTTTCGATCTTTTGGTACCTTGGATGTTGAGAAACCCGGATCATCTTGAATGTGTTAATAACAGCCAAGAAACTTCTGGATTTCTTGACGACCACACTCGATTTTCCACAGTCACACATTTTTAACGTGTTCTAAGCAAGACAATAAAATGACTAAAAAAAAAATCAAAAAGATATAACATACCAGCACGTACATCTTCCGTGGAGTAGATAGTGATCCGTTTGTCATACTAAAAAATAGAGAATAGACCATCCAAAGAAAAGAAAAAATGTAGCACGAAGGATCAAGACGACCCAACCTTCACAGATACTCCGTTAGGTCGCTTCGTTTTGCTGACGACCACGTACACTGTTTCGACTTTACAGTTCGGACTACATGAGTGATTGAGAAACCTAAAAGTACCACTTCTTTAGTTCACTGTGCAAAAAAAGCACTCATTACAAAGACTAACATTGAAAACTTGTACAATAGTAAGAATTTATAATCTCGAACCTTCCTTCATTACCCTTTTCTTTGCAGTCGATAATTCGCTGTCCATCCAATGCCATCATGTAATGCTTTTCTTCAACGTTACGATGTGCAGTAATTTCAGCTATTCTTCGATTCATCTCTTCATTACTAATTATTTCGCCAGCATACTCAGCTATAAATGATCCCTGAAGATTGTTCAGCTAAACTTGGTATTAAAGTAAATAGACGCGAGGAGCAATTATCGTTCCGTTTAAACGTAAAACCTTAGGTCACCGCTTCAGAACAGAACAACTAAGCACCTAATAAAGGTAGAATCAAAACCAATAGAATAAAAATCCTTACTTTGGGAATGTCTCGAACTGCAAAAGCTCCCATGCCCTTTCCTGGTGCCTCGCGTATCTCCATAGCAGAATTTACCTCCTTACGTGAAACACCCCTATTGTGGCAGCCGTCACCAATTGCTTCGCATGCCTAAAAAATGTATGAAAAATATACAAATGTGGACGAAATCATTTATTGCATTTATTCTATCTTCTGATTCGAATGGAATTTAAAAGAAGTAAACTAATGTTATGAAGATTCCATGTATCACGTAACCTCAGGGCATTCCTGCAATATGGCGCGATTAGTACATTTCGAGTTTGGACCACATCGATCGGTGTCGGTGGCCGGACAATCGCACATGCTGTCACTCTCTTCACAACCATCAAGCCGTGGTTTCGGACAACTTGGGTGGTAGACAGATGTCTGTTAAAACGATGCACATATAAAGTTGTTTCAAGTAAAGTTACAGCTTTATGATGAAGGAGATACACAACTCTGAGCGCTAACTAATAGTTTAAGAGATTTGACGAAATGTCAAGCAGTTTACCTTGATCTTGATATACTTCTCTGGTATATAATCAAACGTTGGCCGCGGCAGACAAAGATCCCGTTCCATCTCTTCCCACGCTAAAAATGGAGCACTAACACAGCAAAGGAACATATTCTGTGCAATGACGCACTGTAATGTGTATAATGAGACAGACCATCTCGGCAAGGAATATCTTTAACGCGTTTTCCGATCAATTCATATGATCCTGTGAACATAGGCACAACACATCTGGCAGGCAATAATTGGAACAAATTGTCACATCCTGCCCATTTAACTGATACGTAACCTGGTTGATTAAAATATTTCCCGTACTTGTCCCTAAAACGAGTTCAATACTATGTGAAAGAAGACTCCACCAAAGTAACCATAAGAAGTTGAGATATTTGCAAAACTTCAGAGAGCTGGTGTCTGCAATAGGGAGCGAACAACTGGGTTATTGCCCTTTCCGGGACTAACGTGTTGACCACCACACTATACGAGTCCATCGTTTTCTCTTTCTTAGAGCCGAAGACGCAGTAAATACAAAATGACGACAGTGTAATTTACACCACAACTTCAGCTTAACTGGGTTCAATGCCGATTTCTGCTTCCCAGATCAATCCTGTTAACGGGTAATTGCTGACAGCACCTATAGGTCAAGTACACGGTTAAGGGAGAAGCGAAACGAAGCATCAGCATGGTACGACGGAGAATGTGTTAAGCCCTGGAAAGGGTAATAGCGCGTACCGCAGACATTGGCTGTTCGGAGATTTGCAAATACCTCAGCATCATTATGGCTATATTTCACACAAAACCCTGCCATTAAAAAAGCAGATAAAAAGTGACGACACTTCACAAATACTGAAAAACTATGACTGGAACAAGAGATTAATAGGAAAAAACAAGAGATATACCTAAAAATGTAAACAAAAACTCACACTTTTATGCACCGCTTTGGATAATCGTCCAACTTTGTTATAACTGCCGCATAGAACCTAAACGCTTTGAACAACATTCAAACAGCAACAACTACTACTTCACTTCTACGAACAACTCTAAGGTATCTGCACCATTCGTTCGTTTTGCAATAATTTTGGCGCTGCGCCATGCCGTTTTGATAAGCAAAAACACTCAAAATATGGAGCAAAATACATGTAATAAACAAGAACATAGTAAACAAAGATAAACAAATAAGAATAAACATACGAAGTTATAAACTTTGCAATGACGGCTTGACCAATGCGAAGAGTTTCGCCTAGTATACACGACTCGCATAATGGACGGTGATTTACCGTACTCGAACTATGGTCATCTCGATAAGTCAGTGTAAGACAATTCTCATGAAATGATCTCACACATTGACAACATCTCAGCAAAGGTTCTTCTCCTGAACAAACGAAATTTAGAAAATAAGTAACTTGAATGAGAAAGACGAACTTAGGTAATAGATCTAATTATGCATTTACCTTCTCAACGGTTATACCTCTTTACGCAATTCATTTTATTATACTCTACTCTATTACACTATTAGAGGCGCGTGAAGCTCAGTGGTCGGAGACGCCCTGCAATACACACGGGATCGATCCACGCGCACTATGGTCATCAAGCAATTTATTCATCCTGGGTCGTTAAATTGGTACTAGACTTGTTTAGGAAAATAACAGCACTGCGTCGATACATCAACGCGAGTAATTGTAAAGGCCAGATATACATTCAATCACCCCAACGATCCTTAATGAAGTTGAATGCATGGTGGATCATTCAAGGATTGATCAACGGCGAGAGCTTTATCCGCAATTTATTCATCCTGGGTCGTTAAATTGGTACTAGACTTGTTTAGGAAAATAACAGCACTGCGTCGATACATCAACACGAGTAATTGTAAAGGCCAGATATACATTCAATCACCCCCAACGATCCTTAATGAAGTTGAATGCATGGTGGATCATTCAAGGATTGATCAACGGCGAGAGCTTTATCCCTCTTTTATTTTACTATATTTTATTGCTGACGAAAATGTGAAATATGAGAGTGACACATAAAAGTGCAAGGATAAAATAACAGCAAATATATAAAAATTAAGGAGATACCGGCAACTTCACATTCACAACAGAATGGTAAGTGCGATCGCTTGTTCTCCACCAGAGGAATCAGTTCGGTATCGCAGTGCGAGTGACAACGTGTGAATGCTTGTTTGATCTATAAAAGAATTTCCGTAATTTTACAATTGCAAGGTGAAAGATGATTACAGGAATATGCGCTAAAATCATGTTATGGTCATGTAGGCCAAATAATAGTCGGATGGAAGCATTTTACAAAAATAACAGACTGGCTCAGTCACACATAAAAGTGTAAGATTCCAGTAAGGGTAATTTTCAAACATCGCTTCGAGATTCTCTAGAGTAGATCGACATAGACCAAACGCACCCATACAACAAAATATTTACTTAATTAGATGGCCATTCCTCAATGATTTATCGGAAATTTGCTGGTTTAGCCATGGTGTTTCTCTGGAGTCCCGAGGTCAGCCTAGTCAAAGTCTGCCCCAGGTCGTCACCACCACAAGTAGTCGCCGGCGTTGTTGATCAAAGGGAGACTTGTCATTATGCGACTAGTTTGATACCAAAACGATGGCGGATTCTGTTATTGTTTTACTCTTAGCAGAGCTTCCTGATGGAAACGCTGGACTCCTTGTCAGCTTAGAAGGCCCTGCTGAGGGCATGAATCCCCAGCTGCATACAGTAGCTCGACACCCAGGGAACACCTAGTCACGATGAGGCGGTAAACTGTTGTGAGGTACAACAAAATAGTTCAATTAAAATCAATGATTTAATGAAGCACTCATAGAATATACTTAAAAGGAGGAATTTGAATGAACACTGCGCACAAAATACGAGTACGATAGGTTCACCTTAACTATATTTCCCTCTCTCGTCCTCACAGGCACCACATCTTCATAGACTTGAAAACCAGCCGGAGAGCACTCAACATGAAAGGAGCGAAAACAGGAATCACATTCTACAAGATGGCCTGTAAAAACATCGGATAAGGAGCGGCTCCCAATAACGAAATCAACTTTGCATAAGTTATTTTGGGAAGTAGGACTTGCTAAATGTGCTTAGAGATTTAGAACAGCTTGTTCTGATGAATGGCAATCCAAAACATCGTTTTAACAGTCTTCAAACAAGTCTTTGTTATACAACCACTCGTTCCGGCACAGCCCAGAATATACAAATTAATTCCAATGTGTGCACGTGTCTTTTCAACAGTTCGAAATTATAATAACACTTAACAAATGTTATTTATTCATGAAATCAGAGCGATAGAAATAAGAGGATAAAGCTCTCGGCGTTTACCAATTCCTTAGGAGTGCGTCATGCATTCGACTTCATTAAGCATCGTTTAGAGATGATTGAATGCACATCTGGCCTTTACAGTGACTCACGGTGGCATACCGATGTATTGATCTGGTGCTGCTACCCTCCCAGACAAGTCTGGTACCAATTTGCCGACACTGGAGGAATTGTAGGCCTGGTGGGCCATGGGCGCGGGGATCAATTCCACGTGTGTTGCAGGGCGTCTCCGACCACTGCGCTACACGTGCCCCTAGGAGAGATAGATCAAAGGACCTTCTAAAATACGATAAGGCTCCCAAGCTTTTAATCACTGTAGTTATTAAAAAACCATTAGCAGTTTTCAAAAAACTAGCACAACTTCAGATTTATTGGACTGTAAGAAAACGTAACCTTAGGCTAAAATTCTTTACAAAATACAAAAGAAAAGAAACCGATAGTTGAGAAGACGCATTCTGTTAGAATTTTAACTAGAAAAATATCGTAGCCAATTTAGGACAAAACTGTACTTCCTCGCGGAAGAGCTACTGGCTTTAAATAAAAAACAAATTTCAAGATTCACCACTTAATTACTCACTTGGATATCTAGATGGCCCGTCCTCACCGGTTTTGCGGGGCCCAGCAAAATCCATTTTTTCGGAGTTTTGACGGTTTAGCCATTGTAGTTCCTGGAGTCCCGAGGTTAGCAAGGCCAAAGTCTGCCCCGGGTCGTCACCATCACAGGCAGTCGCCGCCCTTGTAGATTACAGGAAGATTTGGCAACATGCGACTAGTTTGATGTTAGGACGACGGTGGATCCTGATATTGATTCATTTTTAGCTAGGACTACTCTGGTAGAAACATCCGACTCCTTCTTAGTTTAGGAGGCCCTGTTGGAGGGAAGGGGAGGGAAGGGGAGGGAAGAGTGAATCGCCTTGCTGAACATCGCAGCCTGACATCCCGGAACAGCTCCCAGTCATGTTGAGGCAGTAAAGCGTTGGGAGCTGATTCATAGCAGTTAATGTAACATCTTCAAACCGAATATACCTCGGACAGAAGTTGTTTTCCATCGTTCCAGATAACATGTTGAACAAAAGTGTAAGGGACAGATGATTTCGTCAACAATTTTTCGTAAACAGTTCACACTATACTCTGCAGCATTATAATCCTAGAACATTACACGGATATCAAAGAACTTAAAAGTAACCATTTAAAAAATTGCCGACCTCAATACACCTTTCATGGAATTTGGTTGTGCAAAAACTTCCAGAAGAATACTTTTTTCCGCATGCAATGAGATGACCACTCTGCCCGCAAATGAAGCAATCTTCTAAACATTAAGTGAATAATAATAAGAGTAACAGCAATAGTAGAAATAATAACAGCAACGGTCAATAACAATGATGCTGAGATATGTGCAAAACTCCGGACCGCAGGTGCCTGCGGTGGGGAACGAACACGGTACTACCTTTCCCGGGGAGCTAACGAGTTTACCACGACACCATTCGGGTTCTTCTTTTCGTCTTTCTCTTGCGATAGGACAGCAATAGAGTTTGTCAGTAGTAATATTAACAATAATAATGGTGATAATAACAAAAGTAAAGAAAGTCATAACCACCAAATACAACGAGAATGTCATAAAAACAGGAAAGTATACCTGATGCAGATGATGTCCCCATCTTCCCCACTTTTCTGGTTTTTATTGGGAATATTTCTGAAAGTGGAAATTTACAAGAGTCATGTTTCCATGCTGAGATAACACTGTTTGCGTTATCTGTACCTCTTCTTGACTTGTTCAAAGAAGGCGATTTCAAAAGAGAATGTCCATGTTGAGATTTTCCCACGTGTCCTATGCTGAAAAAGCTACTCAGAAAAACATATTAGATGGATACAAAAACGAAGAAATAGACAACAATGAGTGCAAGCTGCAACGCACAAAATAAAAAAGGATCGAAGGATAAAGCTCTCGGCGTTGATCAATCCCTGAAGGATGCGCTTTGCATTCGACCTCACTAAACATCGTTTGGAGGTGATTGAATTCATATTTGGCTTTTGAAATGAGTGGCGGCGGACTACGGATGTATGGAGCCAGTGCTGCTATCCTCCCAGACAAGTCTGCTACTAATTTGCCGCCGATCCGGAAGCGAAGGAAGGCTTGGTTACTCTTGAGCGAGGAGATCGATCCGATTGTGTATTACATAGCGCCTCCGATTACTGCCATACACGCATCCGTAGCAGTGGGTAGGATAACAACTTCGATTAAGCCAATCATATCGAAATAATAGTAGCAACGAATGAAAAAGTATGCATTTTAGATACCTTGCTTCTTCAACAGTTGTACAAAGTACTGACGATCCTTCAATAACAGTACAACCATTCTTATCGCTTCTTCCTGGAGAACAATCCATGCACTGCTCTTCAACAACTTTCGTACCATCTACTTCCATTCTTGAAGGAACTAATGAAGGATCGGTATCTAACATACGTTCCGGTAAATCCGAGCTTTCTAAAAGAAAGGGAAAAAAGATATTAAAAATGGAAAATCAGCATTTCGCTACAAAATAAGGTAAAATACCGACAAGTAAAAAAGAAGGGCTGAATGCTATTTGTCGATCAAAAAGTGTCTTCTGACAGATTTGACCAAACTCATAAAATATCCCTGAGTAGAAGAAAAAAAGGGCTACTATAACCCCCTCCCTCCACGTACTTTCCGACGATTTCTAGTTGCCAGTTCTCTCCCAAAGACCCTACACAACACTTGCCTTCATCGCTTAGGAGGATAAAAAAGGTATGCAATTTTGCACAGCGATTGTAAAAAGGCTTAAAATTGTGTGCACTTTTGATCAATGCCGAAGTTAATTCGGTTTTGGGAAAGTGTTAGCACCTATGAAATGAAAACTTAAAAGTAAAATTTAAAGCGATATGAACCAGTAAATATGGAAACATAAAGTAATTGTATCTAGCACAGGTATAAGTACTCATAAATATAAAAATAAAAGGTGAAATACCAATGGCGCAGTCGGTTAAAACGACTATATCACAAGGGGCCATAGTTGTTCCATTACAGCGTAGGTTGAAGAGAACCTTTACGATCTTCACGATAACCTTGCATGCTTTTTCATCAGTAAAGCGACTGGCCTGAATAGCATCTATGAAATTTAAATTAAGAAACACTCAGGAAGACTTTTGACGTATACTAGATGGTATTCCCATTCAATCGTCCCGCCCAGACCACCCTGCGTCCCTGGCACGTACGCTAGTTATGACCGTGGGAACAGAGATGGTGTAACACATCTTGCGGACAGCAGGAACGACCCCTATGACGTCGGGTTTTTGGAAGGAGGGTCATTGCCTTTATGGCATTACGTAGTACTTACATCGAGAAGGCACATAGCATAAGGAGGCTGTGAACTCCAACAACTGTGATAATAAGATTTTTGAAAAACTAGGACCTCAGGACAGATCCGACTTCGATTACTCTTTTCGGGGACTCATATGTTACGCAAGACACCACTAAGGCTATTGCTTTGCTTTACTCTCAGCCATTTTCCTACCTAACGCTGCCATCAGCAACCACTCTTCAACGGGATTGATTCGAAGAGAGCTAATCGGCACTAAATCCAGTTAAACTGAGGCTGTAGTCAAAATCACGATGTTAACTTCTTACTCAGTATCTATTATTATTATAATAATAAAAGGCAGTAAAGAACAAGGGTTGACATTATGACCTTAGCTCAGCAGAAGTTCCTACCAAATGTTGAGACTGAAGGTAAACCAACGTCATTCAGTGTTTAACCTTTGTTCGCATATTTACCAAAAACGTAATACTTTTCATAGGAAAAGAAAAAAAGCTCTCGGCATTGATCAATCCTTGAGGGATGCACTACACATTCAACTTCATTAAGCACCGCTGGAGGTGACTGAGTGCATATCTGGCCTTTACAATGACTCGCGGTGGCCTACCGATGTATCGAGCCAGTGCTGCTACCCTCTCAGACAAGTATAGTACCAATTCGCTAACCCTAGAGGGATGAAAGGCTTGGTGGGCAGGGGCGTGGGGATCGACACCATGCGTGTTGTAGAGCGCCTCCAGCCACTCCTCTATATGCACCCCTTTTTCAAGGATAGGCCAGGGAATTTGGAATAGATTTATCAAAACAATAAGACTAGCTGTGTCGCTTATCATGCTTATTTTAATATGAAACATGTTTCCATCTCTGTTGAATATGCATAACCCAGTCTAATACTTTTACGGCTTAAGAGTCGACAATAGGCAGATGCAACTAAATGTTATTCTGGTAGAAATCGAGTTGACCTCCTTTAAGTTCAACCACCAATATATCAAGAAGAAAGCATACCTTATGTTACACACTACTTATTTTCTGGATAAATACTAAGGAAATAGTGGTGGTGGCATGCTTAGGCAAAAGATGAAGCTTGTGATTCTTACCTTTTGCAGTCGCCAAACCGGTTAGAATCCCTCTAGTGAACTAGTAAATGCAAAAAAAAAAAACTATGAAAAACAGCTATCATCAAATGCTCTAGTCAAGTGGAAACATTCATCAAACCTCTGTGAAATCAGCGAACGAATCGAGATGTGGGATCTGTCCTCGAACACCGCCACAAAGTACAGCAATCAACTCGCGGAACGCACCAATTGTTGGCCCTGGAACACGTTAACCCCATTCAGCAGGGTCAACCACTAAAGAAGAAACTACAATTCCCAAGACGGACTTTCTACTAACATCGGCCTTCAATGAGCAATCTGTTGCTAAGTGTCATCAGCTAAGGTTATGAAGGTTTTTAGCTGAGTAGAATGAATGCCAAATTTGATCCTTCCAGGCACTGAACAAGGCGAAACAACCAAAAGGTCAGCTACAGTGTGCTAATAAATGCCATGATATCAACTTTGTGTCTGTACATTGAAGAAAAACAGTGAAGAAACTACAGTTGGTCATTCTCAGAACAAACACGGTGCTCCTGATTAGTACTAGAACATCGAACCTAGATCAGCTCCTGATAAGTTCTAGGAAGGAAAGACAACTTTTGATATCAAAAACCACTAGTCAGACAGAAACAACCCAATATCTTCGAGTAAGCGTTTCTCGAAAAGTTCAGGAAAATATCTTAAGATCCTAGGGCTTTTCTCAGCAAAGGAAAAGAGTGGACACCAAATTTTCTCCGCTCGATTACCTCTTTTCTGGGAGATTCCCATCCGATCCAGTATATTTAAAGCAGCCTCAAGTTCCATTGGTCCATTGCTATCGTCATTCGACTCCAGTACTAACCGACTCTAAAAGGGCTACGTCCTGGTTATGAAAGCTAAGCAGAGATTTAATCCTAAGCGAAATACCTCCTCATTTGAGGCCGCCAACCAGTTGATCATTAGTGTAAAGTCGTTAAGCAAATCCGATTTAAAGCCATTAATAAGGATTTCTGTACACTAAAAAGGAATCAATGAATTAAATACCCTAAGAAATCGTCCACTAAAACAAACCTACACTTTTCTCAGAGATACAAGAAGCCCAAGACTTATAGGTTTGTATCCGAAGTTTGAAATGCTCATGAATTTCCACATTGTCGGTTTTATCCAAGACTTTGGACGATTTAATATTCGATATAAGGCTGAAGATAGGATTACTAGTAGGCATAAAAGCATCGAATATAGTAAAAAATTAAGATGAACCCACTTTTTTGTCAGTTCGTCAGACGTAACTGGAATATTTTGATGCATCACGGTGCAAGGCAAGCCGTTCACATCACTCCTCATCTGAAAATGATCTCCATGTTACCCAGGACAAGGATCCAATATAAGTAGTACCAGTAAAAGATAGGTAAGCATGATAAAGAAGAAATAAACAAGTAGAGTGAAGATGCGGAGAGTAAAGGATCCGGCGAGAACGCTCAAATGGCGTTGAGGACACGGCGGCCACGAATTGGGGCGTGAGGGCCCTTAGCCGTCGTCGCTCGTCAAGAATGCGAAGAACCATCGATTGGCTAAGGGTCTAACTGGGTTTCGGACTCGACCGCCGATACAACAGTAGCACTTCTATTAGAGAAAGTTGGTAAGTCGTTAGATAAGTACCGTTAGGTAAGGAACTACCTCAATCATCACGGTGGGACGCTAAGCCCATTACGAAATGGGTAGTCACTAGTACGAAAACCGTCCGAGCAGTGTTTGGCGCGGATTGCGAAATAGAACCATTTCGATAGAACCGCACTTTAGTTCTGCAAAGGAATTGTCGAATGATATATACTGAGGTGGATTCGAACCAGGAAGGTAGCACTAGGTACCAGCAGGATATGTGTGATGGTACGACTGCTTTAAGATAAACGTCGGTTTGTAGCTCTTCTAGTAGATGAGTGAGATATTATTAGGCTTAAATCCCACTTGTAATCCTACTGATTTTTGGAAAGCACTGATTACAAGGTGAAGTTAGGGGATAAATTTGACTAAAGACTGCTCAAACGAATAAGACTTGATGTTGGATTACTAGTAAGTTTTACTTGAATGCGAGACTCTACCTCTTGTTTTGACCCGAGAGAAAAACTAACTCGTTTGCTGAATGGCGCTATATTAGGAGCTTATCATAACCTTTGCGAATCCATTCATTCACAATCTTTCTTTTTTGAATCAATGGAAGGGAAAGAACTTATTGTCACTTTCTGTGAATCTCTATTCTCTATTGTCTACTTCATACGCTCGATTCTCTTCTGCAAGGTCACTGTTTTTTTAGTCCTACTGAAAAACAAAGCAAGTTACGTATCCCGTTAAGGTCACACATAGAGGTATTTTACGTTGCCAAAAGCAGGTATTTTTAATTGGGACACTGTAGCGTTTACTTCTGTACGTTTCCGTGAGTACGTAAACTTTTGCATGGACGGAAATGATGTTTTCTATACTCGTTTTTACGAGTTCGATCCATAAAATCTCAGTTGCAGAGGCAGAAGCAGTGAATTTTTTCTTGTAGTTTCCTTGTAAACTGTATAGTGTTCAAACACAATTCTTCATTATTTGATATACAACAGCTGAAGACCCGTTTGTGAAGGATACGGTACTGCCACCTTGACAGTATACTGTCATATCGTCAGTTACTATAACCTGAAAAATTTTAGTTATGAATCAGTAAATGAATTATTTTGATTGATCGTCTTCAACTGTAGTGTTTAGATTTTGTTGGATACCAAGGGTAAGAAATGGGAAAATAGGACGGACAGCCACCTGGACCCACTCGTCGAACTTCTTCATGTCCGCGGCATAGATGACAACGATTCCGTCTTCGGGAACTTCAGATGAGCGTCTGTAATGGTCCTAATAAATTTATGTTAGAGGTACGTGGGGGCTTCTTAAAACACTCTCCTCCCACATCAAGTCCTAGTAGTGTTCTGTTCTTTGCCAGTGGATTGTAAGTAGAAATTCGATAACATAACTACTTGGCATCACACTCGGTTGGTTCTGTTAAGCAGATATAAGGTATAACTAGTTCTGGTCATGAACTCACGGCTTAACACGAACTCGACTTTCGTTGTCATTCTGTTCAAAAACGCAATGAGTCGATAGTGGGGCGTAGACGGAAACATTTTTCCCCTAAACATTATTATACTGTTTGCCACTAAACTCTAGTCAAATCTTTACCTATAACCTTATATACGCTGTGAGTTATCGAGTACGTAGTACCACCACAACAACTGCCATAGAAATCTCCATTCGTTTACATCTCGCAGAAGAGCTGCTCCGTGTGCGTACTCGTTCGAACTATACTAACAGGATTACTTTCATGACACCATCCACTTTACTTCTACTATTGTCGGCGACAATGCCGTAACGAGTACCTACTATGGAAGAGCTTTAGTTTGTGTTGGGCTCTGCTGGGAAAGTCAGACCTCGTCTCAGGTTGGGTGACTATATATTTCGACATCTACCTCAATCACGATGAGATTTTTTATGATTCAAATGGGGCAGACGTTACCACAAAATTTAACATCTTTGGTGGTAAAAAAGTGAGCGTGAAAATTGAGTATATTTCTTATGTTTAGAACTTCATGAAACATTTTCAGTGTCAGTCTATCCAAAGTTACAGGTGTTACTGAGCAATTTTTGGTAAATAGATGGGGTGGTCCAGTAGTGCGAGATCGCACAGATCGAAGTCAAGTGAAATTACAACCATGACTTTCGCTTCACCCGTTCCTAGACTGCTATTTCGCCTGTGATTCGTTGATTCCTTAAACACACTCTAAGTTTAGAAAGCGAAATATGTTGCAATACATTCGCACATACATACGTATACGCATACACATACACCTACACATGCACATACACATACACACACACACACACACACACACATGCCTATACATATGTATGTGTGCACACATACATAGATGTACACACATGTACTCTCGCAGAAGAGCTGCTCCGTGTGCGTACTCGTTCGAACTATACTAACAGGATTACTTTCATGACACCATCCACTTTACTTCTACTATTGTCGGCGACAATGCCGTAACGAGTACCTACTATGGAAGAGCTTTAGTTTGTGTTGGGCTCTGCTGGGAAAGTCAGACCTCGTCTCAGGTTGGGTGACTATATATTTCGACATCTACCTCAATCACGATGAGATTTTTTATGATTCAAATGGGGCAGACGTTACCACAAAATTTAACATCTTTGGTGGTAAAAAAGTGAGCGTGAAAATTGAGTATATTTCTTATGTTTAGAACTTCATGAAACATTTTCAGTGTCAGTCTATCCAAAGTTACAGGTGTTACTGAGCAATTTTTGGTAAATAGATGGGGTGGTCCAGTAGTGCGAGATCGCACAGATCGAAGTCAAGTGAAATTACAACCATGACTTTCGCTTCACCCGTTCCTAGACTGCTATTTCGCCTGTGATTCGTTGATTCCTTAAACACACTCTAAGTTTAGAAAGCGAAATATGTTGCAATACATTCGCACATACATACGTATACGCATACACACACCTACACATGCACATACACATACACACACACATGCCTATACATATGTATGTGTGCACACATACATAGATGTACACACATGTACAAAGTTGGCATACACACACGCGCACACAAATATAAAATACACACACGTACAAAGTTGGCATACACACACGCGTACACATATATAAACACACATGAATGAGTAGTATTTCAGGAAACTCTTCGGAAAAACTATTATGATCTCTGGAAGTTAAATATTTTCACAAAACAACTCACGTCAACAAGGATTTGAGCTGTTTTCGGAATAAATACTGGAACGTCAGACTGGCAGATAACTCTTGTGAAACATTTCGCTGTTGAACATAGAAGAGGTTCCCAGCAATTTTGGATCTCAATAGTCAAACTTTATGCTTCGAAATGTATACACGTAGACATACACATTCGAAAATATCTTATCCTTTACATTAACGTCTACCATAGTTCACTTTGCAACTTAGTTTTTTTTAATTAAGTAGAAGCTTCTGTAATAGGACGAGTAGCATGACTTTTAGGTATGTCCCACAAAGGGGCAAGGCTCGTGGTTTGAATAAACCTCGGGGTATCTGGTGCCATATTCAAGCCTTATTTTCAATTTAAGGGATGGGGCAATTATTTCAGGGAATCGTTTGATGGAATCCAATGTTCATTTCAATGTGGATGAGTCTGACATCAGTGAACTATCTCTACGGAGGTGTAAGAAAATTCGAGAAGGCCTAGGATGAACGAAGGTAGAAACAGTCATCTGTTAGAGAGTTCTACCCATCCATTGCACAATCCAGAGCTTTGCTACGACATATCATATTAACTGTTAGGAAAACCATAAATTCATTGAAGAAACAAATAACCTGAAAGGCGAATTTGTTATGAGGGTGTTCATCGCCAGCTGGAATGTAGTGAATTTCTACAGGACCACCGGAACATACCTGGAATGCTTATAGCAGGATGGATTTGATGAATAGAGGGCTCAATACTAAACTATTTCAGATGTAGAATAGAAACATGAACTGATCGTATTTAACTCTGAGAATAACGCGTGCTGTTCGAAGACATTGATATTAATGAAGGACGCAGAACATTTCATTGCTAATGTTTCTTAACCATTTTGTGCACCTACGTACTTCATCGTGATGCACGGTGAAATAGTTCGTGAGGAAATGGAAATGCATGGAACTTTATAATCTCTATCATAACTATAATCCCGTTAGTCACGGACTGATCTTAACGGACACCATTGAATTCTTCATCCACACCAGTTAATAAGTGGACTCGTCTTGAGGTATATGACGAGCACCACGATTCCCCAATTAGAATCTATTTTTATGGTTTTTGTGGGTGAAACCTTGTCTGTCCACCTCATTGTGTCCTGTGACGTCACTTGACGATCAGCTGAGAGACAGATCTTGCAGTTGTTTGTAGGTCTATAGTATTATATCGTGCTTTACCTTTTTATTTTGTGGTGCTATGTAGTACTTTCACGGATCTCCCTCATATGAGGGATCTCGAGCCGGTTAGTCGCGAGGCTACGTTGCGCGTCCCCAGGCTTTTCGTGAAGAACTCATATTCGTTCCGTTGAGCGTGAATGGGGCTAACGAAACCAGTTCGTTCTTTATGAACATCGTTTTCTCGAGATTTAGTCGAAGACCAATCTTTCCACACGCTTTATCAAAATCCGCAAGCATACGTTTCGCTTGGCTAATGTCTGGTATTATAAGAACGATATCATCAGTAAACCGAAGGTGGTGTATCTGCCGACCGTCGATTTTCACTCCCATATTATCCCATTCCAATGCTCGCATGACGTTCTGGAGGGTGGCTGTAAATAATTTTGGCGAGATTGTATCACCCTGCCTAACTCCTCTTTTGTTGTCAACGTTAATATCGTTGCAGCATGGGAAAAAAAATCAGCGCAGCAGAAACAGGGAGTCCATCCCTGGATCCACCTGCGCCTCAGGAAAGCAAATTTCGCTTTTGGTCCGCGATTAACCCCCCATCCGCCACCTGGGGGCACACCACGTAGCCTCGCGACTAACCGGCACGAGATCCCTCATATGTGGGAGATCCGTGGGATTTGGCACACACTTTCTGTATTTGCTAGGCGTATTCATGCTTGCGTGTGTGTGTGCGGTCTCCCTTTATGCGGATTGTATTCTACGAGTCAACTCGGTAAAAGCATGCAATCAGGTGACAGGGAAGTATATGGGAGGCGGTTAGGAGTCGCCTCCAGCAAATAAGCTCCATGTCCACTCTGGGAGAGCCTGGCAAGCTACTCGTGAGTATAACCAGCCCCCACGTCCAGAGCCCGGAAAGCTATACTAGGGTATCAAGTATGCTAAATACAGTAAGAAGACGGGCCTCATTCCCCTGACTCCGACAGTGCTCCCAATTTGGCAGCGTAGGGTAGGAAGAGACAGAGAGCCTGCCAAAATCTCAGGGCCAATGGAAGCTGCCTGGATCAAGAACTATGGTGAAGATCTCTACCTACAAAGCACGTTCACTTGTATCCGAGTCCTCGATAGAAGGCTTGCTCAATCAAGCAAGAATAATAAGGTACGAAGTCATCGGTCTGGGCGAGACGAGACGACGCCACCCATTCAACGCTGTCTATGACACTGGAGAAAAACTGTTCCTCGGAATATGCAACAGTACAGGCGTAGGCAGTGTCGGCGTTCTCGTCAGCACGAGTTTGTCCATGAACATCGATTCATTCGAACAGCTTACAACCCGAATCGGGCGTTTACGACTAAAAAGATGTGGATCAACTCACGGAAAGGAGAAAAAGCCGCTAAATTCAAAAACCGAGGTCCCAGAACCACAACAAACTGGGACTTATTCAACTCATTAGTCGGCTGTAGGGAAGATGCCGTTGTCGACAAAATCGACGAGGAATACGATCGGCTCATTGAACATTTTCAGGTTAGCGCAATGAAAGCTGAGAGTTCAATGGTCATCAAGAGACTTATGTCTCCAGAAACTCTCGAGCTAATACGCCAGCGTTGAATCGCGCGTGCTGCAAGCAACCGCGAACTAACGTTCGAGCTTGCGAAACAGTGCAGGCAGGCGATGAAAGAAGATCTTAAAGAGAGAAGAGCAGCAGTAATGGTCGAAGCTGCAGAGGCTGGGAAAAGCATTCTCAAAGCCCGCCGAAGCTTCGCCAATTACAAGAACAAGATGATTGCATTCCGTCGCCCAGACGGAACAATAACAGCGTCCAGAAAGGCATTGGAGAAAATCATCGACGAATACTACTCAGATCTCTTTGATAGCCACCTCCACCTGACGTCTTATGAAATAAAAGAGGATGGATATGTTGTTCCACCAGTTCTCCCTTCCGAAATCCAACATGCCATTTCGTTGGTGAAAAATCGAGCAGCACCAGGTCCGGACAGGATAAGAGCAGAACATCTGAAGAACCTTCCGCCAGTCCTCGTAAGCACACTGGCTCGGCTCTTCACACGTTACCTGTCCGAATGCAAGGTGTCTGCTCAGTGGAAGACTAGCAAGACCGTGTTGTCGTTCAAGAAGGGCTACCTACACCAATTAGGCAACTATTATCCAATCTGCTTGCTGCCTGTCGTCTACAAACTTTTCACTCGAGTCATCCTAAACAGGATAGATAGAACACTAGACGAAGGACCGCCATGTGAGCATGCGGAGTTTCGAAAAGGATTAGTACGATCGACCACATTCACACGTTAACAAGGCTCATTGAAGTATCGCGTGAGTACAAAAGACCGCTCTGTCTCACTTTCATCGACTTAGGGAAGGCATTTGATTCAATTGAGATAGAAGCACTCATGGATGCTCTTGATCGTCAGGGAATCCCTACTCAGTACCTAAAGATTCTTCGTGAGCTGTTCAAAAATTTCACAACCAAAACTTCGCCATTCTACAACGATATTAACGTTGACGTCAAAAGAGGAATTAAGCAGGACGATACAAACTCGCCAAAATTATTTACAGCCACCCTCCAGAACGTCATGCGAGCATTGGAATGGGATAATATGGGAGTGAAAATCGACGGTCGGCAGATACATCACCTTCGGTTTACTGATGATATCGTTCTTATAATACCAGACATTAGCCAAGCGAAACGTATGCTTGCGGATTTTGATAAAGCGTGTGGAAAGATTGGTCTTCGACTAAATCTCGAGAAAACGATGTTCATAAAGAACGAACTGGTTTCGTTAGCCCCATTCACGCTCAACGGAACGAATATCTCCGAGTGCTCCAGTTATGTCTATCTAGGTCGGGAAATCAATGTGATGAACGACTTAGCTTCAGAGCTGAGCAGAAGGAAACGAGCGGCTTGGGGAGCATTCAAGAGCATCGAGGATGTAGTGAAGAGAACAAAGAACACCCGACTCCGTGACCACCTTTTCGACTCAACGGTTCTTCCTGCCCTAACGTATGCGTCATAAGTCTGGTCGCTATGTAAGCAGGATGAAAGATCACTCATCGCTATCAAACGCGCAGTCGAAAGGACGATGCTAGGAGTATCCCGTTTCACACAAGTAAGGGATGTCACTCGACGATCAACGGGACTACAGGTGATACAGGTGATGTAGTACTTATAAATAAACATACCATGTGTTTGTTGGATTTTTCATTATGTTTTGGGTGCTTTCTCAATATAGTCTCTAAGCGATGTTGCTTCTATACCATCGTTCGGAGCCCTATTTGTTGTTTCCAGGTTCGAATTTCTATTAACCTCGGCATAGGAATAGGAGTGCATTGTTTTCTTGTGCAGCAATCACGAAGTTGTTAAGCCGCATACATTTGCTTCCATAGAAATACACAATACAATAGAGCGGTAGCTGACGTTTCGGCAGTAATCTTCGGCAGTATTCAGTATTCGTCTTCTTCAGTCGTGCACTCGTCAACGTACGTACATTAATCACGTACATGTTGTCTTTTTATTCCTTTTCAGAATCAGTATTCGTCTTCTTCAGTCGTGCACTCGTCAACGTACGTACACTAATCACGTACATGTTGTCTTTTTATTCCTTTTCAGAAGATGGCCGATAAAGGGTGACATCACTAAGATGTTCTTCCGTTATCTTAATATCCAACTGCCGTGGAATAACTACGAACTCTCCCTCTTTATCATTAATTGATAGTCTAATGGCCTTCGAATTTATTAATCCGCTAATTTCTCGCATGCCACATTTTTGCGCAGCTGTGAGGTCAGAGATATACTTTCTATCGCGATAGTGGGAAAGGGTTTTGAGAACATCGTCCGAAAACATGCGAAACTTTGTATCAATTTCGATATGTGGGTCCTGTTGTTTGAAGAACGGTTTGGGGAAAGGAGATGGTGGTAGTAGTGCCGCATCTTCGTTTTCATTTCTATTTAATATTGGAAAGTATCAAGAACGTGCCTAAAGTGCTCGATCTTCAGATGGTCTGGGAAATACTACACGCAAATGAGAGGGCTGGCAATGGGACAGCGGTTGGCACCAACTCTCCCCATTGCGTTCATGTCTAGAATAGAAGCCCCGGTTATCGACCTCAGGCCGCTACTCTACTGCAGATATATAGATGATTGTTTTGTCATCTTCTGTACACACAGGAGGACATGGACAAATGCTTTGAATTATTGAATGAGCAGTCTGATTATATTAAATTCACCCGGGTGAAACCGAAAGAGAAGTGGCTTCTATTTCTTAGCGTTCAATTGAACTTACCAAGTAGCGGTTACATGACAAGGTGGTACCGAAAACCACTTTCTTCCCATCCTTCACACATAAAGAGGGCGGTTGTGAGAAGCATGTTTCGAACAGCCGCCTCTGCGTGCACAAGTAGGGAACTAAAGGAAGAATCGCGCAACGTGGCTCGGGAAATAGCCATCTCCAATGGCTACGAAATATTAACCCCACGAGATAAGTTTAGAAGGAGAGCGACGCGACGCGCCCAAACCAAACACTTGGCCAAAAGAAAGTCCCATTTATGTTGCCCTTTATTAACAATAGAGTATGCGTAGCTAAAACGATGCTTAGAAAGGCCAAGTCTAGAAGAATCGGTAGCGATAGTTGAAATACCACCGGAAGTTCTACGTCGTCAATTAGTTCGTATCCGCTTGTATAGCCACCTATGTGAAACAACAAATTGCGTAATTTGTCTTTACGGCAATGACGGTGACAGCATGAGTTCAGGGACGATATACCTGATCTATTGTAATGATAGCAGAGATGCAGAGCAGAGAATATATTGGCGAAACGGGCAGACTCTTGTGATTTCGTATAAAAGAACACCCAGATGGCAAACGAAAAGTAAGACAAAGCACCAACGAGGCACGCATAGGATACAAAAGCATCGCGGAGATGATTTTGAAGTTAAAGTCAATATCCTGGCACAGAAGACAAAGACGTCAACGCTCAAACTCCTTGAGGCTTTTTGGATAAATGCCAAAAACCCCACAATAAATAGCATGGAGGAATGCCCAGAGGTCACACGCGACCTGGCCTCGTATCTTCGGATCAATTTCTGATGTGAGGTGGTGCAGTCATCAGCCATGTGCGTCTATAATCAGCTGTTCTAACCTTCCTCATTGGAAGTCACGAAAAAAGTGGTGAATGTTTTGAGAACCTGTTGATCATGTAATCCCCATAGAGCCTTTCGCCTTTTTGTAAGTGTTACTGAAGTGTTTGGCGTAATAAATTGTATATCAGTATACCATTCCAGACTCTGAAGCAGGCGATCCTGCCGAAACGTCAGCTACTATTGTATTGTATTGTGTGTTTTTCTATGGAAGTAAATGCATGCTGTATAACAACTTCGTGATTGCTGAACAAGAAAACGAGGCATTTCTATTCTTATGCCGAGGTTAATAGAGAGTCGAACCTGGGAACTGTTACAAGATTTCATTAGAATTTACAAATGCATAGTGGAAGTTTCCGTCTATCGCTTAACAAGCAGTGACCGTCAATTCTTTGGATGTAAATTTTGCTACTCGATTTGTTCTGGTTTTCTATAACGCGCTTGCATGAAATCGGTTGTCGTTCAAATACGGTCACGAAGGGACCGTTCTTTTACAAAAATGTCCGACACATTTCACTGTGACGCAGACTTTGAAATTCGCTTAAGTCACACCATAACCACATCTAACATTTTTGTTCTGGAATTCAAAGAGGTGATTCGCAGCTGTTGTTTCATTGTCTTATTTAGCAACCACAATGGCGCTGAGCTATTTGCAAAACTCCGGACCGCAGGTGTGTGAAGTGCGGATCGAACAAGCTATCACCGTTTACGAGCTCTTAAGCGTTCACCACCACACCACGCTGGTCCTTCGTTTTGCCTTTCTCTCAGCTAGTTTTCTCTCTGCCAGTACCATCAGAAATCACCTGTCGACATGATTCATCTGGAGAAACCAAATCGGCGTTGAATCCAGTTAAGCTGAGGCTGTAGTCGAAATCACAATGTTAACTTTTTTTTATTTACTGCCTACTATATTTCTTTTCACGTCAGGCTGTTATGTGAAACACAACCACAATGATACTTCATAGTTGATACTTGGTATTTGACACTTAAATGGCCCGCCACTGGTTTTGCGGGCCCCAGCATAATTTCTATTTTTCAGAGATTTGCTGGTTAAGCCATTGTGGTTCACGGGAATTCCGAGGTCAACGAGCCAAAGTCTGCTCCAGGTCTTCACCACCAAATTAAGCCATTGTGGTTCACGGGAATTCCGAGGTCAACGAGCCAAAGCCTGCTCCAGGTCTTCACCACCAAAGGCAGTCGCAGCCCTTGTGGATCAGAGAGAGATTTGCCACCATGCGACTTTAATACTAGGACGGTGGTGGATCCTGGTATCGGTTTACTTCTAGCTAGGCTTCCTGATAGGAACATCGGACTCCTCAGCTTGGGAGACCCTACCGGGTAGACGAATCACCTCACTGTACATCGCAGTCCGACGCCCAGGAACACCTCCCAGCCACGATGAGGCGGTAAACCATCGGGAGGACAACCACAGTGATGCTGAGATATTTGCAAAATTGCGGACCGCAGATGTCTGCAGTGATGATCGAAGCCGCTGTTACCCATTCCGGTGGCCTCCTTGTGGACAATCCTCACTTTCAGGACAGCCATCTTTATCATGTATACCTTTTTAATGTAGCTTTAGGTGAGAAATGGCTGAGGACTTTCTGTTAAAGTGTAGCGTCAACATTGCGAACTGATTCTCAGGTTTTACGTCCAAGTTTATGCTCGTAGAGAGAATTTCTCTAGCTTTATGTTTTACCTTTTATCCACTGTTTAATTTTTTTCTCATGGAAAAATACGAATTGAACTCACCCACTCATTTTATGGTGGTCTAATTTATTTTCTTACTTTATTTTTCTTTTATCTATCTGAATCCAGTATAAAGGATAAAGGATAAAGCTCTCGGCGTTGATCAATCTCTGAGGCATGCGCCATGCGTTCGACTTCATTAAGTATCGTTGGAGGTGATTGAATGCATATCTGGCCTTTACAATGACTCGCGGTGGCCTGCCGATGTATCGAGCCAGTGCTGCTATCCTCCCAGACAAGTCTGGTACTCTTGCCGAACCCGGAGGAATGGAAGCCATGGTGGGCCATGGGCGCAGGGATCGACTTCACGTGCGCGTCGTAGTGGCGCCTCCAACCACTGCGCCACACGCGTCTTCAGTTCCTAACAAGATGAAATAGGTGTTAATTTTTGCACGCCCAGGCATCATACGTATGCCTATGTATTTCATTACTGGCTTGATAATTCAAAACTAACAGTTTTATGTGTGATCTTGCTAGTAGGGAAACTTGAATGTTTTATAAAAGATATGTTATTCGCATTACGCTTACCGCCAGAGCTTGGAAAATCCAAGAAATACTTAAGATAAATCATTTTCTCTCTTTTCTTAAGCAGCATTTCACTCAAGTACTATTGTCCACCGACTTCGCATCAGTTCAACATGGAGAGTTCGTAAGAATATATAAGAAAGGATAAAAGGATAGAGCTGTCGGTGTTGAATAATGGCTGAGGGATGCGCCATACGTTCGACCTCATTGAGTATCGTTTGGAGGTGATTGAATGCATATCTGGCCTTCACAACATATATACACATATATATACCTTATGTGTATACACAAATATATAGTAGCTACTTTTATTGTGCTGTATGTTTGTCAAAGATATTGCCCGTACCTTGTAGGTGCGATCCGTTTGCACTGGACAGTCCAAAAAGTTCTCCATGTTGGCCACCGTTAGTGAGAATTGCGAAAGAAATGAGCGTCTCATTGTAGTCACGATGATTAAGCGTCAGTTAACAGTTATGATTTGCTTTAACAGTTAGTTTGATGCTGAACAGTCTGAGCTGAGAGTGAGAGAGTGATAAGAAATTTTGCTGAGGAAAATGAATGGAACAAGATCTGTGAACACTAGAAATTTTTCAGCGGATAATGTCCACAGAGTTGTTACCTGTGCAGTTGGGAGCACCTCAGTGTTATAGAGGAGGCCCTGCTTTATCCAACAGGTTGTGTATTGCCCTATGGCTTGTAAATTTTATGCGTCGTTTTCTTTCTCAGCAATCACGCCGTTGTTAAAGAGGATACATTTACTTCTATAGAAAAACGCAGTACAATACAACAGTAGCTGACGATGTATCGAGCCAGTGCTGCTATCCTCCCAGACAAGTCTGGTACCAAGTGGCCGACCCCAGGGGATGGAAGACTTGGTGGGCCATGGGCGCGGGGATCGATTTCCACGTATGCGTCGCAGTGGCGCCTCCAACCACTGCCTCACACGCGTCCTCAACAGTAGCTGACGATTCGGCAGTATCGCCTTCTTCAGAGCCTGAAAGGGCATAGTGATTTGCAATTTACTAAAGATCGACGCCGAGAGCTTTATCCTTTCTCTTTCTATTTGATGTATTTTAGTATATCCTGCATCAAACAGCTCCATAGGATAAGCATACCTTGCCATAACTATTTGAAATGAAAAACAGTGAATAACTAGTCAGGCGTTGGACTTTGTTTCCCTATATGGGGAACCATACCTGTCTTTTAATAACTCTCGGTAATTTTTGGGAAATAAAAAACTTATGAAGTTGATATATCATGCGTATAGAAGAGTCTTTGCTTCATCGCTCTGATTTATATTTTTTATCAAAAAAATTAGGGTCGTTGTTTTAACACTCTTGATGAATTTTCTCGAACTTTCGGTATACAAAGCGCTCCTTTGCAAGGTTACCCCCATTCCACACTCCGTTGGCTCCTTATTGTTTCCTTTCGATTTTTCCTAACCACTTTTCTCATGACACAGTCCTTCATGAACGTAGTAGCCGAGGTATACATTGTTAATACGATTTCGACAACGAACACTATCATAACTGTAAATTAACATAATAGCCGTGTGAGCTCAGCTGATGTGGTGTGCGATGTCTCTTTTCGCAATCCTCCGTTATCCACAACATTTTCCACCTACATTCGCTAAGAAATTCATAGTTTCACGCAGAAAGAAAACTGCCTGTTCGCAATGTCAAACTATGTTGGAGATTTTGGTGATGATAAAGCTCTTCGCTAAACCTAGCTGTCAAACTAAGTTCATCTAAACATGATTGGCGCAATCATATGAAGCTTCCTAATTTCTAACTGTTTAAATTTCAAGGCGCAGTAATATGAGGAATTTACTTTCCGATGATTTCTAGAAGTACGAGATCAATGTGTATTGTGTACCACTGCACATGAACATATCTCATAAAGACAATAGGATTTATTCTCAACTGGTCGTCTGCCAACAGGCAGGTGGTGATACTCCACAGGACAAAAGAACCACTCAATTACTACTGTACTCGTCATTGTTACTCGCAATGACCTCTTCATTACTCATTGACTCTGGCAATGTTGGATGATTTTAGGTTGTATGCAATCGCTGATAAAAGTAGAACAGAAGTTGTAGACAGATTAGCTAACTGCATCGTCATTATTGTTGCCATCTAATTCGTCACCATCATTCTTCAGTTATACCAAATGAAGCTTTTAAGAAGAGGTCACCAATATAAGAATTATATTAATTAATTATACTATACTAATTAGCCTTTTATTTTCTTCCTACTGTAATTTTTCAGGGCAGGGCATGATGAGAAGGAAAAGAATGGGAGTAAGAAGAAGTAGAAAAGCAAGGTATGTGGTAGAAAAACAGCCGAGAAAACCGCAGAGTACTGCCCTCCGTGGTGCAGTGTGAAATGCGCGATCCCCCTGAAAAGGGTAATCGCGGTTCGATCTGGCTCGGGTTCCAAGTTTTGCGAATATCTCAGCACCGTTGTGGATATGTTATACTAGTACTAGAAAGATTTTCACGGCAAAGCTTCAAATGAATTCCACCAAATGCCAGAATTTGAGAAATGTGGACCAGCAAGATCTCTGCCAGTACAATTATCCAACAACGTTTAGTAAAATGGCAGCACAAAAACTAAACGCAACAGAAGAATAACTCAGGTTAACATTTTACTACAATGTATAGCATTTTGAGCTCGGCTTCTACATCGTCCTTGAGCGGTCGGTTACTTTTGCATTCCTACTTTCGTTTCTGATTTCGGCTTTAACATCTCTCCGAATCAACTAGTAGGAAGACCGAGCCAAGGATTCTCGCCGAAAACACAACCTTCCTCAGATCCACATCGTTGCAAAGACCTGGATACGCCATTGCGAGATTACGTCAGGGCTCCAGGGAAGACCAGGTCGCACGATCAGTAATAGGCGAGCCTCAGTACCCCGCACACTGGGTGCTCCCATCTATGTCAGGCGATGGGACGTCCGGTGAGAGGCCAGAAAATGTCGGGTTACGCAGGACGTCGTTGGAACCTGATCTAACGAATCTGACGAACACACAAAACGCCACAGAGATTGTTTATTAATAGGTACATATAATGTCAGAACACTCCACAGGCGCCGATCTTCATGCCTTTCTTGTAGGCGCAGATCGCATTAAATTTCATGTGATTGTATTACAAGAAACGAATATCAAGAAGACCGACATACGCCAACTAAACAACGGGACCCCCATGATCCGTGGAGAAAAGGTCCCTTCACGAAATGTCGGCGGCGTAGGCTTTGTCGTCCACCCGTCCATTGTCCACCTCGTCGGCTCATACGAGATCCCTTTCCCCCGCACAGCCGTCCTCCATCTTCAACAGTCGCATCATAAGAAGATCACTATCATCAACTGCTACTCACCAACCAACGCAGCTAATGAGTACGAATTAAATGCGTTCTAGTATCAGGTGGAGAAAGTAATCCGCAGTGATAAAGTATATTATAAATTTGTTGTCAAAGACTTCAACGCCAGAATTGGAAAGGCCAATGAGAGAGAAAACAGGATCGGAAATTTTGGATTAGGAGAAAGAAATGAGAATAGGAGGCGCCTCACAGAACTCCTGCCCGCACCACCACGTCTCTTTCATGAAAATTCATTTTTCCAAAAGAAGGAAAGGCGCCGCTGGACATGGGAGTCTCCCAACGGCGTGACTTATGCGGAAACCGACCACATTCTGACAAACGCAACATGGTACCTACTTAACACATTTGTAGTCCCGTCATTCTGTACTGGTTCTGATCACCGCCTTCTTCGCGCGAAGATTCGATTCAGCCGCAAGCTGGAAAAGAACTCTCTTCATTGACCACGGGGAAAAAGTCTAGCTGTATACGACTAGGACATTCTGAACGAAGTCCCGTCCAAACGTGACTGGCAGATTAAAGAAGACCCGACTGAAGACTAGGAGCTGCTTGTCTGAAGGACTGAAAAGCTGTGCCGAATCCGCATCAGTTCTTCAGACAAGAAGATCGGATCGCATCTCCACCGCTACTAAGGAGTTGCTCGAAAAGAGAAGGTAACTGAAGCTTGATCCAACTGCAGCAAGCTTAGCGCAGCTAGTAATGAATGCCAGCTGCAGAGGAGCTCTGCAGCGGTGCAAGCAGAAGAAAGTACTGGAAGCAGCAGAGAAAGGAAACAGTCTAAAAAAATGCCGTCGGGACTTGTGTGATTATAATGTTCTGCTCTCAACCCAGATGAACGAAGATGGGATCGTCAAAACTTCCCGCCATGATATGGAATTAATAGCGGAAACGTTTTACACCAACCTTTTCCGTCCCTCAATTCCTGCTCCAGATCTTAATATCTCACGTGGAGAAACACCACTTTGAATTCTTCCATCGGAGGTTCGAGTTGCGATAAAAAGCATGAGAACAGGCACAGCCCCAAGACCCGGCGATATTACCGCTGATTTCCTTAGAGCTGGAACCCGCAATTTTCATGTACTTCTCGCAAATCATATGACAGCCTACTTTCAGAAGGAAAAAATCGCAGACCAGTGGAGGACGTCGCGCACGGTCATCCTACCCAAGAAAGGATCTTCGTAACTACCGTTCTATATGCTTGTTAAATGTACTCTACAAGCTTTCACGAAGATTATCCTCTCGTGCATATCAAGGACATTGGATGAGGAGCAACCAGTCGAACAAGCAGGATTTCGAAAAGGAT
This sequence comes from Angiostrongylus cantonensis, assembly GCA_009735665.1. Classification (NCBI taxonomy): domain Eukaryota; kingdom Metazoa; phylum Nematoda; class Chromadorea; order Rhabditida; family Metastrongylidae; genus Angiostrongylus; species Angiostrongylus cantonensis. The sequence continues at coordinate 3,346,971 of MQTX01000040.1, forward strand.
TTTGCTGCAAGGACCACATCCAAGTCGTGTCTAGGGTCATCGAATTCTGTCGGGAATACCACATGCTTCTAGTCCTAACCTTTGTCGACTATGAAAAAGCGTTTGACAGTGTCGAAACGAATGCAATCCTATCAGCACTAGTCGACCAAAGAGTGGACCCGTCCTGCATAAGAACTCTGTTCGACTGTTATCGGAAATGCACTGCCAAAATACAGCTTTTCCATCGACCTCCTACCATACCCATAGGAAAAGGGGTTCGACAGGGCGACACAATATCGCCAAAGCTGTTCAGTGCTGCACTGCAGTGGATAATGAAGTAACTCGATTGGGATGAGAAAGGCATAAGTACTGATGGAAAGTTCCTATTAAACCTTCGTTTTGCCGACGGAATTGTCGTCTTCTCAAGAAGTACTAGCGAAGCAGAGATGATGATCAACGAGCTCAACGAAGCGGAGAAAAGGTCGGACTTCGCATAAATCGAAAGAAGACCCAGTTCATGAAAAAACCATCGTGCGAAGGCGAAAAAATTGAATTGGATGATTCTCTCATTGCAGGGACCACTTCGCACGTATACCTTCGGTGATCAATGAACATGGAAAACAGCATGAAGGAGGAACTAGCTAGAAGAAGGAGGGCAGCTTCGATCGCATTCGGGCCTTTCAAAGAAGTCACCGACCACCTGAAGAACCCGAAAGTCCGCGCTAATCTCTTCGATTCTACAGTCCTCCCAGCGCTCTGTTATGGTGTAGAGACGTGGGTTGATACTTCAACAACGTCGAGAGTTTTTCGCACTACTCATAGAGCGCTTGAGCGATGTCTTCTGAAACACAACCAGCACTCTCAATATCTAGCCGGAATTCGAAGCTCTAACCTTCGAAATCTGTCATATCTTCGAGATCCAGGATAATATACATCGATAGCGAAACATACACGGGCCGGTCACATAATGGGAAGAAGAGACTACAGATGGACGAAAAGAACAGTAGAGTGGACTCTAAGAGTATGAAAACGTCCGCCAGAGCAACGTCCTACATGTTGTGCGGACGTGTTCGTTAACAAAGTTAATCAGCTGTACTGCAGTTGTTTTACAGATCACGGTATAAGACTCGAAACCGCTACCATGCTGGAGCAAGACCACTACCATGGACTACGATTGCGAGAGAAGGGAACAAATGGCATATGTGCTGGGCTCCGCACAACTCGTGAAGATGGACCGTCCAAGTATCCAAGTGAGTAGGTATAGCATCTTATTGAAATAACAGTATAACATATAGTATGAAATAGGAAAAAGAATAACCAATCCTCCACCCATCATCACTTTATTTAAAACCAAGCACCTCACTCGTTGATTTTCCTACCTAACTACTATAAATATAAAAGCGCGATTTCCAAGAAATGCTCAACATTCACTATTTTGGAGGATTTCCAGACACAGAATTGAGTAGACGAGTTCAGTACGAAATGTTAAGACAAATAACATTTGTATCTCAGCAAGTAGGCAGTAATAACATTATGCACAAAGATCTTCGAATATTTGTATGAGTTTGGCTGATGCATGAGAATGCTTTGTTCTACAATCCTAGGATACCTGTGCCGTGACGTCTCAATATGTTCATCACAGGTAGGCACCGGCTTCTGTGGAACGGGCGAAGGTCATGGCAGGAAAACGTGTTTACCCACTCTTTCATATTTGAATTATTTTATAACACCTTTTTCGTACTTTGTTAACCGATACTGGAACCAAAACTTCTTATTTCAAGTAGTTACGAAGCAAAAACATGTTCCTGAATCTAGTACAAAAAATAAAGCATTACTCTCAATCTTGTAAGAGAGAGCATAAATCCTCTCGTAGGAACGGTATGGTCATGAGAATAAGGCTAATGATATCAAATTATTTGTACAGTATTTTCCTAAAGCTGCCACTGATATAGTGCACCATCGATGAGTCCAGCAGTTATTAAATGTGAACCAGTAAATGCTACAGCAGAAATGGTATGACTGTGGCCATCAAGAGCATGAAAACCAGCCTAAAATTTTCAGTTTGTTGTTAATGATCTCCCATAATAATGTCCATGATCAATGACTGTGGAATACGTGTAGTGCGGTGGTTAGAAGTCCCTGCAATAAACACGAAGTCATTGGCTCGACCTCATGCCCCGCTCTCACTAGGACCTCCAGAAGTCAATGTATTTCAGTCGAATATATGGAGAAACTTACAGAGGTACTCGTCACTGGACAAGCGTATAATCGGACTGAGCCATTATCACGTCCAATCGCAAGTTTATGCTGCGAAAAGGAACGACAAACACTCGTTATCCCTGGAAAGATGATACGTCAAGACTAGGATGGTTCTACCACTGATGGTTGTTTTCTAAGATCACCGGTAATTCGACATTCCTTCAAATAGGCTGCGGCTTTTTTCAGATTTGCTCCTTTAGCGATCGCAGTAGAAAATCTATTATTGGAGAAAAATCATAGATATTTCGATGACTCTGGTTCTAGCAACTCGACGAAAGGGTTTTAGGAATTGGTTTTTAGTCAGTTATAGGTAGAATTTATAGATAGTCATTTGGTAGGATGAGCTTCTAACTTTACTTCGAAACTAAACTTTACTTCTAACTTTAGTTATGGAAATAGAGAAAAATGCTATTACGTATTTCCTTACGGAATCCACTCAATAAATGAATGTCTAAGAGCTGTTTCTTCGCTTACAGCGAAATTTTCGTCATTTCATTCATCTCAAAATTGAAACCTTCAACAGAATGCGCAACACAGCCTGCTTCAAACGATATCCTGCAGTTACAAGACGCCCACTTCGAGTCGCGTACGCTAGCGTGGTCTACGGACTCACCAGTTGCTGACCCTGGAAATATGATGTTCCCAGCATATGACTCTGACATCTTCCTATCCGTTTATTTACTTACAGTGATAAATATGCCCATTAGCGGAATTGCCTCGAATAAACTGTGAGTCCATATCCCAGTCTAAAGAGATTACGAACGATGATATGGAACCGATTCGAGCGATTTGGTGACACCTCTGTGTACTATCGAAACGGTATATCACAGCGGACGGTTCCTGGAAAAATTCTATTTTGGGTATAACACGGAAATTGGAGAAAAAGTTGAAAAATCTTAGGATAACTTAAGTAAGAATTGGAATAAGACGATGGTAAAAATCAGTTGACTCATCAATTTTTTCTAAGAAGTATTTTGGGTATAACACGGAAATTGGAGAAAAAGTTGAAAAATCTTAGGATAACTTAAGTAATAAGAATTGGAATAAGACGATGGTAAAGATCAGTTGACTCATCAATTTTTTCTAAGAAACATTCCTTTATTCAATCGTTAGAAGTTAACCTCTAACGCATTTAATATGACCTCAAAGATCCTGGGATATGAAGAAAACTCGGGACCATAGACGAGCTCTGAACCCGCGATTAACCTTTCCGCGGGTTCACGTGTCGTCCATTACACCAACAGAGACCAAGCTTTACCTAAATCTCAGAAAGTTTTAATTTACCCTAAACGTCTCATCAACAATCACCCGTCAACGGGAATGATGTGAAGCGCATAAATAGGCATTGACCTCGGTTAATTTTTAAGCACCAGTCGAAATTAGAACGTTTAACTTTTTTACTGTATATTCGGGTAATCGCGGGTGCCTAGTCTACCTCAGGTTTCAGGTTTTGCTCATATCTCAGCATCCTTGTGTTTGTGTCTGACATAATACCATGTTATGGAAAAAGAATAAGTAGCAAATAAAAACTAAGCTCTGTGATAAAACCACAATGATGCTGAGATATTTGCAAAACTCCGGATCACTGGTGTCTACGGCGAGGAACTCAGTTTAACCGGCTTCAATGCCGATTTGGGCTCACCAGATCAATCTCGTTGACGGGGGATTACTAATGGCACTGGCCATTAGAAAAAGGCAGGCGAAACAAAGGACCAGCATGGTGTTGTGGTGAACGCGTTGGCCTCCGGAAGGGTTAACAGCGAGGTCGCTCTCCACCGCAGACACCTGCAGTCCAGAGTTTAGCGAACATTTCCGAATCATTGTGGATGCCTCACACATAATTTATTACCGTGAAAAAACCGCAAAAGGCAGTAAATAAGAAGTTATCATTGTGATTTGCAACTAAACTCCATATTAATGTAATTTGGAGTTCCCAAAGGCGTCTAAAAATGGCCTGGAAAAGGCACAATAAAAATAGGACGTCTTTGATAGTGTTGATCGTTGACATAGGTCAAGGATTCGAATGCTCTCCCTCTCTCTCTCTATCTCTCTCTCACTTGTCTGATATGGGCTCCCAGCAGTATCCCTTCGACCGCGCGTTCGATAAGACTAGGTGATCTTTCATCCTGTTTAAGTAGTGACTACGATCACGACACATTGGTTAAGGCAGGGAAGACCTTGTAGTCGAAAAGGTGGGACGTAGTCCGGTATTCTCTATTCTCCTTACTACTTCTTCCATGATCTTGTAAATTTCTCGATCTACTCGCTTCCTCCTGCCCAACTCTGGAGTTAAGTCGTTCATTATGTTGATTTCCCGACCCAGACAGATATAGCTGGAGCATTCGGAGATATAGTTAATCTATTGAGCGTGAATGAGGCAACGTATCAATTCTTCATTAAAATCGCTTTTGTGAGGTTCAGTCGAAGACCAGTCATTTCAGAGGCCTTCCTTCCGAAATTTTTCCGCTTGGCTAATGTTTGATATTACAAGAACGATGCCATCAGCAAAGTGAAGATGGTGCACGTTTCAACCATTGATTTTTACTCTCATGTTGTCCCATTTCAATGTTCTCATGATGTTCTCGAAGGCAAAACTAAATAATTTTGACAAGAAGGAGTCGCTCTCTTTAAGCCCTCTTTTAACGCCGATGATAACATCGTCGTAGGATAGTGGTATTTTTGTTGTGAAGCTTTTATATAGTTCACAGAAATTCTTTATATGTTGAGTAGGGTCGCCTTGGCTGACTACGGCTTTCATGACGAGTGCTCTGTTGTACTCTCGCGATACTTTGATGAGTCTTGTTATCGCTAGGATGTGGTCTAGCATGTTCAATCCTTTTCCAAGAGTGCTTGCTCACATGGCTGTCCTTCGCTCAGTGTTCCCTCAACTTTGTTTAGTACGATTCGAGTAAAGAGTTCATAGACGACGAACAGCAAACAGATTTGGCGATAATTGCTCTATTATGGAGATCACCGTTTGTAAAAAGTAAAATGGCAGTTTCTGGATACGGAAATAGTGAAGTGAGTGAAAAGTGAGTGTATAATTTAGTAATAAATGAGTTATTGATTGTTGGTTGAATCGAACCGTTGACGCTTGAAAAGAACAGGAACACATGAATCAGATATAGAAGAAAAGTGTACTATGAATTCAAATAATCAATTAACTAATTAATTAATTATTTAACTAGTTTAATTTTAAACGTTCAAATAAACCTATCATGTAGCGGTTACATGACAAAGTGGTACCAAAAGCCAAGTAACAAGATAATCCTCGTTCATCCCCTTTCTTCCCACTCTTCACACACAAAGAGGGCGCTTGTAAGAAACATGATTCGAACAGGCACCTCTGTGTGCACAAGTAGGGAACTAAAGGAAGAATCGCACAACTTCGCTAGGAAAATAGCCATCTCCAATGGCTATGAAATGGTAACCCCATAAGATAAATTTAGAAGGAGAACCCCAAAACGAAGGGTTTGGCCGAGACAAAATCCCGTTAATCTTGCCCTTCATTAGCGATGAAATAAATATAGCGGTAAAGCGATGCTTAAGAAGAGCAGATCTAGAGAAATCGGTAGCGATAGTTGGAATACCACCGAATACACTTCGTCGTCAAGTCCAAGAGTGCTTGCTCACATGGCTGTCCTTCGCTCAGTGTTCCCTCAACTTTGTTTAGTACGATTCGAGTAAAGAGTTCATAGACGACGAACAGCAAACAGATTTGGCGATAATTGCTCTATTATGGAGATCACCGTTTGTAAAAAGTAAAATGGCCTTGCTAGTTTTTCATCCAATGGAAACCTTAGATTGATTCTAACATGTAACTAATGAAGAGACGAGCCAGTGTATTAATGAGGACTGGTGAAAACATCTTCACGTTTTCAACTTGAATCCTTCCCGATTCATATGTTCGGTTCTTCACCAACGAAATAGCATGTACTTCCCAATAAAGTATTTTCCATAGCACACAACATCTCCTTAGTTAATGCGAAACTCAACCACTTTCGTTCACACAGATACACAGATTTCTACAGCACTCGTCGAAATGACGCAAAATGTTCTCTCTAAATCTAATTACAAATGGTAGGTATCTCATGCCTTCATTCTGTCTAACACCTTACTTTCCTCACTTTTGGTTGTACTACGATCACATCTGAAACCGTGATTTTGTACAGTACTACTCATTTTAAAGCAAGATATTCACATGTTAGTTGGCAAATTTCTTCTCTGGCATTTGAAAAACCTAATGAGCAGTTTGCTGGTACAGTATCCTTCCCTTTTTTCATGGTGATAAATCACTTTAGCAAATAAGTAATAGAAAAGCTTCAATCTGCGTTCATCTATGTGGTAAGAAAACGATGCAGTGGTTTTTATTTGATTTTTATTCGATGCTATCCAGTTAGTGATGTCAGGCAGATTTCACATGCAATCGGCTTAATAATTACGAATAAGAAATAGCTCTGGATATCGGTTAGCCTACATACGCAAAGTAAGTTAACTTACTATCTAGTAGAACAGTAGCGTAGAGAATTGAGCGTTAGTGAATAAATTCACGACAAGGATTACCTTTGTGGAAACAAAAAGTAGAGCGCCATTGGGAGAGAACTGTATGGCAGTGATCGGTTGTGTAGATTCCTTTTGTTCGAATATCATATCCTTCGTTGAGACGTCCATGATGCTCCAAGAACCACCACAATAGCCTAGAGCAAGAAGCGAACCTTCAGAATTTGTCGAAACGCATGTAATGCCCTCCTAAATTTTATAATATCGGCTTACTAACCATTTTAGGCAAAATGTTAAGCAACGTGAGTATCTGCTTAACTTATTTGCTATCGGCTTCCACATTAGAGCCTCTTTACCTTTGTGAAACATTGAGAACAGGATTTTTTATGAATGGCCACCGATGATATGTAAACTAGTGAGCTTCGTAAATGAAGTCACTACCGCACACAAAGAGTACCCTGTGATTTATCTTCCATTCTCTTCTCTTCGTAGACGTGTTGTATTGCCGAATTTCACCATCAGCGTTCGCAGTTACGAACAGTTGTGACTGTACCGCCACACAACACGTCACGTCTTCAAAATCGCCCTAAAAACTGTCAGAATCCTAACCACCGTATCCTTCAAATCATACGAAAATATTTTTTTTATGGGAAAAACTTTATGGAGTCATAGGCGAACAATGACACTATGAAAGATGATTTTTAAAAAAAATCGGCTCTTACAGAAACCGTCAGCATTTGCCAGCCTTCTAGTCGTGATCCTGTTTAAGATTGAGTAAATATTCTGATCAATGAAAGTCAATTATTGTCTATCGTAGAAACTTGGGAAATCATGAGACTTTAAAGAAAAAAGCTTCTCCACAGAAGAAAATGCCATTATGATGGTGGTCACGTTGAAAAGGTATGATTAGCGGATACGGACAAGTCAAGCGTACCAGCACACACAGAAAGAGAATTTCGTGATTAATCTTAGTCGAGTTAAAGAGTGGTGGATTAGCATGTGGACTAAAGCGACGCTGCGTTGAATCCACAGAGCCATGAAAATCACGAGAAGAAATTTATATTACATATCGCTTTCACATCATAGAACCGGCTGCTGTGTATATGTTCAATTTTAGTTTTAATTCTATGGACATTTTTTCTCGGATCCCATAAAGTAACCCACATCGATAATTTCCTCAAACCCGCCGTCAAAATCTCCGGCGAATAATGCATTCCGTGACGTACCGACTACGATTTTACTACCTTCTGGATTAAAGATTGTTCGTGGGATGCCAGCATCATCCGGTAACTGAAAAATTGAAACCCAATTTAAGCTTCTAGAATTCAAAGTTTCTGGATACGGAAATAGTGAAGTGAGTGAAAAGTGAGTGTATAATTTAGTAATAAATGAGTTATTGATTGTTGGTTGAATCGAACCGTTGACGCTTGAAAAGAACAGGAACACATGAATCAGATATAGAAGAAAAGTGTACTATGAATTCAAATAATCAATTAACTAATTAATTAATTATTTAACTAGTTTAATTTTAAACGTTCAAATAAACCTATCATGTAGCGGTTACATGACAAAGTGGTACCAAAAGCCAAGTAACAAGATAATCCTCGTTCATCCCCTTTCTTCCCACTCTTCACACACAAAGAGGGCGCTTGTAAGAAACATGATTCGAACAGGCACCTCTGTGTGCACAAGTAGGGAACTAAAGGAAGAATCGCACAACTTCGCTAGGAAAATAGCCATCTCCAATGGCTATGAAATGGTAACCCCATAAGATAAATTTAGAAGGAGAACCCCAAAACGAAGGGTTTGGCCGAGACAAAATCCCGTTAATCTTGCCCTTCATTAGCGATGAAATAAATATAGCGGTAAAGCGATGCTTAAGAAGAGCAGATCTAGAGAAATCGGTAGCGATAGTTGGAATACCACCGAATACACTTCGTCGTCAAGCGTAGCGACCAGGTTTCTGACGCATACGTTAGAGCAGAAAGAACCGTTGAGTCGAAAGGATGGGCACGGAGTCGGTTGTCCTTTGTTCTCTTCACTACATCCTCGATGCTCTTGAAAGCTCCCCAAGCCGCTCGTTTCCTTCTGCTCAGCTCTGGAGCTAAGTCGTTCATCATATTGATTTCCCTACCTAGGAAGACATAACTGGAGCATTCGGAGATATTCGCTCCGTTGAGCGTGAATGGGACAAACGAAACCAATCTGTTCTTCATGAACATTGTTTTCTTTAGATTTAGTCGAAGACGAGTCGAGACCAAGAGTCGAAGAAGGGCGCGTGTGGCGCAGTGGTTGGAGGCGCTACTGCGGCGCGCACGTGAAAATGGGCCCATGGCCCACTAAGCCTTCCATCACTACGGGATAGGCAAATTGGTACCAGACTTGTCTGGAAGGATAGCAGCACTGGCTCGATATATCGGCCGGCCACCGCGAGTTATTGTAAAGGCCAGATATGCATTCAATCACCTCCAACGATGCTTAATGAAGTCGAATGCATGGCGCATCCCTCAGAGATTGATCAACGCTTTATCCTTTATCCTTTTATCCTTAGTCGAAAACCAATCTTTCCACACGCTTTATCAAAGTCCGCAAGCATTTGTTCCGCTTGGCTAATGTCTGGTGTTATGAGAACGATATCATCAGCAAAGCGAAGATGATGTGTCTGAGGACCATCGACTTTCACTCCCATATTATCCCATTCCAATGTTCGCATGACGTTCTGGAGGGTGGCTGTAAATAATTTTGGCGAGATTGTATCACCCTGCCTAACTCCTCTTTTGACGTCAACGTTAATATCTTTGCAGAATGGGAAAAAAAAATCGGCGCAGCAGAAACAGGGAGTCCATCCCCTGGATCCACCTGCGTCTCAGGGAAGCAAAGGTCGCTTTTGGTCCGCGATTAGTTCCCTATCCGCCACTTGGAGACGCCCCACGTAGCCTCGCGACTAACCGCCTCGAGATCCCTCATATGAGGGAGATCAGTGGCTAGGCGCGCATAGGATACAAAAAGATAGAGGAGACGTATAAGTTCAATGATACTGAGATATTTGCAAAGCTCCGGGCAGCAGGTGTCTGCGGTGGGGAACGAACAGGCTATTGTCCTTCCCGGGGAGTAATGCGTCCATCACCACACCATGCGGGTCCCTAGATTAGGCTGCCTCTCAGCTAGTTTTATCGATTTCTGCCGTCATCAATCACCTGTCATCGGAATTGATCTGGGGAGCCCAAATCGACAATGAACCTAGTTACGATCCTTCCAGGGTCTTAAGAAATCGATACTGCCGAAACGTCAGCTATCGTTGTGTTGTATGTGTTATATTTATCTGGAATTAAACGGGCGCTGAATAACAACCTTGCGATTGCTGTAAAAAAGAGAACAACAGGTGGTATAAATTGTTCTCCAGACACCAACAACTTTATGAATTCGTCGTTTTCTCTCTCAGCAAAGGCAAGGTTGTTAAACAGCATACGTTTACTTCCATACATTAACACACATACAACACAATCGTTGCTGACGTTTCGGCATAATCGCCTTCTTCAGAGCCTGGAAGAGTACACTAATACGCAACTTACTAGGACAAACATTTCAACAGCACAAACAGAAAGATGAAAATCTGAGCGATAATTGCAAGATCTACGGCTTCTCGGAAAACCCACCGCTTTTTCCGTCTGTTCTCCACCGAGGAAGAACAGCCGCTCAAAGTCGCATATGGTTGACGACTGCAGCACCCCACGTCAACGAGCGATGCGAATGGACGAGATCACGGGTGATCTCGGGACATTCCTCCCTGCTATTCATTGTAGGATTGTACATCAATTGTAACTTCTGAGCGCATTATATAAAGATGTACCAGCATCTTTATATAATGCGATCAGAAGTTCCTGTATAAACCTTTTCGTACAGAATATCCATTCCTCACTTGATTACTTATAGAATTCGACATCTGTATAAGAAATTCAACAGAATACGCCTCAACAAGAATACAAAGAATTACTTGATCAATGCCGAGGTTAATAGAAAGTCGGTCGTGGAAGAATACTCATTATTTACGGTACGACAATGAAGATACCACATCAAGACAACGAACAACTGTGGACCACGGCCACGGATCATTGGCTCTGATGAAGCTGAAGACGTCGAAAGCTTAGTCGCAATATGTAAATTTATTCATCAACCTCGTATAAGCTCAACAATTTGAATAGAATACTCATTTTAAAAAAAACGAAGTAGTGAAAACATCTTGGTTCATTACCTCTCCACTCACCCCTCTCACACGAAAAGGGCGCTTGTAAGAAACATGTTTCTAACAGCAACCAACGTGTGCACGGGAAGAGAGCAGAGAGAGGAGTCCGAAACTTGGCACGCAAATAGTCACCTCTAATTGCTACGAAACTGTAGCTCAGGATAGGCGTAGAGGAAATCCTGGGCCCCCAAACGACAACTCCAGCGATAAAAAGGTCCCGTTTATTCTGCCCTTCATTACGAATGAAGTATGTGCAGCTATAAAGCGCTGTTTAAGAAGGGTCGGTCTAAAAAATTCGATAAACGTAGTTGAAATGCCACCGAGTAATCTGAGGCGCCAGCTAGTTCGTAACCGCCTATATGACCGTCTATGTGCAACGCAAAATTGCATAATTTGCCCTAATAGAAGAGACGGTGATTGCATGAGCTCAGGTACAGTTTATCTGATCTCCTGTAAGGCGTGCGGAAACGAATACATTGGCGAAACGAGCGAACCACTTTGTGTCCGCATAGAACACCTAGTTGGCAAACGGAAACCAAATACCCCACTAGGCACGCATAGGACCCAAGGACAAAGCGGGAAGGACTTTAAAGTACGTGTGACGATCCTTGCACGGGAATAGAGAACAAAAGCGTACAAAACTCTCGAGGCGCACTGGATTAATTCCAGAAATCCCAAAATGAACCGCAGGAATGAATGCCTCATTACGGCGTGGCATTTTGCAGCATATAAGCCTGTTATCCTGATGGGAGAGGCATATTACGCTTCCATGTGAGCTCTGTGCGGTTGGTTTCCACGCGACATACACAGTGGAAGCCTCATAGAAAGCGGCGAGTGTCCAAAGCTGTGTTCATTGTGATTGAAACCTTGGTTTGGCGTTTTCTTTGTTTGGTTATGGAGGCGTCTGGCCGAATAGATTGCTGTCAACTTGACCTTACCAGGCTCTGAGAAAAGCGAAGTCCGCCGAAACGTCAGCTTATTCGTGAATAAAGCTCTAAAGATGCTGAAGACGTCGAAAGCTTAGTCGCAATATGTAAATTTATTTATCAACCTCGTATAAGCTCAACAATTTGAATAGAATGCTCATCGCGTTTGCTCAACAAGAATACAAAGAATTACTTGATCAATGCCGAGGGTAATAGAAAGTCGGTCGTGGGATTTACAATACTCATTAGTTTCGCTTTTTTGTGGCTTTCGACCACGAGATAGTCCACTCCGTGTTTAGTAATCTTAGTCAAAAAGCGGATAAATCACGTCAAAGGCTTTTTTTAAATGTTCAAATGTTAAATGTTTAAATGTGTTCAAGAAAGATTTGGAAAATATATATCACTTCGGAAAACACCTAACTTCGGAATATTCTTGATGTCTCTGAACATCAACTATGTATGGTTGTTCTGAAGCAAGATAATGATACTTGCAGTTTGACACCAATTTCTTTGAAAGAAAAATCCCTCGGATAAAAGTTTCATCTAAAACCATACTCTCTTTTCTCTGTGTTGAATTTATCTGTTCTTAAAGACATGCGGATACATGAGGAGCCATACAACGACGATAAAGGAAGATGTAGATATCAAAAATATTATAAAGGATTCTGCTTTCGAATATACGCCCTATCGAAATAGGCTATTACCAAGAAACTTCGTCATGTGTATCACCCCACTGTGCTCATCTTTTGGAACTAAAATTAAACACTCGGGTCAATTTCGTAGCCTAGATCTTCAAAAACCACATTACTTTTGCACAATAACTTCAGCTACACGTATGAAACATGAAGATAAAGTGAAATGAACGATTTAAAAATTCCTAGAATTCTTCAACGAGGCTCTATGGGCACCTTGGATGGGCCATATCTAATAGATAATGAATGTGACGTAACTAAATGGTAGTTCTATAGAGACCGACATGATTCGTGAATAAGACCCTTCTAAGCCAATGAGCGCTTAGGAATCCTCATTTGCGCCTTCAATTACATTTTTAGGAAAAGTAAATTTAAAAAATGCATAATTTAAGGAATAAAACAAGGTGTTTACAAAAGACTGCTTTGTTACCTCAATAGGCCTTCGTCCTCTAACCAAATCGATGGTTTCCCATTCTGCAATCATACGATCTTTCCCGGCACTGAGTATACTTCCTTTACGACTTATACATAACGCCATTATTCCTCCTGGATGAATCGCATGAGCCTAAAAGACATCCTCACCTTTATTAGACAAGAGAAATTGAATTGAAAACTAATGATATAAAAACATAAGATGAGGAACAGAATTTTTGAAAAATATTGAAAACCGTAAAATTTAATATGCGCTAATGGTCGCCAGGTAGGAGGGGGGGGCTATGGCGCTGTGGTCAAAGGCGCCCTGCAACACACTTGGGATCGATCCCGCCACCAATGGTCCACCAAGCGTTCCATCCTTCCGGGATCAGCTAATTGGTAAGAAAGTTGCCTGAGAGGATAGCAGCACTGGCTCGATACATCAATAGGCCAACGCGAGTCATTGTAAAGGTCAGATATGCATTCATTCACCACCAACGATGCTTAATGGAGTCGAATGCATGGCGCATTCCTCAGAGACTGGTCAACGCCGAGAGCTTCATACCTTATCCTTAATCGTCGCCAGAATTTTGTGCTACGATTTCGGACTGCATTTCTCATATTTAGCGCAAACCAAATAGAAGAATTTTAAAAGTCTGAAATATGGCGGGTGAAAATATAAGTTATGCGTGATATCTACAGATTTAGGGTGCTTGGGATGGTGTTTTAAACGGTTTGAAGAAAATAGTAATAGTACAGTATAAAATCGTTGGAAACATCTTTAGTAGTAAATAATTATGGACAAACTTTCAATTTATCTTTTCATTTACCAGAAAAGAAATCACCTCAGTTTCCGAACAGTCTATGTTTCCCTACATTAATAAGGTGGTTTTGGAAGAAAATTTTCCTGAACGGTTTCATGCGTTTTCGAATAACGAATGAGTGACAAAACACTTCATTTCATTTCATTTCATTTCATTTTTCATTTTTCATTTTCTTTCATTTTTTTCCATTTTTTTTCACGAACATTTCATTTCGTGAAATGAACAGAATGAATAACAACGGTTTTGTCAAGTGAAAACGCTCTCATGAATTCTCGTTTAAAACAAATCTTAGGTAACAACTCCGAAATAGATAGAAAAATGCTTAAACAGTTCTATTTTGAAAATAATTACTTCTTTAAGTTAACCTGCTTTTTGATCTTAAAGGTAATCGGGTCCCATAACGAAAGTGTGCCGTTCGAGTCACCAGTGATGACTTCACCAGTCTTGCTAAAGCACAGAGCGGTCACAGTTTTCGGATTATCTCTACCCTAAATATAAGCAAAGTCCTTCCATGAAAAAAGACGAAAAGAAAAAACTAAGAATGTGAGTTAGAGAAAGATTTTTTAGGTAGGTTAAAGCAAAGAAATTGTTGACAAGTTTAGCAAAGGACAACTTCAAAAACGGCAGAGTTCTTGGTGAGAGTTGCTCCCTTCAAATCAAACGTCCAGAATGAGAGGTGGCCGTTTCCACAAGTCACAATAAGGTTTTTCATGCTTGGATGCCAACTTGCAGCCAGGATCTGGTAATTCACTCCCTGAAATCAACAAATTAGAAAAGCTTTGGGGATAATAGTGTGTTAGTTCCCACCGCGTACACAAGCATTCCGGAGTTTTGCAAATATCTCAACATCATTGTATTTACATTTCACACCAATCCCAACCATTAAAGAAGTAGTAGGCAATAAGCAAAATTTGACAACATGAGCACCATTTATCGAACACAGGCCACTCCCATTGGCAATAATGAGAAGTGAGACCAGGGTTGAAAGACAATCAAATTTTGGTTGCACTGAGCAGCGAGGAGATCTGATCGTAAGAAAACGGCACCAAATCCCCATAGAGATCATCTCCTATTCCAAGGTTCCATTAGAAGATCAGTACAAAGAAAAGCAAATGCATCAATTAAGCGACAAGAACATTGTCGTGGAGAAAAGGTTCCGTCGCGAAATATCAACTTTGTTGAACATTCATGCTACTATCACCTCGCCTGTGTTAGGTCCTTGCCTTACTTGTACATCCTCCAGTTTCGTCTAGATTAGAAAAAGATCACTGTCATCAGTTTCTGCAGAAGGACCGGTGCACCCGCAAATGATACGCAAAGGAAAATGCTTTTACAGAACAAAGCTTTTAAGAGTCACCCATCTTGCATCATTTTGCCAATCAAAAAGTATGAATCGCTCCCCTCCTCTAATTATACCGGAAGAGAGGAAATTTGGTGGTAGATCCGACTACACCAAAAACTGGTACAGTTGTCAATAAATGCCAACATCAGAGGATGCTTCCAAAAGGATTCAGAACGTTAGAAATATTAGAGAAAATGTTGAGAGCAATTTTAAAAAACCGATTGGAAGGAGCATCGATCTGAAATCTCATATTATTATATATCTTCAAAATTGACCGGATTTTGGCCTCGTTTACGGTATGTTGGCAAAGGAAAGATGAGCGAAGGGAGTTCCCAACAATTTTTTCATTGAGTGTGTTCTACATACTCTTCACAAGGATTATTTTATAATCCTCGCCTAATACACGATGCTTAATTGGAGCAGAGTTGTACTCAATAGTGCATATATTTGTGGGGATCATTGGGAAAAGCTCGTAGATGTCACCATGCATCAAACAGATCACCGTGGACGAGTATCACAAGGACGAAACGAAAGGAAAACAATTTGAGATGCAGGAATCATAAAGCGGGTCGATCTAGGTATCCAAGTACGCCAGTAAGTAGAAACGAAACAATATTTATTCATACGCATAGAATTTTCGGTATTTGGGTAAATTCGGTTTGGACTTTGCCAATTGATTTGGTCACAGGTCTTAAGCTGAGTATCTGGGGAGTAAACAGGGGTAATGCTCGCATCCAACTAACAAACCCTACGTCTATCCCGATAAACCTTGTCAACAATTCCTAGATATTGCCCAGTTTAGACACAGTGAACACAAAGAAACGACGCTCTTCTTGTCGCCCAAATAAGCGCAGTTCAATGAAAAGCTCTAGTGCGTCAATACAAGCAATGGAGGCCTTACTAATCTCCATTATAGTCACAAGAAGGATTAGATATATTACAGATTACAAATGTTAACTACTTTCAAAAGTTCGAATTAGGATACTTTTCCCTCCTGCGTCTGGAAATTCTTAGCGTACTCATCTGGGACCATCTAGCTACGTCCAATCCACAAAAGCTGATGACTGTTTGTGATGAACATCTGGGAACGCCGTAGCATTGCTATAACAGAATTCGAGGAAACCACACGCAAGTGGAAATACTTTAGTGGATGATGGATGTGAGGAAACCGATTGAGCGCAAAAACTGGTAGGATCCGCACAATACGTGTCATGTCGGATCGTGTGAGGCTTATCGACCGAATTCTAAGGTAAATCGCATTCCTATGAAAAACAGTAACCAGTCAAAACTTCACAAATCGAGAATATCCATAACGGAACGGCAAACGGTCTTCCATGAAATCCTCGAAGGTTATTCTAAAGGCTTTCACGAAAGCAAGTTATATGGAAGTTCAACCACTAAGAGTATAAACCGGCCAGCCAGCGCTTAGCAAGAGTCTTCAAGCAATGAGGAAAGTATTTTTAATTTTCAAGAGCATACATTTAGTGTGAGCTGTTGCTAACCTTACTCTCAACAATTTTTGTCGGCTTTGACCATTTCCACACAGATATCATATGCTGGCAAGATTCATCAACACAGAGCAAAAGGTTTCCAACTAAAACACTTCTATATGAATTATTCTTATCATTCACAAACAAATCATTAAAGAAAAGAAAAACTTAGGATCTCCGGTAGAAAATGCCATTGCTACTACAGCTTTCTCGAACATGGCCTTTAGGCCTCCCAGGATTTGTAGCGTAGTGAGGGTGACACTGTTCCAAATCCTCACATGAGCCTTAACGTCTTCTTGTCACATTCGATATACGAGTGTTTCGATTAAGGTAAAAATTGTTTTTTGTCTTTCTCTTTGTATTTTTCCACACTTCTTCCAGCTAAAAAACCGTGTGTGTATCCTATTTTATTTCACTTTGTCAAATGGTATAAGTGAGGCTGTAGAGAAGCTTTTGCTTGAGGGATACGTCATGAATTCGACTTCATAAAGCATCGTTTGGTGGTGACTGGATGTATGTGGATGTACAATGACTTGTGGTGGCTTACCGATGTATCGAGCCAGTGCTGCTAACCTCCCAGAGAAGTCTGGTACCAATATACCGACCCCAGAGGGATGGAAGGCTTGGTGAGCCATGGGCGCGGGGATCGATTCCGCGTGTGTGTTGCAGAGCTCCTCCGCGCACTGCGCCACAAGCGCCCCTAGTAGATCTAGTAAATCTGTACCATTACTTATTCTAAGCCTGTTTTAGAGGCATGTATGGAGCATTTTACTTAGTATAAAGTAGTTAAGAAATGTGGCTTAGTAGACCAACCGCATTTTTCATTTTGTCTAAAAACTACAATTTGCTAAAAAAAATTTCGCCATGTATTTTCAAAATCATTGTTAGTTAAGAAATGTTTAATGTACTTCTACCTCTGTATGCCGATTGTCACTGTCGTTTTCAAGGTCAAGCGAGCTAATAACTGGGCTACGATGTTCGAACTCAGGATTGCGTTCTCGTTGGTGACAAGTTGATTGACCGCTAGCCACAATCACTCGATTTGGGTGAATACAAATGCTGAACATATGAACTGATATAATCCAGAAGCTAAAAGTAAAAAACTTAAATAGACAACAAAACTAAAAAACCAAGAAAAACTAAAGCTAATGAAACCTAAATCGTAAATCGGGGAAAAACAAGAAGCCTACATAGCATCACTTTACAAAATTTTGGAGACAACGCAGCATTACAACGAACAAGTAAACCACGCTGATAGAAATAAAAGAATAGAGGTGGTATTTAACAATGTTGCAGTAGTATCTCTTCCTGATTAGTTATTGCCCTCTGGACAATGTCCGTTTATTGCTTTCTCAGTCTTGTCTTTCTTACTCTCTTCGGCTTAACTTTGTCCAATTCACCGAGCCAAATGATTTCTCATCATTTGCACTATCGAAGTGAAATTTTTCAAAAAGCGTCCTTCACTGCAGAAACGTGATGCCTCTCACTCTGCAACAAATCCCAGGACGGACGACTTCCTATATTAACCTCTGCATTGATCAATAATGCACTGATTTCTTGACGAACAAAGACGAGATTGTTGTTACAGTATTTGTTAACAGTGGCTGCGAATAATGAAGAGAGAGAAGAATGTCTTGTTATCACGCGTGAGCTCACATTAGATCTGAGGCAATCTTCTGCGGTGAGAGAGGTGCATTCACCATCCAGTAAACGCAGTAGAGTTTCTCTCCATAGAAAAGAAGAATAAGTGGAAACTTATAGAAAAGGTTATTGTCCGAAGAATCCAGTTCCGTTGGAAGTGAAGTTGATGTTTCTTGTTTGTTCCGACTGAAATATGAAAGTGAATGCATGATAGAGTACAGGTCAATTCGACCTTCCCATGCTCTGAAGAAAGCGAAACCGCCGAAACATCAGCCATTGTCAAATAGTGTGACAGTAACCTTGTCTCTGCTCATGAAAAAACAGTGAATTATCTCACTTTGCTTGTAAGCTATTCATAAAGTGCTATTCATACAGTATCGTCTAGCCAATCTTCAGATGTGTCACAAAATTTAATCCCTTGGTTTCGTATTCTCATTTACTCTGAGAAGATGCAACTCATATAATTATCCTCTTAAAGGTTTTTCAAATTCCACCAGCTCTCCGCATCATGCAGGTACTCAATTTTTGCTCTCAAACATAAGATAAAAAAGGAGATCGGAATTATTTGGTATAGCTACTCGATTTCATGTAGAATATTGGAAAAGTAGCAAAGTCGGTGAAATAAAACCTTGGGTTAAGGAAGCAAAGGTCAAATTCCGTTGCAGTAGTTTACTGGGGAAACTTTGTCCTCGATTTCATCTTGAAAGGACAAAACTATTTTGTTAATAAATCCTGTAATACAACAAATACATTTTGTCCACAAGCTGGTTGACTAGTATTGGAAATCTGGCAAAAAATCAACTACCCTGGAAGATATTGCCCTTTTCACAAAGTACAGCGCAATCATGTGTGTTAATGAGGAAGTGAGCCAACAAATCCTTGAGTTTTTGCCGTACTCACACACGAACCCCTTTCTCTATGGAAGCGGTTTCAAGACAACGAAGCAGATGGAATGAGTTTTGGGACCCAAAGACATGTGAATTTGAACCTTCTAAACAAATATAGCGCACACTATAGCTTATGTTGTTAATGTTCAGTGTTTAAAAATGTTCTAAAGAAGTTCTTCTCCATATCCGGATACTTGCTTGGTATAATAGAACTTTTGCCTCCCTGTGGATCCAGTTAGATTTAGTTAATCTACTTGTAGTAAATGTCATTGTTATTGGTGAAAATTCTCTCACCTTTTCACATCACTTGTATGGTCAGTATAATGCCTTTGAGTGTGCTCTTCCACATTGTACAATACTACCACCGAACCGCAGAAGTAGATGAATTCTCCAGTAGGAAGATAGTGTACATTGTTCCGTACGTCATTACCGCGGTATCCTAAAAAAAAGAGAGACCACCGTTGGAGACCATTTTTCTTTGGAAAAAAAATGCTTTTTTTAAAAGAAATGTCTGTAGGCTTACTTTATAGTAACCATTATTCTTCTAAAGCGAGTTCCTCAATAGAAAAACACCAGGCCTATGTTTTTTGGCCATAGTCTTAAACATTAGCAATTATTCACATGGAGTTCCACACCAACTTTCGTACGGCTGTCATACATGTCGAGGCTTAAATCTTTATTGCGCACATTCTGAACACAAAGCAACTCTTGCCTGCCGATCTACTTCTACGTGCGAGTCACACATAATTTCATCAGAAACACCCTCTGTGGCTTAACGTGTCAACATATCCACAAAACGGTTTCTCTAAATTATTGAGTGTATGGGAGAAATCAAGAGTGCGTGTGGCGCAGTGGTTTCAGGCGCCATGCAACCACACATGGAATCGGTTCCCGAACCCAAGGCTCAGCAAGCCTTCCATCCTTCCGGGGCCTGAAAATTGGTACCACATTTGTCTGGGAGGATGGCAACACTGGCTTGATACATCGGTATACCATCGTGAGTCATTGTAAAGGACAGATATGCATTCATTCACCTCCAACGATGCTTAATGAAATCAAATGAATGGCGCATCCCTAGGACATTGATCAACGCCGAGAACTTTATCGTTTATTATCCTTTATGGGATATATTTTCAGGTCAAACACAAGATTTTCGCTTTACAAGTTGTTAATTGAACACAAAAAACAAAGTGAAGAGCTCCTTCGGAGTAGAATAGATGACGTAAAGAAGATTCAGTTGACATGACACCCATTCCTCCACTTCTCACTTATAATTGGCACTTGAGGTTCTAAGTGTTACCGAGTTAACTGCGATCATAATCTTAAAAAGTTGACAGGCAACTATCCATTGTCATCCGATGATTTTAATGAGATTAATAGAAACAATTTTAAAGGTGTATTTGAGGATATCGTAACTTGGCCTAAGTCAGAAACACTAAGAAACACTAAACACTACCGTACATTTCAATCAGAAAGGTTGCGGAATTTCTTTCTTCGTTGACCGGAAGAGCTGGTTATAAGTAACTAACCTATAAAACTTCTGACGTCACTCGCGAAGTGTAGTCTGGGCAAAATAATGTTTTCATTTCAACTGCGAAACTAACGATGCTAAACAAATGTGGCCAAGACAATATGCAGAAAAACTAGGAAAACAAGTGTGATTTAACGCAAATACAGTGATAATGAAATATGAACGAAACTTGGACGCCCAACTCAGCTTCTAACCCTGTGTTACCAGTGGTTGTCCGCATTCACGTTACCGACCACACCGCTGATGCCCTTGCTTTGTCTTCGTCTTAGCCTTGCTTGTACTCTATCGATGTTGTTAGTAATCTAGCGTAAGCAGCTTTCAGACTGTGCTCAATGCCGATTTTTGCTCCCGAGATCATTCTCATTGACGGGTAATAGCTGATGGCACCGTTAGGATATAAAACTGGCTGACAGAAAGGTAAGAGGAGGGGTTTAGTAGATGTGGTGGATACCATGAGGTACTGCTAAGGGTTACCGCGGCTTCGAAACTCACATGTGGTTCTAAGTTTTGCTATATCTCAGCGTCGTTTGCATCCTACATAATGCCCTGCTAAGAAAAAAACAAGTAGTCAAATGCTAAACATTATCAATGGATAAACATAACAAATCGATTAGCTAACCATCGTACTGTTTTGTTCATGAATGTCAGACTCAAATGTAGAAAAAGAACTTCAGCAGGCTTAACCGTCTTATTCATTGCCTACTATTTTTAATAGCAGGTTATAATGCGAATTATAACCACAAAGATGCTGAAACATTTGTAAAACTCTGGAACACAGGTGTCTATGGTGGGGAACGAATGCGCAATTGTCCTTTCCGGGAAGTAACGCGTTTACCACCACACCATGCGGGTCCTTCGCAACGCGTAACTCCCCAGAAAGGACAATAGCGCGTTCGTTCCCCTCCATATACACCTGCGATCCAGAGTTTTGCAAATATCTCAGCATCGTTGTAGTTATATTTCGCATCATAACATGCCATTAAGAATAGTAGACAGTAAATAAAACGGTTAAGATTGTGATTATAACTAAAAGCCTCAGCTTAACTGGGTTCATTGCCGATTTCCGTTCCCCAGATCAATCCCGCTGACGGGTGAATGCTGATGGCAGAGATCGATAGAACAAGCTGGAGACAGGCGAAATGAAGGACCCGCATGGTGTAGTGGTGAACGTGTTACTCCCCGGAAAGCACAATAACGCGTTCGTTTCCCACAATGGACACCTGAGGCCCAGAGTTTTGCAAATATCTCAGCATCGTATCGTTGTAGTTAAACTTCAGCAGGATCACTCAAGCTAGGAAAGCATTCAACGCTTTCATTTAGAATCTTAGCTAAGGAGAATACTAAGCTCTACAAAGCTCGAAACTATGGTTACTTCTGTTGAAGAAAGCACATAATGGCAATATTGCAAATCTCTGGCAACTGTCGAAGATTGTATACGGTGTAGTGGTCTGAGAACTCCTTAGTTCGGCGGTCCTAGACTTGAAAAAAATTGTCTACCCAGTAAAACATTAGCAAAGTAGAACTGCTGTGTATGAATCCTAAATATTTCTCATCAAAGCATTCAAATGTGTATTCTTTTGTATGGTTCTAAGCTTCTTCCGTGCATAGTAAAGAATAAAGGATGAAGCTCTCCGCGTTGATCAATTCTTGACGGATGCTCCGTGCATTCGCCTTCATCAACTAGATGGTGACTGAATGCATATCTGACCTTTACAATGACTCGTAGTGGCCTACCGATGTATCGAGCCAGTGCTGCTATCCTCCCAGACAATCTGGTACAAATCTGCCGACTCAGAAGGGATGGAGGGTTTAATGGGCCATGGGCGCAGGGATCAATTCCATCGTGCATAGTACTTAGGTGAAAATCCTACCTACCATAAGCCCACTGTAGCCGAGGTGGTGGAGAATCCGGTGCTGGTTGTTCAATACATGGATCAAAGTTTTCCACAAACTCCGGTACAGGAACATTCACTGATCGGCCGGCAATATGAAGTTGAAGACTGTGCGATGAAAAGTTGAAAACTGGCTGGCGATTATTGCATCTGCAAAAAAGAGCAACTATCATTCGTCTTTTAGCATTTATTCTCGTCTACATTTGGATCCATCGATTTTTTTCACCTTGCTTGTCATAGATCGTATTAGCCTGTGTTTTGTCAAATTTCTCACAGATCGAAGCTCTCGTCTAGTCATCTGCGTTTCCGCAAAAACAGTAATTTTCTATGATTTCACTCACTTAAAAAAGGCCATAACTTAAAGAAACAGTATTAAAGTAAAACAGGCGATTTTATGCGAAAGTTGAACACGTCGAAAATTGGAGACGTGATTCAGAATTTACTCTACGGAGAATTTTTTTTAAATGGCCGAATACTGGATTGAAGAAGACATACCCAATGCTGTGGTGACTTCTGGACGAGCTATACAGGCTACATATTGAGGCGGCTCTACTGAAATTGTGCTTCACAATACAACGACCATCACAATGAAGAACTGTGAACACCATGTAGAAGCAGTAATTCATTGGTAAATCTATGAACAAGAAGAAAAGCAGGAAAAGTTGGTGCCGCTGTGTAGGCCACTAAGTATTCGGTTTACAATTGTTGTGAAAAAGAAGTGCATTAGTAAATAAAAGACTGACGATACACTAGATGCTGTATGGGATGATGAATGTTGGTGAATCAATCCTGATGGTGTTGTTCGCCGGCTCGGCTTAGTATTCAGCTGATGAATAGAAGAGCTTGAACCCTTCACGTTTTGGTGCGACAACCACTTACGAAGTGGTGATCCTAAAGCAGAAAAGCTTTCAATAATAAAAACGCCGAAAAAGTAGCACTGGAATAAAATTCCATAGGATTAGCTGAAAATAGTAAAAAAAAAACTCTGCAACAGAAAAAATAGAGTTGATATCGATTCCGTTCTTACAGAATTTCTTATTAGAATTCTTATTTAGCCTTCTATGTCAATTCTCATACGTCATGGGTTCTACAGTACCTTAAGGATGACCTTCTTCCCACTCTCAACTAGTTTTCTAATACAGTCTGGCTGACGCCTCGACGTTTTCGCCTTCATCAGAGCAGTTTTTCTTCGTAAGACGTTTTAAAGCCGTTTCAGACATTTAGACTCTATGACGCTGGTTTCCAATAATAATCGGAATAACTAAGAACAACAAAACGGCTCTGAAGAAGGCGGAACGGTCGAAACCGCAGCCAGCATTGTATTGAACTAATTTCGCTGCTAGCAAGCTTTTGTTTGCTCGTCTAGAACACAGTGTTACATGATCGATTCTGAGGTTAAAAGAAATCCGGTGGTGGGATATCCTACCTGAGGTCTTCTTTACAGTATTTATTACATCAATGTCTAGTTTATTATAGTCACTTATTGCCTTTGGTGGCATTTTTATTTTTGTACGAGTGACCTTGATATAACTTATGCTACGTGGTGCATAGGCGGCTGAAGGATGAGGAGTTAAACGAAGGTGTCAGACTATCTTGCATCATATTTCTCTTCTAACGACATTTAATTCAAGTAATGTACTCGTTGCCTCTACTGAACCAAATTGAACAACACTCTTTATATGAGTGTGGTTGCGTGCGCACTCCCGTGCAGGAACTCAGCTAAAGGTTACAATCAAGTGATTGGAAAGTTGGTGTTGAGTGGTTTGAAAATGTCACAAGCTCCATATGTGTTGACGCAGGCTCCGAGGTCTGAAAAGGTTACGTCTCGGTATTTCTTTTCAAAAATTGTAAAAAGTGGTCATTCACGTAGGCAAACGTCCTTAGGCAATCGAAATCTGAAAACAGTAGTTGCGCAGACACATCTTGCGTCCTCTTCAAAGCGAAGGCATTTGTGAACACCAATTCTTCGTATCGTAGACGCTAACAACTCCGGTCATGCTTTCGAAAAAAGGTAAAGCAGTGTCAAAGCTGACAACCTTCTTTACCCACGTTTTGTCATCAAGCTATAACAAAGACGAAGCAGAGATAACACAAAGGTCATGTTTTTCGCAGCTATACTATTGACAACTTCCACGTATAGACTGGCGTAGGAACATCAACGCCTGTAACACTTTTCACAACAGCGTACCTGTTCTTGATCGCTGTCGGAAGTCGGGAACTCGCTCAACACCACTTTCTTTCCTGTCTTTGTGGAATTATGACTATCATGTCAGCACTCTTCGTTGCGCGAGATAGACATGCAGTGAAAGCAAGCTGCTGACTACTGTCGGTCGATTTTCATTAAGACACATCACATACTTGATCATTCGCTTTTCCAGGTTCTGCAGCAGACAGTGGAATCTATGATCTTTAACAATGGATGTAGAAACATCGGACTCCCTACCTCGTTTGCACTGCAGGATGCGAGACAATATTATTTAGCTTCGTTCCCTTCAACGCAATGGGTGGTTATTCATTGTGCCTATATAGCGATCAGTTTTCCGAGGAGTATATCAAGGTTGGAGGATTTGCAGAGTATAAAAGAAGAGCATAAAGTCAGAAATTTGTGCCGTCATAATTAGGTATTCAATATACAAGCGCCTTGTTTCTCTTACAAACAGCAGTTATGTTGCTTAATTGTTGACCTTGAGGACTTCTCCACTGAGATAAACATCTACCAGTGATATCGAAATCGGCCAGCATTAGCTTTTCTTTGATAGCGTTTGATGTGATAAGAATGACACCCTCATAAAAACAAAGCTATGCCGCTCGTCGACTTTCACTCTTATATTATTCCATACCATTTACTATGAAGCCCCTAAGCATTGTGGAGATGATTTCTCCGCTCTTAATCGATTACTTCGACTAGTACGCGTGGATTTGAAAGGGAGAATCGTTGGAAGGGCATACTAATGCCCTTTCTTTCTTGACATAGTTGGGGGCAAGCAAATGTGGTTGTCTAAGAAATTATTACGAAAATCACTCACGGTGATGCTGAGGTATTTGCAAAACTCTGGATGACGCATGGTGTGATGGTGAACGAGTAAACCCCCGGAAAGCGTAATAGCGTATAGCATTCGGACCCCACTGCAGACGCGTGCCATCCAGAGTTTTGCAAATATCTCAGCATCATTGTGGTTGCCACTGACCTCTCTCTTATGAGGGATCTCGAGCCGGTTAGTCGCGAGGCTACATGGTGCGTCCCCAGGTGGCGGATAGGGAACTAATCGCGGATCGAAAGCGAACTTTGCTTCCCTGAGACGCATGTGGATCCAGGGGATAGACTCCCTGTTTCTGCTGCGCCGATTTGGCACATACTTTCTGCATTTGCTAGGCGTATTCATGAATGCAGGGCGCGTGTGGCGCAGTGCTTGGAGGTGCCACTGCCGCGCGCACGTGGAATCGATTCCTGTACCCATGGCCCACCAAGCCTTCCATCCCTCCGGGGTCGGCAAATTGGTACCAGACTTGTCTGGGAGGATAGCAGCACTGGCTCGATACATCGGCAGGCCACCGCGAGTCATTGTAAAGGCCAGATATGCATTCAATCACCTCCAACGATAGTTAATGAATTCGAATGTATGGCGCATCCCTCAGGGACTGATCAACGCCGAGAGCTTTTTTTTTATTCATGCATGCGTGTGTGAGTGCGTTCTCGATTTACGCGGATTGTATTCTACGAGTCAATTTAGCCAAAAGCTTGCAATCAAGTGACAGGGAAGTTATAAGAAGCGGTTAGGAGTCGCCTCCAACAAATGAGCTCTATGTCCACTCTGGGAGAGCCTGGCAAGCAACCGATGAGTATAACCAGCCCCACGTTCAGAGCCCAGCAAGCTATACGTAGGTGTCAAAAATGCTAAACACAGTAAATGAAGAAGAAGAAGTAGAAGCGTTCTACGTGGACTTGGAGAGGCTCTACAGAGAAGACCATACATTTTTCAAGGTCATCATTGGAGATTTCAATGCCAAGAATGAACCAAGAAGATCGTCTGAGGAACGTCACATTGGGACCCACGGATTAGAATGGAACGAAGAGATAGAGTGGCTCTCTTAGTTTATCATGGCGACCAAGACCATCCATCGTAATTCGCAATTCCAGAAGCCTCACCGTCAACGATGGACGTGGGAATCTCCCAATGGAGAGTACCATAACAAAATAGACCACATTACAGTAAATAGAAGGTTTTGCCTAACCGTTGTCGCCGTTCTCCCAAAATTTTACACGGGATCAGACGTCTCCTTCGTGCGAGATTCTATTTCTCGCAGAAAGCAGAAATAGCCGCTAAATTCAAAAACCGAGGTCCCAGAACCACCACAAACTGGGACTTATTCAACTCATTAGTCGGCTGTTGGGAAGACGCCGTAGTCGACAACATCGAGGAAGAATACGATCGCCTCATTAAACATCTTCACGTTAGCGCCATGAAAGCTGAGAGTACGGAGGTCACCAAGAGACGTATGTCTCCAGAAACTCTCGAGCTAATACGCCAGCGTGAAATCGTACGAGCCGCAGGCAACCGCGAATTAACGTCAGAGCTTGCGAAACAATGCAGACAGGCGATAAGAGAAGATCCTAAAGAGAGAAGAGCAGCAGTAATGATCGAAGCTGCAGAGGCTGGGAAATGCACTCGCAAATCCCGCCTAAACTTCGCCAATTACAAGACCAAGATGATTGCACTCCGACGCTCAGACGGAACAATAACAGCGTCCAGAAAGGCACTGGAGAAAATCATCCACGAATACTACTCAGATCTCTTCGATAGCCACGTCCACCTCCCGTCTTATGAAATAAAAGAGGATGGATATGTTGTTCCACCAGTTCTCCCTTCCGAAATCCGATATGCTATTTTGTCGTTGAAAAATCGAACAGCACCAGGTCCGGACAGGATAAGATCAGAACATTTGAAGAACCTTCCGCCAGTCCTCGTAAGCACACTGGCTCGGCTCAAGACACGCTACCTGTCTGAATGTAAGATCCCTACTAATTGGACAACCAGCAAGATCATGTTGTTGTTCAAGAAGATCGACCAGCACGATATAGGCAACTATCGCCCAATCTGCTTGTTGTCTGTCGTCTGTAAACTTTTCACTCGAGTCATCCTAAACAGCATCTACAGAACACTGGACCAAGGACAGCCATGCGAGCAAGCAGGGTTTCGAAAGGGATGTAGTACGATGGACCACATTCACACGATGAGGCTCATTGGAGTATTGCGAGAGTACAAAAGACCACTCTGTCTCACCTTCATCAATTTACAGGAGGCTTTTTACTCAACTGAGATTGAAGCAGTCATGGAAGCCTTTGGTAGTCAAGGAGTCCCTGCTCAGTACGTAAAGATTCTTCGTGAGCTGTTCAGAAATTTCACAACCAAAATTTCACCATTCTACAACGATATTAATGTTGACGTCATGCGAACATTGGAATGGAATAATATGGGAGTGAAAATCGATGGTCGGCAGATACATCACCTTCGCTTTGCTGGTGATGTCGTTCTTGTAACACCAGGCATTAGCCAAGCGGAACGTATGCTTGCGAACTTTGATGAAGCGTGTGGAAAGATCGGTCTTCGACTAAATCTCAAGAAAACGATGTTCATGAAGAACGGATTGGTTTGTTTGCCCCATTCACGCTCAACGGAACGAATATCTCCGAATGCTCCATTTATGACTATCTAGGTCGGGAAATCAATATGATGAACGACTTATCTCCAGGGCTGAGCAGAAGAAAACGAGCTTCTTGGGGAGCTTTCGAGAGCATCGAGGATGTAGTGAAGAGAACAAAGAACACCCGACTCTGTGCCCACCTTTCTGACTCAACGGTTCTTCCTATCCTAACGTATGCGTCAGAAACCTGGTCGCTACGTAAGCAAGATGAAAGATCACACAGCGTTATCGAACGCGCAGTCGAAAGACGATGCTAGGAGTATTCCGTTTCACACAAGGAAGGAATGGGTTCCGAAGCACCGACCTACGTCAAGGATCGAAAATCAAAGATGCCGTTCTATACGCCAAATAGTCGAAGATAAGGTGGGCCAGGCACGTAATGCGTATGAGTGATAACCGATGGACAAAAGCTGTTAGTGACTGGATTCCTCGGGATGTCAAACGTACTGCAGGAAGACCACCGACCCGATGGTCAGAGTTCTTCACGAAAAGCCTAGAAGAAAGATATGATGCTCGATGCTCGACGAGTCTCTAAAGCAAGCAGAACCCACTGGGCTACTCTTGTACGCGAGAGTGAAAAATGGAGGATTTACTGGCGCCCGCTTGTGTCACTGGACGATCAACGGGACTACAGGTGATACAGGTGATTGTAGTTGATTTCGAACAACACTCTGCCATAGAAATTAGACTATTCAGTAAATGAAAAACTTAATATTACGAAAATGTAGGTGATTTTTCATCACACTTCTGACACGACTAACTGCTCCTCCTGCTCGCGAAAGGACTGCTGTTTTGATATTGCAATTGCAAATGGCTTCGAATGCGTTGTGGACCCTCTTTCTCAGCTCCACATTTTAATCCATTACTGCCACTCTTTTCTGTTAAACTATTCTTTTCCCACTTTTCGTAGAGCATTGGGGTTCAGCTATGAGTTGATGGTTGCCACTGGCTCGTGCTACTCCACGGTTGTCCAGTCAGATCGAGAGTTTCTGGAGAATGTGTAGCATATATTTTAGGACCTGACATCAAAAGCATGATGATTCCATGTCACGCTTGAAAACGTCAGCCAGAAATTATGATCACTGTGACGGCGTTGAGTAGGTTGCCAGCACACATGGCGGTAAACAAATTCGACTATGCAAGCTGAGTCGCGACAATGACGATGGATGAGACCTGTGAACGTTAAGTAAACAAATGAGAGTGAAAAAATAACGAATACGTATCATAACAGTCGTTATCACTTGCCTGAGAAGCGCGAATGTGTTTAGAACTGCTGCTGGAAATTAGGTAAAATTGGTCCAATACTGATAGCTGACCTCTGGGACTTTTTCCTACAGAAACATTGAACATTGATGGTGTTGAATGTTTCACTAGCGTCGAACTCTCTGTGGAAAGCGAATTCTTAAAAGGAAAAAAAACACTCATCATAAAGACACAAAATTTATACGTCAATAACTGCACCTCCTTTATAGGGTTTTCCATTCCGTCCGATACATTATGATTTCGTGATAAACCATTCTTTGTGAGACTCAGAGCGTTTATGATGTCGTACGGAGATCGCGAGCAACTGTGTGTTAGCGTGCGACATTTAACGGCAGCTGGAAGATATCCCGTTCATGAACACTCTAGAACCTGAGTTGCTTCCTTGACGCTTCAATCCTACACTTCTGAACTTTAACGACAAATTTTAATTTATTATTTACTGCCTATCCTTCCTAGCGGCTGGGTATATTGCGAAATACAAATTTCAATGATGCTGAGATATTTGCAAAAATCCGGTGGCAAACGAACGGACTACTGTCCTTTCCGAGGAGTAACGCGTTCACCACTACACCATGCGGGTCCTTCGTTTCGCCTGTCTCCCAGCTTGTTCTAACGATCTTTTGCCATCAGCATTCACCCGACAGCGGGATTATAATCATTTTAACTGCAGCCTCAGCTTAACTGGGTTCGTTGCCGATTTGGGCTCCCCCAGATCAATCCCGCTGACAGGTGATTGCTGATAGCAAAATATCGATAGAACTAGTTGAGAGACGGGCGAAACGAAGGACCCGCATGATGTGGTGGCGAACGCATTACTTACTGGGAAGGACAGTAACCCGTTCGTTCCGCACCGCAGACACCTGCGGTGCAGAGTTTTGCACATATTTCAGCATTATTGTAGTTGTGTTATAATTACTCTATTTCTGAAAACAACAAACATATTCAACAGAACAGTCGAATTTCCAAAATTCTAAAATATGTAGAAACTTAGGCAAATAATCCCTGATTTTGCATACATGTGTTACATGTCGTATTGCAATATCCGTTGTTTGATGATGACGATCCTTCTATTTTAGCCACTCGCGTCATCAAATCCGCACATGTCGTTTGCAGAAGAACCTTCAATGCACATTTTCATCTTCTAAGTCATATACAGCAAATTCCAACTTCCATATTTCTCTCCTACATTCTCCACACAGCTATCACTTCCTCGTTTATTCATCATGTATTTTGGAATAATGTGAAGTCTGTGTATGTGGTGCATTCACAGAACTACATTTTACGGAAGAATGTCAGTTATATTTAGCACCTAGATAAAAAGTCTCCAAAAATCATATCCACCATACTCAAAACAGTATTCGTGTCTGTGGCCACTAATACACAAGATGGACAGACGGATGATTTCAGTATTTCATTATACTTCACTATCTTTTGTTATGAACAAATTCTCCTTTGTCTTAAGCTTTACAGAAATTATACATAGAATATAAATTTGATAGCACATCTCAAATGATGAAAATGAGCGCGTGTGGTGCAGTGGTTGGAGGGAATCGATTCCAGCGCCCATGGCCCACCAAGCCTTTCATCCCTCCGGGGTCGGCAAATTGGTACCCAACTTGTCTGGGAGGATAGCAACACTGGCTTGATACATCGGTAGGCCACCGTTAGTCATTCTAAAGGCCAGATATGTATTCAATCACCTACAAACTATGCTTAATGAAGTCGAATGTATGGCGCATCCCTCAGGGATAGATCAACGGCGAGAGCCTTTTTTATCTCAGATAATTAAAATATTTAAGCTCATCTTCCATATGGGTCTCATTTAACTGTTAGAATGAATGCGCCTAATTTTGTAGTACTGATCTTCGTGGGCGGTGCTCAAACAAAAGGAGCGGAATAGCTATCGCAGAGTGGGTGGGCGATGAAAGATAACGCTCTCAGCGTTGATCAATCCCTGAGGGATGCACCAAGCATACGACTTAATTAAGCGTCGTTGGAGGAGGTTGAATGCATATCTGGCCCATAAAATGAGTCGTGGTAGCCTACCGATGTATAGAGTCAGTGCTGCTATCCTCCCAGACAAGTCTGGTACCAATTTGCCGACCCCGGAGGGATGGATGGCATGGTGAGCCTGGGCACGGATTCGACCCGCATTGCATTGCGCGTCTAATCACTACGCCAAACGCGCTCCAACAGAGTGATATGCGCAAAATCAACTACTTCACTGTAATCGTAGGCACAAATGGCTAAAGAAACATAAGGTGTTGGTATTAAGTCTACTAGGAGGCATCTGAGTAGAAAGTTGTAAGCAACAAATTTAGTTGCTGACACGACCATGTTTTCTTCAATAGCTTTTATCCCACTACAACGGAAGTTCATCATTTAATAATAGTCACTATTGATGTCACTCATATCATATCATTCATAGTATTTTGACGACTAAGTGCAAAAAGAACAAAACGCAAATAGCTTAAGTATAAAAGAAATAAATTCAACGCATAATGTGTATTGGCTGCAATTCATTAGCTGCGAAGATTATGGCCCTTTTCAATCTTCGACTAAAATATTTCAACCACAAAGATGACGAGATACGAACAAAATTTGGGACTTCACGTGGGCTTTGAACTCGCGATTACATTTTTCTGGAACACGTGCAATCCATCACATCAACTCACCCGTCAACGGGAATGATCCGGGGAGCATAAATCTGTGTTGAAGCCAGCTAAGATGAAACTGCATTAGAAATCACAATCTTTTAACTTTTAATGATAGCACTTTAAGGTTAGAAAACTGGTTGAGAGAAAGGGAAATAAAGGCAAAGAAAAACTCTCTGTTGGTGTGGCGGATAGCACCTGAGTCCTCGGTAAGGGCTCGAAGCCAGCCTGAGGTCTCTCGTTTTGCTCATATCTCAGCATCCCTGCGGTTGTATTCCACATAATACCCTACTATGAAGAACAAAGAATATGCAGCAGAGAAAAACTGAACATTGAATATTTCAGCTCATATTATTTCTTTACTGAGTTGTTTTGTCATAGCTCGTATTTTGAAAACGGAAACAGTTGAACAAGCGAAATCTCCCTCGGTAGGAAACAATAACTTTATCCATATACCGTTGGCTTTTACGACAGTCATATACGTGTAGCGCAGTAGTTAGATTTCTCCCGCAATACACAGTGGACATTGGTCCCATCCCGCCCTATGGGTTCCCCAAGTCTTCCATCTCTTCTGGGCCCACATATTGGCACCAGAGTTGTCTGAAAGGATAGCAGCACTGATTCGGTACATCGATTAGCAGCCGCAAGTCATTATATTGGACAGATGCGCATTCAACCACCTCTATGTTTGATTAACTCGTGTACACGACGGATCCGTACAAGAAAGCAAAAAAAAAAATTTAGGAAATCAACGTTAAAGGCCTCATTCTGGATGAAAGCACTGATTGCTTCTATCTAGATGTACTTCGAAATTGTTGTTCTATTCTTGGGGATCTCCCTGTTCAATAAACCATTTTAGATAGACAGCGCAGAAACTGCTAAAATTCTTTTTCACACTGGTCAACCTTGAAAAGAAGAGTGGTTTGAATTGAGAGCGATGATGATTGATAACCAATGACTGACTAAATGTGGCAATTAGCACACCATTCGTTAAAGAAAAGTTAATTTTCTCCAAAAAACAGCTACAAACGTTCCACAATAGTTATACCCAAGCACATCGCTGTGGTAGAATTCTATTAAAAATGAGCATTGAAAAACTCCTAAAAACGATCTGTTTTGTTGAGTTCCTTCACTGATTTCACACGGTGGTTATAAGCAAGTAATTCAAAAACGAAGTAAATCGATAAGCAATCAATGCAATCGGAATTTTTGCTGAGCATATTCCGTTAAATCTTTCCGAGCTAAAAAAAAATCATCAGTCCAGTGGACATAAAATGACGAACTCTAACAGAACAACTATCATGCTCTAAGTTGTTGAAAGGGCAAGGAGAATAAGTAATTATAAGAATTTATTGTTTGGTACAGATATTTCTTCTAGGGTGCCATGATTTTCTTGCACAGGTCGTCGATGAAATTTTTCACAAAGGGAATTTAACACACACCAGGAGGACTAAAGGGAGAACAGTTGAAAAGAAAGAAAGAAAAAAACAAGAAAGAAGGAAACGAACGAGTTCGGTTTGTTGTCTGTGAACAGTCTTCTCTAGCTCGGCTACACGAACACTCAAGGATTCATTTTCAGCTAGCAGTAGATCACCTGAACAAATTGTCCGTTCAGTCGTTTTTGAATCTTCTACTTTGTGTAGAAGAAAAATCTCAAAGCTCCTTATCTCTATTAAACAAATTTTATTCAAAACCTGGAGGGTTTGAACGATTTTTTCTCACTTTCGCCTTTCACTTTCCCATCATTACAACCGATGACATGTTTTTCAGTATGCTTACGACATTAGTAAACTTTAAATAAAGAACATTCGCCTGACATAAAGATTGGTTTCCGAAAAGATACGAATCAAAATTCCCACGTACGACTTTCTGTTAGCCTCAGCACTTACCGAAAAAATATTTCTTTCCTCGATAAGCAAATACGAGGTTATTATTTCTTTTCTTTACTTATAAAAAAGCTGACGTTCGGAGCGATTTCGCTTTCCTCAAAGCCTGGAAAGGTCAGGTTGGTTGCAATCTACCCAACCAAATGTCTGCATAACCAAACAGGGAATATGCTAAACCAGCATCTTAATCACATTAAACACAAAGTAGGTTCTTTTCAAAGTCACTGCTTTCTATAAGACGTCCACTGAGCATGTCACGCGGAGACCAGCCAAAATCTTGGTTTAGTACTTTCTCTGTTTGGTTATAGAGGTGCTTGACTGGATAAACTGCAGTCATTTTGACCTTTCCAGACTCTGAGTAAGGGAAATCCTCCGAGACGTCAAATTATTTATTAAAAAAGGAGAACACGATAATTTGGTGTCTGCTCATCAGAGATCAGTGAGTTACGAATAGGAGTTGTCAAAGAAGTAGTCTAATATGGATTAGCTACCAATAAAAGAAATATTAATAGTTACACACGAATACAGAAAATACAAAGCAACTTGCAAAAAAGCCAGGAATATGTAGGCAGAAAAGGAAATTTCGAAGGAGAAAGATTTATGAAGCGCATTTGGCAAGTGAAAAACAGGAAGAACAAGAAACAGGATATCCATAAAAATGGTTTGAAAAAAAAAAGAATTGAGAGAAAGTGGATGAAAACACAAAGAATATGATTTCCTTTCGTTCTACCTGCTGTTTCTTCCAAAATCGGTACATGTGACGACGGATCGATAGCCATAGTGAATGTGACTTTTCCAGTCGGCACCACCAAAACACAGTGACGTTCTCAAAAGCAACATAACACCATAACACACTGTGCTAATAAAAACGTCCACAAACAATGCTGCACTGTTTTCGATTCTCCATCAGTGTATGCCCTTGGAAAGTCCGCAAAAATCAATACGGAACACGGTATATCCTGTTCGGGAAGGGATTTCGTCGCAAGACCCAAAATCAATAGGCGTTAACTAAAAGTGTTCGATGTCTATCTGTTCTACAACTGTAAAATTCTGTGCTTCTGTAGAATATACAGAGTTCTTGAGGCATTTTAATGACTGTTTAAGAGATGTATGAAAAATTGGAATTCGATTTATGAGAGTTGTGGTAAGTGCATCAGATGAGGAAATGGACGTTTTTGCTGTATTTGATGGGAACGCTTAGTGCATGACGTACGATTGGTTGTTTATTACAATGGGACAAAGTTGTCCACCACATTACTGGGACATTTTATCAACAACGTGTCAAAACAAAGCAAAAACTTCTTGTGCAAAATTGATGGGTGACCTGTACGGAAGCCGAATCTTGTTGCAGCTCACGTTATCAGGAAACGAGCCATTCTTGTCAAATAGTCCGCCTCTCGTGATTCAAAAAAAAACTTAATAGGGAGTTTGCTTCTCAAATTCATCCATACATTATCCAGTTATAGGTTTTGTTTGCAGTTTCCACTACGTTCTTCAGTTTCCATCATTTGCAACAGATGTCGAACCATAGTTGTTCCATTACCTATCAGATCGACGACGTCTCCAGGTAGATATCCTCGATGATTGTATATTGTCTCCTCACTGATTATCCTTACACATTAAAGGTTCCTGTTGTATTTCGGAACTTGTGGAAGAAGTATTGCATAAGAGATTCATCAATTATATCCTGTCCAGATGCGATATTGCTATCGTCAAAGTTTCTGAAGATAAAATAGAAATTTGTTCATGAAGAACCTTATAGAAGCATTGCTCATCGATAACTATTTTTTCAACTATATTTTTACACGAAGCCGAATCTTGTTGCAGCTCACGTTATCAGGAAACGAGCCATTCTTGTCAAATAGTCCGCCTCTCGTGATTCAAAAAAAAACTTAATAGGGAGTTTGCTTCTCAAATTCATCCATACATTATCCAGTTATAGGTTTTGTTTGCAGTTTCCACTACGTTCTTCAGTTTCCATCATTTGCAACAGATGTCGAACCATAGTTGTTCCATTACCTATCAGATCGACGACGTCTCCAGGTAGATATCCTCGATGATTGTATATTGTCTCCTCACTGATTATCCTTACACATTAAAGGTTCCTGTTGTATTTCGGAACTTGTGGAAGAAGTATTGCATAAGAGATTCATCAATTATATCCTGTCCAGATGCGATATTGCTATCGTCAAAGTTTCTGAAGATAAAATAGAAATTTGTTCATGAAGAACCTTATAGAAGCATTGCTCATCGATAACTATTTTTTCAACTATATTTTTATGTTTTGTTCTGTTTGAATGTTTTGATCTTCTGTGTCTGTCACTTGCTGCGTTTCTTTCTTATTTTTTGACAGATGGACATCCGGCTTTGTTTTTATTATTGTTTGAATGAGCACACTTCGAATACGTCGTCACTCGCTATTTTAATAGAGCTGCGAAAGAATGAAGAAACTTAAGAATGCTTACTTTCAGGTACCTCGCAAAGGTTTACCGCATCATCGTGGATGGGAGGTATTCCTGGGTGTCGAGCTGCGATGTACAACAGGGGATTTCATCCGCCCGGAGCGTCTTCCTTGCTGAGAAGTCTTGCGTTTGCGTTAGGAACCATAGCTAAGATTAAACGAATACCAGGATTCACCACAATCCTGGTAGCAAACTAGTCGAATGGTGGCAAATCCCCTCTGATTCACAAGGGTTGCGGCGTGAACACTAGGGCAAACTTTGGTCACGTTCTTAACCAAGAAATCTCCAAAAAGTGGAGATTATGCTGGGATCCGCACAATCAGTGAGGACGGGCTGTTCAAGTACCAAGTAAGTATTAAATAACTATAAACACGAAAGTTCTGTCCTACGTCGTTTAGCATTTTTCCTGCTCAATTAACTACCGCAATAATAAATACGATGCGGGTGCTGTAGTAGTAATGCAGATCATCAATAACACAACACTGGTTGGTCGCCATGAAGCTTCTTATCCTTCTGGGATCAGGAAATTCGTACCAGACTTGTCTGATAAAGTTCGCTCTTTGCAATCCAAGTGGAAACCATCTAGTTCAGTTATTTTGGAACTCAATGGAGAATCGACTCGAGCAGCATTCAACAGCAGCCACGACAAAAGAAAATAATAACCAGCCGAACCCAGACACAAATGTTGGACGACGTTCGTAGATGATGAATGCGAGGGAACGAATCCAATGCAGGAAGTGCTGGTATCCGCACAGTAGATAAAGAAGGATGGTGTGCTTTTTTGAAATAAGAAACAGAAGTAGTTCACAACTAGAGCAAGCTGTCGAAATAGTCTACAGTTCACCTGAACTTCACCTGGTAGTCGAATGACAAGAAGTATAGCAGTTTGTTGTTGGGCCATCACTTCTCTTTTGCCTTCTTTTTTCAGAGTATTTACAAATAGAAGTGATAATGCTATAGAAATATAAAGAATAGTGCAAAAAGTGACTTTGATAGGTAAGGAAGAAGGTTAAGATTCCAAATGAAAGACGGAAAACGGTTAACATTTGAGGATCTTTCAGTTTGAGTGGAAATGTGAGCGGTGTGGACTGCTAAAGTTAGAACAGCTAAATCGAATACAAAGAAGAACTTGAGAGCTTGGGAGAAGGTCAGCCGTTTGAGCAAACAGTTAATTGTATAAGATTATAGAACCGACATGGACCGACAGCACATGAGCCATGTAGAAAGCAGTGTCCTGCGTCCCAAAGAGCTCTTGAGAAATGAGTAACTTGAAGACCAATAAACGCAGAAAAGACAGAGGAATAAAAAGCAAGTTAGGTAGTAGAAAATGTAACTTGAAACCGAAGGAAATTACTGGAGAAAATATTGATGTGTGACAGCGGGGTTTAGGTGGATCATAACAAACTTCTTCTTCTCCCCCTGGTTTGATTTCATTGACAATTATATGCAAAGCTAATTATCGCACAACTTTACCGAACAAAGAAAGAATGTGATATAGCTTTTAACATTCGTATAGGTATGTTTTCACGTACATACTACATAACCGTTTTCAGTAAATGTTCACTTTAGTGTGGAATAGAGCACTTACTGAATTGGTTCCGATGAGATCTCGCTGAAGAACGAACTGTGTAGAATTCATTTGGCAATGTTGCGTACGGGGAATACATTCTATTAGACGAATCAAGGATTGTCCGAATGAGAAAAATTAATATGATCAATACGATGACGATAGAGATAAACCATAGCATCTTCCAGCGATACGAATGAATCACAAGACAATGATAATGGGAGAGACGTTAAAGCTGTGCAAAATGATAGCTTTTATCGTGAACCACGTCCACAAACACAACAAACAGTCAAAATTTTTCAGTGCTAAAATCACTTTTAACATCTCAAGCAATCTAAATACTTTTTTGATATGAAAATCTCAAAAGCTTCAAACCTGGATTGCTCTTTTACAAGATCGATCAAACCACATAAAAAATGACATGTCATGCGAGTAACTTTTATAAGAGTTCTTCCTTCCTTTTTTATAAGAATCCTTTTATAAAAGAAAACAAGGTCAGAAGCAGTACAAGCTCTTTTTAAAGTTGGTGTATCAACGTGAGACATTAACTGAAGCTCATCTTAGATGCTCAAATTGACAGCTATGGCGCATGTGCCGTCACCAGTACGGTATCATTTCCATAGTAATGCATAATCGAATGCATCCGGACGGAGTCACCCCCATTCATATGTAATGAAGGAGACCGTCTTGTCAAAGTAAAGAACAAAGGTTTTGCTTATCTAATCCTCTAAAAGTCAGATGCGATTTGCTACATTGTCTTAGAGTGGTCGGTCAATCTTAAGAACCGTTAACATCAGAGTCAGTAGTCGACTACTGCCTCTGGCAGTTGTAAACACTCTTCCACGACACCTCCAGTGATAACAACATTTGACCAGTATTCAGTGACACAGAAGGAAAAAAGATGGCAAATCCTTATTTTCTGGGCAAGCCCGCAACAATACATCAATTGCAAAATTTTTATTAAATAACCGTTAGGAGGGCGTATTGCGGCACAGTGGTTAGAGGTGCCCAACAAAACACAAGGATTCAGTCCCGCGCTCTAGGCTCACCAAATTCACCATCCTTCCGGGGTTTGTAAATTGGTGCAGGACCTATTTGAACGATAGCATCACTGGTTTGACACACCGGCATGCCACAGCGAGTCATTGTATAGGTCAGATGCATAGTCATTCAACTCTAACGACGTCTAATGAAGTCGAATGCATGACGCATCATCAATTGCAAAATTTTTATTAAATAACCGTTAGGAGGGCGTATTGCGGCACAGTGGTTAGAGGTGCCCAACAAAACACAAGGATTCAGTCCCGCGCTCTAGGCTCACCAAATTCACCATCCTTCCGGGGTTTGTAAATTGGTGCAGGACCTATTTGAACGATAGCATCACTGGTTTGACACACCGGCATGCCACAGCGAGTCATTGTATAGGTCAAATGCATAGTCATTCAACTCTAACGACGTCTAATGAAGTCGAATGCGGAATTGGTTCCGATGAGATCTCGCTGAAGAACGAACTGTGTAGAATTCATTTGGCAATGTTGCGTACGGGGAATACATTCTATTAGACGAATCAAGGATTGTCCGAATGAGAAAAATTAATATGATCAATACGATGACGATAGAGATAAACCATAGCATCTTCCAGCGATACGAATGAATCACAAGACAATGATAATGGGAGAGACGTTAAAGCTGTGCAAAATGATAGCTTTTATCGTGAACCACGTCCACGATCGTGACAAACAGTCAAAATTTTTCAGTGCTAAAATCACTTTTAACATCTCAAGCAATCTAAATACTTTTTTGATATGAAAATCTCAAAAGCTTCAAACCTGGATTGCTCTTTTACAAGATCGATCAAACCACATAAAAAATGACATGTCATGCGAGTAACTTTTATAAGAGTTCTTCCTTCCTTTTTTATAAGAATCCTTTTATAAAAGAAAACAAGGTCAGAAGCAGTACAAGCTCTTTTTAAAGTTGGTGTATCAACGTGAGACATTAACTGAAGCTCATCTTAGATGCTCAAATTGACAGCTATGGCGCATGTGCCGTCACCAGTACGGTATCATTTCCATAGTAATGCATAATCGAATGCATCCGGACGGAGTCACCCCCATTCATATGTAATGAAGGAGACCGTCTTGTCAAAGTAAAGAACAAAGGTTTTGCTTATCTAATCCTCTAAAAGTCAGATGCGATTTGCTACATTGTCTTAGAGTGGTCGGTCAATCTTAAGAACCGTTAACATCAGAGTCAGTAGTCGACTACTGCCTCTGGCAGTTGTAAACACTCTTCCACGACACCTCCAGTGATAACAACATTTGACCAGTATTCAGTGACACAGAAGGAAAAAAGATGGCAAATCCTTATTTTCTGGGCAAGCCCGCAACAATACATCAATTGCAAAATTTTTATTAAATAACCGTTAGGAGGGCGTATTGCGGCACAGTGGTTAGAGGTGCCCAACAAAACACAAGGATTCAGTCCCGCGCTCTAGGCTCACCAAATTCACCATCCTTCCGGGGTTTGTAAATTGGTGCAGGACCTATTTGAACGATAGCATCACTGGTTTGACACACCGGCATGCCACAGCGAGTCATTGTATAGGTCAAATGCATAGTCATTCAACTCTAACGACGTCTAATGAAGTCGAATGCGTGACGCATTCCTTCAGAGAGAGAGATCAACGCAGAGAACTTCACCCTTAATTTTATTATGAACCGTTACAAGACAAACGAATAACCACAATACCATTCTTGCAGCAGTGAAAGTGGATCAGCTGAGCATCCAATGAAGGATAGTTCTACTAAGTGCTGTTTGTATCACAGGAAAATTCCAGAGAACGCGTTCAAATTTATTACGGAATGTTTTAGCTAGAACGTTCTCACTGTTAGCAACTTAAAATAATGAATAAGTGCAAAATCCTGGAAAGCAGCCCCGACATTCCTAAAAATCTTCTCCTGGGGTTGTTTGAAATTGTTATTTTCACAGTACTAGAGGCAGTCGGGACCCATTGTAATAGCGACGAACTTCGATATCATGCCAGCAGTGAAAGTGGATCAGCTGAGCATCCAATGAAGGATAGTTCTACTAAGTGCTGTTTGTATCACAGGAAAATTCCAGAGAACGCGTTCAAATTTATTACGGAATGTCTTGGCTAGAACGTTCCCACTGTTAGCAACTTAAAATAATGAATAAGTGCAAAATCTTGGAAAGCAGCCCCGACATTCCTAAAAATCTTCTCATGGGGTTGTTTGAAATTGTTATTTTCACAGTGAATGCATAGTCATTCAACTCTAACGACGTCTAATGAAGTCGAATGCGTGACGCATTCCTTCAGAGAGAGAGATCAACGCAGAGAACTTCACCCTTAATTTTATTATGAACCGTTACAAGACAAACGAATAACCACAATACCATTCTTGCAGCAGTGAAAGTGGATCAGCTGAGCATCCAATGAAGGATAGTTCTACTAAGTGCTGTTTGTATCACAGGAAAATTCCAGAGAACGCGTTCAAATTTATTACGGAATGTTTTAGCTAGAACGTTCTCACTGTTAGCAACTTAAAATAATGAATAAGTGCAAAATCCTGGAAAGCAGCCCCGACATTCCTAAAAATCTTCTCCTGGGGTTGTTTGAAATTGTTATTTTCACAGTACTAGAGGCAGTCGGGACCCATTGTAATAGCGACGAACTTCGATATCATGCTTACTAAAAACTTGTCTTTCTGACTGTTACAGATAAAGACAGATAAACGGTGTACTTAGAGTTGAGAACAATGATGGAAAACAAAATGCAGAACAATAGAAAGAGAACTACGAAAAGCAGACGGCAAGGGAACAGGGAAGGGAGCAGAAATGAAACTAGTATTGTAAATCTTTGGGACAAATGATAGTAAAATAAAGAATAGAGCTCTCGGCGCTGATGAATCCCAGAGGAATGCGACATGCATTCGACTTCATGAAGCATCATTAGAGGTTATTGAATGTATATCTAGCCTTTAAAATGACTCGCAGTGGCACATCGATGTATCAAGTCAGTGCTGCTATTCTCCCGGATAAGCCTGGTATGAATTTACCCATGCTAGAGGGATGGAAGGCTCGGTGAGCCTTTGGGCGCAGGAATCGATCCCATTTGGAATGCAGGGCATCTCCGACCACTGCGCTACACGCGCCCTGAGAGAAATGGTAAAAATTAGAATGATTACGACCATAAGCGAACAAATCTCATTTTTCAAATAAAGCAAACACCATGAAGAGAATTGGTTCTCCATAAAACAATTTGGCGATGTGTGTGTTAGTTTGGTTTCCAACAGTTGGAAGTTTTCATCTTTGAAATGTTGTTGCAAGCAAAATATAATATGGAAAAGCAGAGCGACTTCAGGGGTAAATGGGTTAACAATAAGGTTTGTGCATAACGAATTTTATGAAATTCATGTAGCAATGCGCGTATTTAAAATCTCAGACAAAATGGTCAGGTCATGTAAAATCTAACAAAAAGCGGGGTCTCTGGTAGGATCAGCCACTATCTGAGACAATGACGTTCTGTCTAATAAAAATCAGCGT
Source organism: Angiostrongylus cantonensis (assembly GCA_009735665.1). Lineage (NCBI taxonomy): Eukaryota > Metazoa > Nematoda > Chromadorea > Rhabditida > Metastrongylidae > Angiostrongylus > Angiostrongylus cantonensis. The sequence continues at coordinate 3,389,692 of MQTX01000040.1, forward strand.
TGTTTTTCGTATGAAATAACTTTTTCTTTGTCAACAGAAATGAAGTTGTCTCAGAACATTTCGATTAGCAGGGAAGCAATTTTATCTCGAACCCGCAAAGTCCAGTAACTACCTGCCTGTGGTGACGACTTCAAAACGTTCTAGCCCAGTAATCTGAGCATACCAGCTAAAATCGTGCTAAACCTTCATATATAGTGTAAGTAGGAGAAGATAACAGAGTCTCAATTCTCAGCTAAAGCAACATAGGAGATCGACTACAAGAGCGGTTGTAAACTACAAGACAACAGAGCGAGCATAAATGCTGGAATTAGCGAGACACATAGGAACGGAGGGCATGTGATAATTCACATAAGCAGCATTGATTTGTATACAGTCCATCAAAACTTTTTTGTTGCTCGATATTTCAGCTACAACTGGAACCATATTTCACTAGTTAATAGAGCGAGTAATCGTTTCAATTCGTCACCAACCGGAAAACAGCCGCTACCTTCCGGTGCACACAAACGAGTTCGAGTATTCATAGTTGAAAACACTTCCCAAACTCACACATCTGGAAGGTAATTTCAGAAAGGGAAAAAATCTTAAGAATGATTTTTACGGGAAAGAAACGAGTAATAAGGAAGGAAAAATTAGAACTGAGCATGGCATTCTCGAACATTGATTTGTATACAGTCCATCAAAACTTTTTTGTTGCTCGATATTTCAGCTACAACTGGAACCATATTTCACTAGTTAATAGAGCGAGTAATCGTTTCAATTCGTCACCAACCGGAAAACAGCCGCTACCTTCCGGTGCACACAAACGAGTTCGAGTATTCATAGTTGAAAACACTTCCCAAACTCACACATCTGGAAGGTAATTTCAGAAAGGGAAAAAATCTTAAGAATGATTTTTACGGGAAAGAAACAAGTAATAAGGAAGGAAAAATTAGAACTGAGCATGGCATTCTCGATAAGAAACCGGTTTTCGGCAGTGCCACAAGAACACCGTGTAAACTTTCCCAAGATAAATGGACATCCTGCAAGTGCCTTAGAAACGATTTTGTGAAAGTACAAGAACGTTTAGAATATATGAAAACGCATTTAACAATGAAATATGTCGAATGGAAGAAAAGTGGTGAAGTCGACGATAAATGCAACTGTAAGGGAGACCACGAAAACAGCTATGTTCTACTAGACAGCCTTTCATTTAAGTTCGTCTTCAGGGATCACTAACATTAGATTTCCATTAAATTTCAGGTACAACGAACATTCCGGCGCCATCGCCTTCTTCGGAGCAGCGATGATGTCAACCCTACGTAAGCTTATCAGTAAAAAAAACAAACTGATCGTTGGTGATATTGCCTTCTATCGAAACCCTTTTTCCCAAAAATAAAAATGATAAACAGTTGTGGAGTGTTGATATATTTTAACGTTCACTTCGACGGCTACTGTAACAGCACTGAATAGACGAAAATTCTGCCAAGTTATCCGGATTTTTTATTCATTTATAGTGAAATGTTATCAACTGGAACAACACGAAAATGATGAAATAAGAGAAATGACAGAAGAATGCCACTGTCTTACCCGTGAAAACAACAATGACGAACAGAGCACGCTTTGATAGCTAAGATGGTCCACACCACACTGCCTGAGTGAAATATGTGATGACGCTTTTTTGGTTAAATGAAAAGGTTTTCCTTCAATCGACACTTGCTGGTTTTGATGAATGTTTCATATGTTTCTAAGATCAAATAATTTCTTAGACAGTAGATTCATTTTCGCAATAAGAAATAGAAATTCCTGGGCTTTCCAAAAAGATGCGATTCTCTCGAACCGTCTTATCGAATACTCCATGTTAGTTCTTTGCACCCTCTATATCTGTTCGAGGTTTTTTTTTCGAGTAATTGTCTGGATCATCTTTGCCAATCTGCACTTCGAAGCCATGAAGAGCACATTTGGAGTTGAACTATCTCTTAGAGAAAAACCATGAATTCGGTGTCAACTGCAATAATATCGTACAGGTATGAATGCATATCGGGCCAGTGCAACGTATAAGTTCTACTGATGTACCAAGTCAGTTTATTCACCTCGCAGAGAGGTCTAATTTCAGCGCGTCGAACCCGCAGGAATAAGGAGTTTGGTTTGCTTTGAAGGCAGGAACAAACCAGAACCTCGTGTGCATTGAATGACAATGCTAGGCACCTACGCTATGCAAATTCGGTCTTCATTTGCTGGTTGCATGACTTTACGGCATATGGAGTTCTATAGTTCCACAGCGCTTCCCACAAATACAATAATTCAGACAGTTTTCCATTCACTAATAGCCGTGTAAGAAAAAGAAGTGAAAAAAGACATTTAAAATCTAACAATGATTTGAGTGCCATCTCATAGCTTTAGGTATGTTTGACCATTTACACTCGGTTCTCCATTGATTGTCTATCGTACGGTAGGCGTACCTATCGAATTCCGATAATTTTTTTGATGCTTTCAGGAAACATGGTTTTCTAACTTCTGAGGGACTCTGTTCCTCTTAACTACCACAGTGACTTCTTTTTTGGCCAATATTTGGGCCAAAAAAGTTTTGTACTTCGGGTGAAATTCTACCTTTCAAAAGGAAACTTAAGCGTAAACGTAAACTGCAATTGTTTTTATTAGCACGGCATTCTGGTTTTCGCATGACTGCTATGAACAGGTTAACAATTTTTTGCAAAAGAATGCTGAAAGACATCACACTGATGACAAAAGTGGACCGCGACAATACGTAAGAAAAACCTGCTACGATACTGCGGCAGTCATCACGTGCTTACTTGTGGCTGTTGATTTCTATATAATTTCACAGTTCGTGGGTGTCCGTTTGGGTCTAATCATTTCACTGTTTGGAAAAACATTTCACCTTTTTGGAATATTCTCTCAAAGATGAGTTGTGATATTCACGAGCTACTTTTTCATAAATGTTTCATGAAGATCTTTTTCTTTTTCGTTTCAGTTCGTACTCAACTTTCATTGCTATTTTTTCACGCTGATAACGTACAGGTGACAAGCTTTGTGCGTAACGTCATGATTTGTGCCGTATCGTGATAATAACTGTTCAATGGTTTCTGTTAGTGGTTAACCTCAGTCTTCCTTTCATACGCCTCTTTTCGTGCCTCTAATTCCCGATTTCTCGGAAAGTATTGCCAGCAATGTTACCTATTAGCGGAAAATACCAGTGATCTATTGAGACTTCCTCTTTGCCACTGTTAATGTGTTCCAAACGAAGGTGGTTCAGAGGAAGTGGTGCCGTTTAATATGCTAAAGGCCGCTGTGCCACTAAACACCAGGTCAACCAAGTCTTCCACCCACCTGGGATAGGAGAATTCATAAAGATTAGTTCTGAAAACTCTCTTTGATCTATGGGACCAAAAAAAGTCCAGGGCATGGCTACCCCAGAATTTCAAAGAGAATTGACTCAATGGAGAATAGTCGTGGTGGCCTACTGATGTATTGAGTAAGGGTTGCTAACCTCCCAGACAAGTTAGTACCAATTTGCCGAGACCGGAGAGACGTAAGACTTGGTGAGCCTGGGGTGGGGTATCAATCCCATGTGTATGCTGGGCGCCTCTAATTACTGCGCTAAACGCTCCGTTTGCCGGTATTCATGAAAATAGTGAATTCTTGTGTGGTGTTATGTCCCTCATGCGAACATTGACAGAAAAACTGTACCGCTTTCTTCATTAATGTAACCGTTATATTACCATATCACTTCTCATTTAACATTCATTCGCTTTTCTCTCCTTTATAATCGCACTACTACTTTTTTCTTTCTCTATTTTACTTCTCATTGATCCTTCTCATTGGGTACCTCTCTTCTTTTTTCTCCTTCCCTTCACATCCCAACATTTCACTTTTATTTTGTGACCGTTCTCTCTTTTATTCTTGTCAACGCATTTGCTCTCTTTTTCTTGTTCTTCGACAAAAATGTCCTTTGAAAAACAGTAATGTCAGGATGAACGCTGTTATGCACTTCCATGTCTAATATCGCTTCCAGGTTCAAAATTTCCTAACCATGTACTCTCTCGCTGGCTTATCGTAGTCTCACCTTAAACCCCTGAAAACAAATTTATAAAAGAAATTTTCATCGCAGGCTTCCTCAAACTAGTCAGAAGACAAGCCCGAGCCCGATTTTTCCTTACCAACAAAATACAACGTTGGCTAGCAGCTCTTGATACTGACACCGAGTAACTTGAAGACGCAGCATGGTCGAGCGAAATGAGATGAGCGTGTTCTATTCGATCTAATTGGCAGTGAATTGAGCTTTGCAAAAGGTCGCATAATCGATATTTCCTGGATGGATCCTTTCTCAGTTGGTACCTCGACCTCGTTGTCATTCATTTAGGATGTGTCAGTATGTTTTTTTTCGGCTTCTGTATGACGATCACATGAAATCCAATGTGACTTAGGACGGAGAGGTCTTACTAGGGCGTTCTCGGGTCACCACCACTGATACACAAGAACTTATGGTTAGCCGGACGGTTAGATACCACGCCGTTGTGCTCACACCGACGACGATACCAAGTTATCAACGAGTTTTTGTATTGATTTATCTATCAGCAGTCATACAGATAGAATTTTCAAACTCTTTCTTAAGTTGAGAAGCTTTGTTGTGAAAAGGAAGTTTTCACGCTATATTTTGGCACTATTTGAGATACCACTGCAATAAATCAGTTAGACAAATCAAATTGTTATCTCGACATTCCAGTTTACTCCTTGTTCCAGATAACCCCTCTCTTTTCCGTTTTTTTTTTCTTTCATCCTTTCTTTCGTCTTTATTTGCTTCTATGTCCATTTTCCAACCTAAGGCTTACCCACGTTTTTCATTTCTAGCAGTCTGCGTTTCTTCCACTTTCCTATTTTCTGCGCATATCCTCTCTTTTCCTTTATACTTTTTCTTTCATAAAGTATTTTTTTTACATACAAATTTCTATCGTGGTAGTGCTTTTATTCATTCGCTATGTCTCTGTTTCATAACAGTCATCTTTTGTTTGTGCTGATCATATTTTGTACGTTACAATACCAATACGATCTATGTTACTGAAGATCGTATAAATGTGTGTCGTAGGGTATAAAACTATCAAACGCTTTAATCCGCTGATGGCCATACTGGTTTTTTCATAGCTGATTTTTCATTACTAAAGCACTTCTAAGCCGGAAGTGGAGAAACCCGGCATCACCACATTTTTCTAGCTGAACGCATAACTTCCAAACGTTTCTTAACCTTTAAAATCAAATTTGACGAAATTTGACAGAATGAACTTTAAAAATGTGGCGTCTTCAACTGACAGCATCAAACGCGTATTCAAAGCAAGACCTTATGTACGGCTGCACAAGATCTCACTTCCTAGCTCAGTTTGTTTGGAATAAGAACTTTCACGAGAAAACAAGAATATAAGAGAACACTTTGCAGAATCCATAAGCCTAAGTTTTTATCGTGGGAAATATCTGTAGTAGATACTTATCACCTTGTTCTCTTCAAACTATCACCCGTAGATGTGATCGAGTTCGCGTCTAGCTGTGAACTAGATCTGCCGCTTTCGTTTCTCAATTACACGTTGAACGCTGGTCGAGAGTGATTTTTCCTGCAATTCCGATGTATCCATACTGAAGCTTTCCCAGATCTTTAGCAAAGAATATAGCCTTAGCTTTGTGGTATGAGTGAGGTTTGCCGCCTTGTAACTAGTCCTTTTTCTGACAAACAGATATTCCTACTATTTGTCCTGATCGTTTGCTATTTCACACGCTACATTGTTTACCTTGAGGTCAGGTGTAGCGCAGTAGGCAGAGGTGCCCTGCAATAAACACTGCAGAAGTCGCTGGTTCCATTTCGCGTCCCAGGCTCACCAAGCCATCCATCCCTCCGGTGTCGGCAAATTGCAACCAGACTTATTCTGGATGTATATAACCACTGACTTAATACATCGGTGGGCCGTCATAAGTCATTGTACAGATACTCAATCAACCACCTCTGGGAAGCTTGATGATGTCGAATTCATGACGCTTCCCTCGGGGGTTTGATTAAAGCCGAACGGTTCACTCTTTTTGGGGCCTTAATCGCAGTGAAATAAGTAGACTTTCCTCTTTTTTAGAAAGATACGATAGATAGAAAGATATAAGCCCAAAGCATTTTATTCGTTCCAATTAAGTTAACTGTAAGCCGCTATATACATACGTGGTGCATGTGGCGCAGTGGTCGAAAACGTCTCCCCACACCAAGCCTTCCATCCATCTGGGGTCGGCAAATTGTTATTAGACTTGTCTCGAAGGACACCAGCACTGGCTCGATACATCGGTAAGCCACCGCGAGTCATTGTTAAAGCCAGATATGCATTCAATTACCTCCAAACCATGCTTAATGAAGTCAAATGTATGGCGCATTCCGCAGGGATTGATCAGCGCTAGGAACTTTTTCCTTTTTATATGCGTATATTTTTAAGGTTGAAAGAATATATTGATTTCGGCCAAATATTTTATCTGAAGGTGTATATCTCTTCATATGAGTCAAACGTTCGTAACTTCGTTTTTGAAGTACGATAAAAAACCACTGAAAAAGCGGAATGAGAATACTTTCGTAGGTACCTCGTAACTTTAACGATTTTGCTGATGGAGAGCAGAAAATTCATCTGAACTCTTCTGTAGATGCCCAAAGTTGCTATTGCTGGAGCCGGTCTTGTGGGAGCACTCAATGCCTGTTATTTTGCTGAACGAGGATGGGATGTCGAAGTGTACGAATATAGACGAGGTATGAACTATTCACTCGTTTGATTCGTCTACTGACTTGTGCCTTTAGTTATCACATTCTTTACTAATAATGAGTGACCATGAAGAAGGAATAGACTAGCTCTTCTATGTTTCATTTAGTGAATTTGTTGTGACAGTGAATTTACTAACTCTTGGATGCTCGGTGAATGCTACGGGGCATTTGTAGTAGCTACGGGTAGTTGTTTTAAGTCTATGCTATTTCCATTTGACGGTGATAGCAATGAATATTTTGTCTTCCTAGAAGGGATATAGGGCTTACAGGAGTTGACACTGAGATTACCGATGACCCCTATGCACATGAAGACAATCAGACATCATCCAAACAACCTGTCCTCGACTAAGCGATGATTTCCTATTTGGTCCATACTTTTGTCGTGTGGGTTATTTAGTGATATTATAAGCAGACGAATATAGACGACCTATAAACTCGCTACTCAATTGATTCCTCTACTTGCCTTCTTTAAATTATCATGTTACTTCCCAGGATTGGCTGTCTGTTAACCTCGGCATCAGTTTATTACTGTTTCGTTTTCTTTTGCAGCGATTGCGATGTTGTCATAATTGATTGTTGTAAAAGTAAACAAAACATTTATCCTGTTACTCTTTACTAATAATGAGTGGCCCTGACGAAGGAAGAAACCAACAGTTTTATGTTTCATTTAATGAATTATTTGTGAACGATTCATCGATTAGCTTTGCTGACCTTACTCCTTGACTGACCTAATTTAGTCCTCGACTAAACGGTGATTTCTTCTTTGGTTTATATTTTTGCCCGATTTCTTATAAAAGAGATATAAACCATTTATTCATTATCAGCTCTCCCCAGTCTTGACTTTTGTGGACTGTGAAAAAGCGTTTGATAGTGTCAAAACGAAGTAACAGCGCTCAGCGACCAAAGACTGAACCTGTCCTACGTAAGAACTCTGCTTGACTATTATCGGAGCTAAGCATAAAACTATAAAAAAGGAGTTCCACAAGGCGATACCATGGTTTTAGTGCCGCACAGCATTGCTAATGAAGTAACCTAAATGGAATGAGAATGGTACACGTATTGATGTAAAATTGCTTTCAAATCTTCAAACGCTTCGCCGATCATCTTCTCAAGAAGTAATAACGAGACAAGGACGATTATCAGTGAGGACAAAGAGGTGAGAGAACAGGTCGGACTATGCTTAGACAGGACGAAAAAACAGTTTGTGAAAATCCCATTGTGATAACGCGAAGACAAACTGGATGGCCCTTTGAATGCAGTGATCATTCTGCACGTAAATCTTGAGTGTTCCGTAAACATGGAGAACAGCAAGAAAGAAGAATTAGACAAAAGAAGGAGGACAGTATAGACCGCTTTGAGGCGTTTCAAATAGGTCACCGACCGACTAACATCCCAAAATGCTCACCTTTTAATTCCACAGCCCTCTCAGCACTCTGTTATGCAGTAGAGACGTAGGCTGATACTTCAACTACGTCAAGAATACTGCGCGCTGCTCACAGAGTGTTTGAACGATGTCTTCTGAAATATAATCGTCACTTTCAATATCTGACCGGAATGTGAAGCTCTGATCTTTGAAATCTAATCATGTTTGAGCGCCAGGAGGAGAACACACATCGGTAACGAAGCATAGATGTAATGAGGTCATGTAATGAGAGGAGCAGCCGACAGATGGATGAAAAGAGCTGTAGAGTGGACTTCACAAGAAGGCAGGCTTCTCCCAGGAGGACTACCAACATGTTAGCCAGACGTATTCATTACTAAAGGCAAACATCGCAGCTGCAGTTGGTTTAGAAATCGCAGCGTGGCACTCGGACCCACTACCACGCTCGAATCAAACCAACACCATGGATGACGAGTGTGCGGTAAAGAAACAAATGAAAAATGTCCTGGAGACCGCACAACTCGTGAAGACGGTCCAAGTATCCAAGTGACTAAGTATGTCTTACTTAATTCTTTATATTCTTGTTGAACAAACGCGAGGTGTTATTTTATTCCATTTTATCTTTTTTTGTTATTTCATGTCTTGCTTAATTCCTTAAATACTAGAATAAGCCGCCTTTATGTAGAATGGGTAATTTGATAGCCTAGCAAGGACCTTGCTCACCCAGGGCATGACACGGTACATGCGTGATAAGTACATCAATTGAGGCGGTATGCCAGAGGCCTCGTCAACATAGAACTCAATCAGATAATAAAGGAATAGCTCGTGGATAAAGGTTATCTGAAAGGGTAAGTAAAGACTTATCAAAAGGTCATGTGAATGAAATATATTTAAGACAGTTATAAGCGAACAGTTAATGCAGGACACATGCCATATTGTAGAAAATAGTAACTATTTAAGGAATAGTTACTATAAGATAGTTGTCTTGTGGAAAATCGACTTGAATCACCGACTTTTTATTTTGTGCAAAATTTAAAAGAGTTTCGTGTAACAGAAGCTTGGGCATCGTCAGGTAATGAATACAAAGGTTTTTACAGGTGTAGAACTGCATGCTCGTTTGGTTCACGGCAAGGACGGCAAAACGTTCAGTCGACAACCCTATGGGCAACCTGGCGAAGTGAGTAGGTCTAAATATGGCTAGAATATGGAAAACAAATTAATTCTTGTCTTGGTTAATGTCTTGATCTTATAATAACCGACAAAAAACCAAAAGGAAACGGGTACAGTGCATCTCTTGGTTGGGAAAAAATGAGACAACTTTTGAAGGAAATTCTTGAAAGACTCTTTAATGTTTTAGCTTTTATTTTCTGCCTATTACAATTTTCACAGCAGGTTATTAAGCGAAATAAAACCACAACGTTGCTGAGATATTTGCAAAACTCTGGACTGCAGGTGTCTATGGTGTGGAACGAACGCGCTACCTTTTCGGGGAGTAACGCGTTCACCACCACACCATGAGGGTCCTTCGTCTTTCACGTCTCTCAGCTAGTTCTATCGATCTTGCGGTTCATAGACTCTTTAATTTTACGTTTAATGAACATATATGAAAAATGGTATGTTCAAAGAACATCATTCGACTTTCAGCACATCGTGTCGATAAACCGCAGACACCTTAATGAGGCGATGATCACTCAGGCTGAAAAAAAGCCAACAGTGAAGTGAGTTTGCGTGCATGGCGAAAACACATGTCCTGTACGATTTGGATAGACAGCCGTTAGTAATCTCTTAGTAACATATCCGTCAGCGTTGTTGTTAAGATCCTCCTGACTTATATAAGCGGGCAGGTAAAGAAAACTGTGCAAATAAGTAATGCGCAGATTCTGAGTATGCAGTAAACGTGCGGAAGTTTTATTTGGTAATTGCGTTTCAAGGGCTCACGTGTAGTGAAGCAGTATGCTGCGGTACACATAACGTCGATGGTTCGATCTCTCATTCTGCAGGAATGAAGTCATTCATGCGTTGTTATCGGCGAAATAACACCAGAGTTATTTGGGAGGCTAAAAAAACACTTATTCCATAAGTAAGCCCTTCAAGTATTTTATAATCACCTCTGGAAAGCAACGAATGAAGTGAAATGCATGGTGATTTTCTAAAGAGTTAACAACGTCGATTGCGTTCTACATCGTGGCTCGAACCACAATGTACTAGAGAAAATGTGCTTTTTCGAGTTGTAATAAGCAATATTAGACTTATATTTACAGATTCTTTTTCGAACATAAAGTACAATCGGTCAATATTGAGAAGAAGGAACTGATAGTCATTAAGTAAGTTGCTAATTATTACTTTTCCGATCACATACATATTGAGCTGTTTCGCTCGATTTCAGCACTGGCAAATCAAGAATACCAAGGCCAGGCAACATATCAAGCAGGTGGGAAGCGTTGGCATGTCACAGCTTCATTCTAAGCGCTGATAAGTTTAACGATTTGTCCAGGGAACGGCGTATTTAAATACGGGAATAACTGATTTCGTATTATGCATTCTTTCTTTGATAAGCTTACACGCAGTTGACAAATTAAAAATATACATCAACTACCAAGATAAAGTGACTGTCTTGTAAACGGAGGGCCGCCGGTTCGATCCCAGCAGAAGGCACAGGTTTTGCATTGGTGATAGCGAATTGAAACTATAAGACAGGGCAATAATAGACATACAACACAGCCGTAGCTGTCGTTTCGGCAGAACGGCCTTCTTTAGAGCCTGGAAGGGTACACTTACACGCAACTCACTGAGCCAAACACTTCAACAGCACGAGTAGAAAGATGAAAATCTGAGCGATTATTACACGATCTACGGCTTCTTGACCCACCGCTTTTTTTACCCCACTAGGCACGCATAGGTTACAAAAGCATGGTGGAGACGATTTTGATATAAAAGTCGCTATCTTAGCACGAGATGCTAAAACACCAACGCGCAAACTCCTCGAGGCTTTTTGGATAAATGCCAAAAATCCTACAATGGAGCAGGGAGGGAATGCCCGAGATTTTTGTTTAGTGACTAATCTTTTTTATGGCAGGGTAATAAGTGAAGTACAGCAACAAAAATGCCATGATATGAGCAAAACTCATAATCTCATTTACGCTATCCTTACCAAGGGTTCATGTGCTGTCTTTCACACCACTTTTGCGGTTTCGGATTAACTGTGCCAGATGACGATTTATGCTGCCTAGATCATTTTTGTTGATGAGTGATTGCTAACTGAACCGATAAAGCAAAAAAAAAACTGGCTGAAAAGCAAGGGCTTCGGTTGGTGTGGTGGATAGGACGTGAGGCCCTGTGAGGTAATCACGGGTTCAAAGCCCAACTGATGTTACTAATTTTGCTCATATCTCAACATACTTGTTGTTTTATCGACAATATCAACATAGATAGTGTGATTAGAGCGAATATCTTATGCTAAATGATGTGAAATACAGCAATCTACTCATTGTTTAAAAATTGAACAGGCGTAAGAATTTCCATTAAACGTTCGTTTGCTGAGCTTTCCTGCAAGTGCCTGAGATATTTCTCACACTCAAGTTGGGTTCAATTTCCATAAAGGAAGTAACGCATCCGTACGCATTCTGTTTCGTTCTTCTATTTAGCATTTTTTTTTTGTTTTGTTTTGCACGAACCGAAATCCTTCTGCTTATCCGGCTTCTACTAGAGGATTCCTTTTGTTCTTTGAGAATCTCGATAGATCCTGGTCAACTCGTTTGAATTCCTGGGATAGTCGTGTTAAGGCTTTCTAGTTCTTTATCCATGAAAGTCGTCAATTTTTAGGGATGGAAGAGTATTAACTTACTTCCTTGGTCTATAAATCTAAAACGAGGTTGATAAAGATATTTTTCGGCTGTTTCGTCGTCTTCATCTTCCTCAGAGCTGATGATCCTAATCGATGATCGACAGTCATTCTTCTTCCCAATGTGGCATCTTCGTCTTCGTATCGAATCGAATCGAATCTTTTTCAGTGGAGCACCGCTCTAATGAGGCAATAGGGGACTGCCGGGTGAGGAAAAGTATTTTGAAAGTGCACAAATGGTCGTTTGGAGTTGCCTCTAACAAAGAGGTTTTATGATCACTCTTAAGAAGCACTGTTGGTCAACCATAGGAAAATTTAGAACGAATGAGAAGATTCTCTTATCTTCCAAGGACCCTTTAAAGCGGAACTATCTATTTTGTTGGGAGCGTTCGGAAGTGGACAATATGTGCGGGCTAGCCATCTTGGGCGCTGCTGAAACAAAAACGTACCACATATCCAGGGCCATTTTCAATAACAGAGGACAATTTTTCTTAGAGACACGTGAAAACAGCTGGCTTCATTGATGTTCCCATCGGTCCAACATTGGCCAGGAACATTTAGCTCATTAAATAACTATGGAACAAGGTGTGAAAACAACTGCGGACAACATGCCTATAGGTACACTTAGATGGCTTTATGTTGACTCACACACCACAGATTGCCACATTTTTTTTTATTTTTGCTAAAGCGATGATGGTGGTAGCCTAAAGTTCTACAAAGAATTAGACCCTCCTTCGTACCAGTTTTTTCTATGCGAACGAAAAGAACCATGCAAAATCCACCGATAATTTTTCAGGAACCATGATTTAGTAGGATATGCCTGCTATTTTGGCCAGATTTAAAGAGGTATCCTTACCCAAAATGTGGGTGAAGAATGGACCGGTTCATTCAACATCTTCACAAGAATACAGTGAATGCAAGTGTTTTAAAGTCGTGGAAGGACATGTCTTATATCAACCAATGAAAATGATATTTCAATATAGGACTACACATCCCATATGCATTTACAAGTTGAGAAAATGATTAAAAATTAATTTAAGTGGGGAATAAACGCTATTGCAGAAATATCCGAGGGATTTGCTAATGTGGAATGATAGGTCTTCGGTCCACTGCAAGGAAAGCAGTGTTCATAGTGATTGATCTTGCTCCAGGTAGTAAATTCAAGCTCAGTGGAATGGATGTATATATGATGAGTCAAGCTACGTATATGTATGGTGGATTACTCAGTCGGTGAACTCGGCACTATGAAGTGTAGTGATGAGGACAAGGAACATCGTTTCGATTCCAGAGTACTATAGGCTTTGATGTACGTGTCGGAAACCTCCACGTGGATGCTAAAGAAGATTTTACTTATTGTTATCAAACTTGCTATTTAAATGATGAAAAATTGTCCTACCCAAGCTAGGAGCTATTCTGAAAGTGTAATTTGCCCGACAACTATGACATTGGCAATAGTGATCCACAAATATTTCGTCAGCTGGGTTGTTGGGAAAGCTGAGTAGGAGGTTATGTGAATGTTACAACTGGGAGACCACCACTCCGACGGCTAGACCCCTTGAGAATGTCTTATGCAGAAAAGTATGGTACGCTTAAAGCTCGTGTGAGTGCAGAGCCCACCGTGCTATTTTGTGCATACGGTTGAAACATTGCTCGCAGCCGCTCAAGTCATTTAACGATCAGCAACAGAGCTAATGATAGACGTTATTTAGGCAAGCGTTTTTTTAGAGTTTTCTCAAACTCCAGAAGGGCTGGAGAACGCTTTTCAACCTCATTTCTCAGATAACATTTCGTCTCTGGCTTATTGGATTTTAGCGTTATATATTATAGTTGTGTTTATACTTATAAATATAGAAGGAGAGAGACAGGTAGCATTATCAGGAATTTCTTAGTTTGCCGATGAAAAATACTATTTTTTCTCATCAAGTTATCTATAGTATATTTCCTTAAACGATGAGCATTTAGTACGCACTCGAGCCAAACGTTTTTCATTTGTGGCCACGAGGTCACTTTACCTTGATAGCCTTGGCGAACCGTGACAAGACTTTTACAGGTGATTGGTTTTTTTTTTCTGAATAACGAAAAACTGCATGCAGTCAACTCACTTATGAAGTTTTTTTGGACGACCCCTCAAAATGAGTAGTGCGAGCATCAGCACATTTTCGAATCTGAGAGCGCTTGCCTCGATTCATTTTCTCATACTGCTTTTCTTTGTCTGTCTTTCGTCAACTCTTATCAGTAGATGACCGACCTATCTCTGTTTCAATTTGCTTTGTATTCTCCTAGATTCGAAGGTGGGATAAATTTCCTTGAAGGTACATGAACTGTGGAGTTCGAGAAAACTTTGTGCGTGCCATTTATATCGTTTCAACTCTATGTAGGTGATGCAGCAACTTTTCGATGTTTTAGCCAAGCTACGCACCGCCTGGAAAACATTTGGAGGATAGCTGAGCCAAAAGCGCGTGCGCGGAGTTGCAAAATCTTTACATTGTTGGTGGCTTCTGGCTCAAGGTCTTCTGGGCCCCGTCTTCTTTTTCTTTATGCCCAGTGCACTTCTAAAGGGTAACTTCGACCCAATCCTCAATCAAAGGACCAAGAATCATGTTATCCAATAAGAAATGGGAAATGCGTTGCCACCCGCATAGCTTTTGTTAGGAACGGGTGATACACGTGCATAGAGTATATAACGGGAAAGAGCACCGAAGAATGACGGGACCCACACAAATATTATACCGATCACTTAACAAAACTGAAAAATGAACTACTACCAACAATTTTTATCACGGAATTGAAGCGAAAATAAAACCATCACAAATTTATTGAAGCTTCATTAAGTAATTGTAATCATGAATTTATCCAGTGACGATATTCGCGCCGTTTTCGGTGTTCGAAGAGGAAATGTCAACGCCAGAGGATGTCGAGTCGTTTTTTAAAGAGAACTTCCGTGATGCGTATGAACTGCTTGGGAGGTGTGTAAGAAGTGTTTGAAAATTTATTTATACATTTCAAAGAAAGTCTTTGGGATAATGATAAAAATTTGACGATTCAAAAGACCGACTTTCTATAAAAGGATAAAACTCTGCTAATTAGAAAGACGAACTCATTCTGACAATATTGTTTATTTCCCGGTTTCCCGGATACATGCAGGTTTTCCAGAGATCATCTGCTCGGCACTTTGCGTTCTGTGCGTCCACAATCACTCATATCTATAAAGGCATGTTTCAGTAATATTTGGCGTTACTCATAACACTTACTAATGGCATAGGTTCATTTCTAACCACATTTCTGAAAGTGCATTTGGCACTCATTTGGAATAAAGCCAACACATTAATTCAAAAGTAACCGAAATATTGTCCAATTAGGGATAGGGAGTGAGCGGTGATAATTTTCTAAAGGACAAAACATTAAGTATTCGGCGGTGGTCTATTCCTTACGGGACCGCATGCATTGCACTTTATCGAGCCTTCTAAACGTGTCTGAATATGAATTTGGCCTATGCATCAATTTGTATGGACAATTAGGTCATTGTTTTTGTCATGGCAGAGAAATCGTGATACAAGTTGTCGATCCTGAAGTGATGAGAGTTTGGTTGATCCGAGGTGCTTGGTTGGTCTAACCACTAATGTGTATTGTGGTATGCCTCTACCACTATTTTACGCCAACAACGAAACTGTGGATGTGGTGTTGTCTTCATGCCCACTGGAAGAATTGTGTTATGTCGCTGCATACACAAATGATAGAGACTGCTATAGTAGGGAGTTTCGCCTTGTACCTCTATTCTCGATACAGTGGCTTTGAATCCTGGGAGCCGTCACCATGAATCCGAGTAGCTGTACAGAGTTATGTACTTGTATTGTCCTTATTTAGCACTTATTGGTGGCTCATATTCACACTGTTTGCTCGCTTCTTCTCTGGGTAAGTTCTTCTCTGCCATCTGTGTGGTTGTGGCCATGGTGTCAATAGTCTTAATCTCAGGTAATGGCTGGGGCTCGTCGGGCGAAGATAGATTTGCTACTTTGTGATGTACTTTAATGCATATTTAGTTTGATATCGTTCTAACTGCACATCACTTATGTTACGCTTCCCATTGCACATCGCGAGTGATTCGAGTTCTCGCCTGTTTTTTCCGATGGCACTCGATTTCTCGACATTTGTCAGAGTTTCGGATTCTCTGTCATCTGCATGACACCAGACTCTCATAAAATCACCATATTGATAACATTTTCGATAATGCTGGCACCCTTACTTGCGCCGTATTAAGAATCTCAAATCTTCCTTTGAAACGGGAGGGATCATAGGATTGAGGAATTGTTATTAACGGTGGAGGTTTTCTTAACTATTCAGTAAGTCTCCGATATTCTCTAAAGCTTGGACATTTGGAGCAAAATATTGTAGTACTTAGTTTCAGTAAGCTTGGCTTTTTCCTGAGTTTTAACAAATAGCGCCCGCAGTGCATTACGTGAAATGCGTTTGATGTGAAAATAGCAGCCGTATTCAAAGTTAAACCAAGATACTTCGACTCGTAATGAGCTTCTCTATTTTCAAAATAAAGCTGCAAGTTCCCAGGATCGACTTTCTATTAACCTAGGCATTGGAGTATGAAAACATTGTTTCCTTGTTCAGCCATCGCGAGGTTGTTATACAGCATACATTTACTTCCATAGAAAAACACACAGTACAATATAACGGTAGCTGACGTTTCGGCAGGATCGCCTTCTTCAGACCTGGAAGGGTATACTGATATACAATTTATTAGGCCAAACACTTCAATAACACTTATAGTAAGACGAAAAACTCTATGGCAATTACATGATCAACAGCTTCTCGAAACACTCACCGTTTTTTTTACATGACTTCCAATGAGGAAGGTTAGAACAGCTGATTATAGTCGCATATGGTTGATGACTGCGCCACCCCACATCAGAAAATCAGTAATCGTTTTATAAACTTCGGCACGACTTGATGTTGAATGCACATGACACCCAAATGTTCCTAGAACGTCTACGCAACGCGTCTTCTAACAACGCGTACGTGATGGAGTCTTTCGATGTTTCCGCACTCTAGACCAACGTATCGAATGACTCCGCAATGCAAGCCATCCACGAACTTCTTGTTAAAAATAAAGGAGGAATACTAATGCATGGCTTGTCTATTCAGCAGCTTATGGCTCTCTTAAAAGTGCCTAAACTGCTCAATCTTCAGATGGTCTGGGAAATATTACGCACAAATGAGAGGGCTGGCAATGGGACAGCGGTTGGCACCAACTCTCGCCATTCCGTTCATGTCTAGAATAGAAGCCCCGGTTATCGACCTCCGGCCACTACTCTGCTGCTGGATGTTTGTTTTGATTGTTTTGTGATCTTCTCTACTCAGGAGGAGATGGACAAATGCTTTGAATTGATGAATTATTGAATGAGCATTCTGAGTATATTAGATTCACCCGGGAGAAACCGAAAGAGACCTGGCTTCCATTTCTTAACATTCAAATCAACTTATCAAATAGCGGTTACATGACGAAGTGGTACCGAAAACCAAGGAACAAAAACATCTTGGTTCATTTCCTTTCTTCCCATCCATCACACACAAAGAGGGCGCTTGTGAGAAATATGTTTCCAACAGCTAATTCTGTGTGCACAACAAGGGAACTAAAGGATGAATCACGCGACTTGGCTCGGCAAATAGCCATCTCCAATGGCTACGAAATAGTAACCGGAAGTTCAGAAGGAGAGCGAAGCGCCGAAACGAAACACTTGGCCAAAAGAAGGTCCTGTTTATGTTGTCCTTTATTATCGATGAAGTAAGCATAGCTATAAAACGATGGCTGAAAAGAGCAGGTCTGGAGGAATCGGTAACGATAATTGAAATACCACGGATTACTCTTCGTCGTCGGTTAGTTGGTAACCGCTTGTATGACCGTCTATGTGAAATAACAAATTGCGTAATTTGCCCTTCCGGCAGGGACGGTGATTGCATGAGTTCAGGTACGATATACCCGATCTCTTGTAAGGATTGCGGCGATGAATATATTGGCGAAACGGGCAGACTCTTGTGAAATCGTATGAAAGAACATCTAGATGGCAAACGAAAAGTGAGACAAAGTACTCTACTAGGCACGCATAGGATACAAAAGCATAGCGGAAACGATTTTGAATTTAAGGTCAATATCCTCGCACAGGAGACTAAGACACCAACGCGCAAACTCCTTGAGGTTTTTTGGATAAATGCCAAAAATCCCGCAATGAATAGCAGGAAGGAACGCCCAGAGGTTACACGCGACCTGGCCCCGTATCTTTGGATCAATTTCTGATATGGGGTGGCGCAGTCATCAACCATATGCGACTGTAATCAGCTGTTCTAACCTTCGTCGTTGGAAGTCATGTAAAAAAGCGGTGGGTTTTTTGAGAAGCTGTTGATCGTGTAGTTGCCATGGCATTTTTCGACGTTTTGTAAGTGTTATTGAAGTGTTTGGCCTACTAAACTGTATATCAATATATCCTTCCACGCTCTGAAGAAGGCGATACTGCCGAAACGTCAGCTACTGTTGTATTATATTGTGTGTTTTTCTATGTAAGTAAATGTATGCTGTGTAGCATCCTCGCGATTGCTGAACAAGAAAACAACGCAAAGCGGCAAGTTACCTTACTTTATCAGGACGAAAATCTGATTTCTTACTACCTATAGCACAGTCCTTTCATAATTTTACGTCATGGTTTCTACTGCGAACACGGGAGCAATTGAACAAGCGAGAATTCATCCAGCAAAAATTTGTGGGGTGCAACATGTTTTTCGGTGTTTGCAGCTGCCGTTGTTGCGTCGGAAATCTTGAAAACTCTTTAAAGGATAAAAAGAGGTGAAGCTCCTGGCGTTGATTAATCCCGGAGGGGTGCGCCAAACATTCGACTTCATTAAGCATCGTTGGAGGTATTTGAATACATATTTTGTCTTTAAAATCAGTCGCGGTGGCCTGCTGATGTATCGAACCAGCGCTGGTATCCTTCCAGACAATCTGGTACAAATCTGCCGACTCCGAAGGGATGGAGGGTTTGGTGGACAATGGAGCGCGAGAATCGATTCCACCTGTGTGTCGCAGTGTCGCTTCCTACCACTGCGCCACACGCGTCCCGGGTTCGATTCCCTGCAGCACCCTAGCAGAGTTACTCAAGGATTGAGAGAAGAATCAATCTGACCATTATTGGACAAGGCTGGTACCTATTTGCCCACTCCAAAATGAAGGAAGGCCTGGTAAGTCACGCTGGCGGGAATCGATCCGATATGTGTGTGCCAAGGCGCCTCCGACCATTGCTCCACGAGCGCCCTTTGAAAATTCATATTACGCTCTTATTTTTCTTAATGAGCCTAATTCTGAACATGCTTAAAATTATAGTGATGCCAGGTGGAACTGTTATACATATGATAGAGATTCGGAGATTTGAACGGGGAATATTTTATAGATCTGTGAATTTGGCAACTCGTTAAATGCTCTGTTGCTTGCGCAGTTATCGCCTATTGTCCAAAATCAGCTTCGGCAGTTGAGTACTAGAAGTGGACGAAACATTGAATTCATTTGATTTGAATTCACAAACGCGTCATAATAATTTGTAACCATACAGTGATAATAAAGACACTTGTGCCAAAAAATCATACAAGAGATATAATAGTCATAAATGTGTAGACTTTCAGTGTCAACCGCACCATTTCGCAGATTTCGTGCTGCTCACTGGTGACGCAGCCCACGCCATGGTGCCCTTCTACGGCCAAGGAATGAATTGCGTGAGTTCCCGTCAAACTTGGGAGCATTCTTTTGTCCCCATCCTTCGTTTTTCTGCTTACTGATCGCTTTTTTTTGACAAGCTGGCGACGTTCGTCAGTTAAAAAGCGTAAATATCCACCGGTATCGCAAAACACCAATGACGATAAATAGAAGTGCACAAATCCAAGGCCTGACATTCTGTCAACTGCAGGACGCAGCCCACGCCATGGTGCCCTTCTACGGCCAAGGAATGAATTGCGTGAGTTCCCGTCAAACTTGGGAGCATTCTTTTGTCCCCATCCTTCGTTTTTCTGCTTACTGATCGCTTTTTTTTGACAAGCTGGCGACGTTCGTCAGTTAAAAAGCGTAAATATCCACCGGTATCGCAAAACACCAATGACGATAAATAGAAGTGCACAAATCCAAGGCCTGACTTTCTGTCAACTGCATCTCTTCAGAGGCTGGAAAGGTTAAAATAGCAGGCAATCTATATTTTCAGTCAAACATTTTCATAACTTCGCCAGTGAAAACATAAATACATGCATTTCAAAGTTCAAGTTTCTATCTGCTGTTGATTACTTTTTTTTTTAACGGCAGGGTTAATGTGAAATACAACCACGGTGAAGCTGAAACTTTACAAATCTGCTACCACAAGCCAGATCTAACCCGCCACTACACTTTTCCAAGACTTACGTCTTGCCTACTGAGCCTAATGTGCCATCAGCAACCACCCGTAACGGGAATGATCTGTGGGGTACAAGTCGTCTTTGAACTCAGCTAGGCTGAGGCTGTAATCGAAATCACGATGTTTAACCTTTTACTGTTCACACAGATTTTCGTGTAATAAACAGCGATGTTATCACATAATAAACAGCTTCTTTTAAACATTTACTGTTTCTCCTTCATAACTGCTCCACTTATCACTGAAGTCCAGCTGCAAAGAATCACACATGGGTCAGGAATGTGCCTCGCTCAGGTCAAAAAAACCAACTCTGAAGATATGGTGCGAGGTCACACGTCACAACAAAACATTCCTCCATGCGGTTCATTTTTGGATTTTTGGCAAAATGTTTCAAGAGTTTCAAGTGCAAATGTATTAGATTCTTGTGCGAAGGTAGTGGCTTTTCCTTCGAAATCTTCTCTGATATATCCCTGTATTCATTACGCCCATAATGGGATGTTCTGTTTGACCTTAGAATTCTCAACTAGGCGCTCTTTTGTAGGTGTGCAGATTGATCTTTTCATTTTGCCATGACATTCGTCCCCAGAAACTGTCCAAGAGATTTGGTGCATCGTCCTCTAACTCATGCAGTCATCATCTTTATAGCTAAGGAAAATTATACAATTTTGGGTAATGAACACATGGTCGTAGAAGTGGTTACCAACTAGCTGGCATTTTGGAGTTCATCATTGTATTTCAATCACCTGTATCACCTGTATCACCTGTAGTCCCGTTGATCGTCGAGTGATTCCAGCGGGCGCCAGTAAATCCTCCATGTTTCCCTGTTGCGCGCAAGAGTAGCCCAGTCATCACATTCTCGATGCTCCCCAAGCTGCTCGTTTCCTTCTCCTCAACTACGAAGCTAAGTCGTTCATCATGTTAATTTCTCAACCTAGTTAGACATAACTAGAGCATTCGGAGATATTCGTTCCGTTGAGCGTGATGGGGACAAACGAAACCAATCCGTTCTTCATGAACATCGTTTTCTTTAGATTTAGTCGAAGACCAATCTTTCCACACGCTTTATCAAAGTCCGCAAGCATTCGTTCCGCTTGGCTAATGTCTGGTGTTATAGCAACGATATCATCAGCAAAGCGAAAGTGATGTATCTGCCAGCCATCGATTTTCACTCCCATATTATCCCATTCCAATGTTCGCATGGCGTTCTGGAGGGTGGCTGTAAATAGTTTTGGCGAGATTGTATCGCGTTGCCTAACTCCTCTTTTGATGCCAACGTTAATATCGTTGTAGAAAGGTGAAATTTTGGGAGTGAAATTTTTGTACAGCTCACAAAGAGTCTTTATGTACTGAGTAGGGACTCCTTGGCAACCAAGGGCTTCCATGACTGCTTCTATCTCCTATCTCAGTTGAATCAAAGGCCTCTAAGTCGGTGAAAGTGAGACAGAGCGGTCTTTTGTACTCTCGCGATACTTCAATGAGCCTTGTTAACGTGTGAATGTGTGGCTGTCCTTCGTCCAGTGTTCTGTCAACCCTGTTTAGTATGACTCGAGTAAAAAGTTTGTAGACCGTAGACAGCAAGCAGATTGGGCGATAGTTGCGTATATCATGTAGGTCCCCCTTCTTCAACAACAGCATGGTTTTGCTGGTCTTCCACTGGGTAGGGATCTTGCATTCAGACAGGTAACGTGAGAAGAGCCGAGCCAGTGTGTTTACGAGGGCTGGCGGAAGGTTCTTCAGGTGTTCTGATCTTATCCTCTCCGCACCTGGTGTTGTTCGATTTTTCACCGACGAAATGGCATGTCGGATTTCAGAATGGAGAAGCGGTGGTACAGCATATCCATGCTCTTTTATTTCATATGGCAGGAGGTGTACATGGCTATTGAAGAGATCTGAATACTTTTCGTGGATAATTTTTTCTATTGCCTTCCTGGACGCTGTTATTGTTCCGTCTGGGCGACGGAGCGCAATCATCTTGGTCTTATAATTGGCGAAGCTTCGGCGGGCTTTGCGAATGCTTTTCCCAGCCTCTGCTGCTTCGACCATTACTGCTGCTCTTCTCTCTTTAAGATCGTCTTTTATCGCCAGTCTGCACTGTTTCGCAAGCTCGGGCGTTAGTTCGCGGTTGTCCGCAGCGCGTACGATTCCACGCTGGCGTATTAGCTCGAGAGTTTCTTGAGACAAAGCTCTCTTGGTGAGCTTCGAACTCAGCTTTCATGGTGCTAACGTGAAGATGTTCAATGAGCCGATCATATTCCCCGTCGATGTCGTCGACAGCGGCATCTTCCCAACAGCCGACTAATGAGTTGAATAAGTCCCAGTTTGTGGTGGTTCTGGGACTTCGGTTTTTGAATTTAGCGGCTTTTTCTCCTTTCCGCCTGAAATAAAATCTTGCACGAAGGAGACAGTCGTCTGATCCCGTGTAAAATTTTGGGACAACAGCGACATCGGTTAGGCAACACTTTCTATTTACTATGATGTGGTCTATTTTGTTATGGTACTCTCCATATGGAGATTCCCACGTCCATCATTGACGGTGAGGCTTCTGGAATTGCGAGTTACCATGGATGGTCTTGATCGCCATGATGAAGTTAGAGAGCCGCTCACTCTGTTCGTTCCGTTCTTATCCGTGGGTCCCAATGTGACGTTCCTCAGACGATCTTCTTGGTCCGATCTTGGCATTAAAATCTTCAATGATGACCTTGAAGGATTTCAGTATTTCAGTTCAGTATTTCAATCATTGTTACCAAATACTGAAGGTCGGCGTTTCTCAGGAATAACTTCATAGCTGTACTTTTTTCCCTACTCCGTTGAAAATAAAGAACAGGTTAAACGAGACTTTGTTTTTTGGATTTGTCATTTGGAGGCCTTTCATTTTTTTTTCAAACCTATTAGGTGAAACTACTCTTTCGTAGCCATTGGGAACGACTGTTTGCCGCGCCAATTTCAGATATTCTTCCTTCTGCTCTCTTCCTTTTATGTGCACACACCGGTGGTTGTTCGAAAGGTGTTTCTCACATCGACACTCCTTTTGTATGATTGGTGGAAGGAGATGTAATGGACCAGTAGGATTTTGATATTTCTTTCGCTGCCGCTTAGTGAGGTACATATGAGGTATATCTTTGCATAAGTCAACGTAATCGTTCAAAAATGGAAGCCAGTTTTCTTTTAATTTTTCTCGGGTGAAATTTATGTACTTTGATTGCTGATGAGTAATGCTAAACATCTATGCATCTCCTCATATTTGGAGCAGACGGCAAAAGAATCATCTTTGCCCAACAAAAATCATGCTGAGACATTTGCGAAACTCCAGACCGCTGGTCTCTGCGGTGCAGTATTTAACATGATTTTCTCGCAGTGAAAAATTTTTGGCAGGCATCTAATAAACGGTTAACATTACGATTTCGATCATAGCTCTGGCTTAACTAGGTAAAATGCCGATTTGTGTTCCCCAGATCAATTCCGTTGGTGGGTGATTGCTGGTGGCACTGGCAAATAGAAAATTAGCTGAGAGAAGGGCGAAACGATTGGCACGCGTGGTGCTGTGTTAAACGCGTTAGCCCCGGAAAGGATAATATGGTGTTAGTTCCCCACCGCAGGCACCTGAGGACCGGGGTTTTTCGATATCTGGGCATCGTTGTGGTTGTATTTCACATAATACCCTGCTGGTTGTAAAGAATTGTAGTAGGCACTAAATGAAGTTGAACAGTAATCATCTACATATTTACAGTAAAGTAATGACTAGTTCTATTACCAGAGCGTCCAGTTTAGACACAAAAGCAATGCCAAGAATAGGTGTCAGCCGCTGTTTCGTTGCTAACCCTCTAATTTGTGCGTAATATTTCCTGGACCATCTGAAGATCGATCAGTTTAGGCACACCTTTAAGAGGGCCTTGAGCTGCTAAATGAAGAAGTCATCATGTTATTAATCTTTCGCGTTGTCCAAGAAGCTTGCGGATGGTTTACGTTGCGGAGTCATACGTTAGTATGAATGGAAGTAAGGTTGAACGACTCCATAACGTAGGCGCTACTAGTACTCCCGCTGCGCAGGTGATCGAGGAACATCTGAGTATTCGAGAAATAGGCCGGCACGTGTTTCAGCAGCTGCATGAAAATTATGTCTATAAAACTAGCTATTCTATCTGTGGGCCGCCTTAAAAACTGATGATAGCTCTAACCTTGATGACTGAGAGGTCGGTAGACGCTAGGTCATTTATGGGTACTAACTTATGAGTTTTGATAAGTAAGTTTAAGTGGGGATATGATGATAAGTTGGAAAGCAACCTTGGAGCTGTACATTTTGTTAATCTCATTCTTAATTTTTCAGGAAATCAGTATTTTCAACCTTTAGGTGCATGGAGGATTAGTATAGTAATACAATTAGGTTAGACTGTTTCACGTACATCTATGGATAATCACTGGCGTTTTAGGGCTTCGAGGACTGTTTAGTGCTGAGTGAAACACTTGATGATTGCAATGACGACATATGTGAGTAACATTTCAAACCTTAATGGTTAAGGTGCTATGAGAAATGTCGTCATCAAACTACTCTTGGTGTTTTTAAGTCCTAGTTCTTCGTCTAGGAGCACGCGTGGTGCAGTGGTTGGAGGCGCCACTGCGACACACACGTGAAATCAATACCAGCGCCCAAGCCCTCCATCCCTCCGGAATCGGCATATTGGTACCAGACTTGTCTGGGAGGATAGCAGCACTGGCTCGATACATCGGCAGGCCATCGCGAGTCATTGTAAAGGCCAGATATGCATTCAATCACCTCCAACGATAATTAATGAAGTCGAATGCATGGCGCATCCTTCAGGGATTGATCAACGCCAAGAGCTTTATCCTTTTTTAGTTCTTCGTCTACAAAAAAGATTCATAAATTATAATGTTTGTATTGACCTCGTTTCAGGTAAGACACTTTCTATGTATTCTGAAAAACGAGTGAAAGATGCGCACGCCATCATCGATTTAGCCATGTACAACTACGAAGAGGTGATAGAGGAATTTCTCTGATATGCTATCAAATTGTTGATCAATTATTGTTTTTTCAGTTGAAAGATTTAGTAAATCATCCGTCGTATAAACTTCGCAAAAAACTAGATCTGTTCTTGAATCGAATCTTTCCAAAATCATGGATCCCTCTTTATTCTATGGTCACATTCACAAGAATACCATATCACCAAGTAATGGAAGACCGGGGTTGGCAAGATGAGGTACGCTCGATTCACAAGGTATTCCTTTAGGGCTTTCTATAGGAAATAAAGGCGAATTTGCTGCCTACATTTCAAATAAGTGCTGCACTTATTACTTACAAATCAATAAGGCATTTTTTCCATTAATTAGCCAACTCGTGGTTACTACAAAAATTTCGCAGTTATTAACGTTTCGGCGTCGTAGCCTTCTTCGGAGCCGTAAAGATTCAAGTTTGCTGTGCATAGATGTGCATAGCATTCTACTAGTCTTCATACTCGCCCTACCTACCATGCGGGGATGCATTATTGTTATGCAAAAATAGTAATAGCATGACTAAGCAAGATTTCGGGTTCTAATTCTTACTTGACCTCAAACTGGGTAATCAAACATCTTATGTGTGATACGCAGCCTTATCCCAATGATTCGACGGTTCTATGAAGGCTCTCATACGAAGCAGCAACTGCTTTAGACAACCGTCTCTAAGCATCGGGGCTCCGAAGGAGGCAATAGCGGCGAAATACAGACCCTAATAGAGATTTATAAAATTTCCGCATAAGTTTCTCAATACAATGAGTTACTGACTAGCTTGCAGTTCCGTTGATCGTCGAGTGACACGAGCGCGCGGTAGTAAATCCTCCATTTCCCCTCGCGTGTAAGAGTACCCCAGCGGGTTCTGCTTGCTCTAGAGACCAGTTGAGCATCATATCTTTTTTCTAGGGTCTTCGTGAAGAAATCTAACCATCGGGTCGGTGGTCTTCCTACAGTATGTTTGACATTCCGAAAAATCCATTTACAAACGGCTCTTGTCCGTCGGTTGTCATTCATACGCATTACGTGTCCGGCCCACCTAATCTTTGACTGTTTGGCGTACCGAACGACATCTTTGACATTTTATCGTTCAAGGAGATAGGGGGTTCGGATCCCTACCATAACTGTGTTACACAAGATATTCCTAGCATCGTCTTTTCGACTGTGCGTTCGATATCGCTGAGTGATCTTTCAAGTCGATTCAACCTGCATCGACCAGGTTTCTGACGCATACGTTAGGGTAGGAAGTATCGTTGAGTCGAAAAGGTGGCCACGGAGTCCGGTGTTCTTCGTTCTCCTCACTATATCCTTGATGCTTTTGAAAGCTCCCATGCCGCTCGTTTCCTTCTGCTCAGCTCTGGAGTTAAGTAGTTCATCATATTGATTTCCCGACCTAGATAGACATAACTGGAGCATTCGGAGATATTCGTTCCTTTGAGCGTGAATAGGGCATGTGAAACCAATCCGTTTCTCATGAACATCGTTTTGTGAGATTTAGTCGAAGTTCAATCCTTCCACAGGGTTTATCAAAGTCCGTAAGCATACGTTCCGCCTGGCTAATGTTTGGTGTTATAAGAACGATATCATCAGCAAAACTAAGGTGATGTAACTACCGTCCATCGATTTTCACTCCCATATTATCCCATTCCAATGTTCGCATGACGTTCTGGAGGGTGGCGGCCTTTTCTGATTCCTCTTTCGATGTCAACGTTAATGTCGTTGTAGAATGGTGGAGTTTTGGTTGTGAAATCTTTGTACAGCTCACGAAGAATCTTTATGTACTGAGTAGGGACTCCTTGACTATGGAGGGCTTCCATGATTGTTTCCATCTCAATTGAATCAAAAGTCTCCTGTAAATCGATGAAAGTGAGAGAGAGAGAGAGAGAGAGAGAGAGAAAGAGAGAGAGGTCTTTTGTACTCTCGCGATACTCCAGTGAGCCTTGTTATCGTGTGGATTTGGTCCATCGTACCAAATCCTTTTCGAAACCCTTCTTGCTCGCAAGGCTGTCGTTAGTCCAGCGTCTTCTCAATCCTGTTTAGGATGACTCGAGTGAAGAGTTTGTAGACGACAGACAGCAAGCAGATTGGGCGATAGTTGCCTATATCGTGTAGGTCACCCTTCTTGAACAATGACGCTGTCTTTCTAGTCTTCCACTGAGTAGGGACTTTGCATTCAGACAGGTGACGTGGCAGTGTGTTTACGAGGACTGGCGGAAGGTTCTTCAGATGTTCTGATCCTATCCTGTCCGGGCCTGGTGCTGTTCGACTTCTCATCGATAAATGACATGTCGGATTTCGGAACGGAAAACTGGTGGTGCAACATATCCACCCTCCTTTGTTTTATATGACGAAAGGTAGACGTGGCTATCGAAGAGATCTGAGTAGTATTCGGATGTGATTTTCTTCGTTGCTTTTCTGGACGTTGTAATTGTTTCGTCTGGGCGTTGGAGCGCGAACTTCTCGGTTTTATAATTGACGAAGCATCGGTGGGTTTTGCGAATGCTTTTTCCAGCCTCTGCAGCTTCAACTATTGCTTCTATTCCCTTTTTAAAATCATCTTTTATAACCTGTCTGCATTGTTTTGAAAGTTGGGACGTTAGTTCGCGGTTACCTGCAGCTCGCGCGATTCCACGCTGGCCTACCAGATCGAGTGTTTCTGGAGACAGACGTCTCTTGGCGATTTTCGAACTCTCAGCTTTCTTAGCGCTAACATGAAGATGTTGAACGAGCCGATGGTATTACTCGTCGATGTTATCGAGAGCGGCTTTCTAGCAACAGCCCACTAATGAACTGAATAAATCGCAGTTTTTGGTATTTTTGGGACTTCGGTTTTTGAATTTAGCGGCTTTTTCTCCTTTCCGCAGGAAATAAATTCTTGCACGAAGGAGACGGTGGTCTGATCCCGTGTAGAATTTTGGGACAATAGCGACATCGGTTAGGCAAAACTTTCTATTTACTGTGATGTGGTCTATTTCGTTATGGTACTCTCCATTGGGAGATTCCCACGTCCATCGTTGAAGGTGAGGCTTCTGGAATTGCGAATTATCATGGATGGTCTTGGTCGCCATGATAAACTCAGAGAGCCGCTCACCTTGTTCGTTCCACTCTAATACGTGAGTCACAATGTGGCATTCCCCAGACGATCCTCTTGGTCCGATCTTGGCGTTGAAATCTTCTATGATGACCTTGAAGAATACATGGTCTTCTCTGTAGAACTCCTCCAAGTCCATACAGAACGCTTCGACTTTTTCTTCGTCGTGGTTTGATGTCTGCGCGTAAACTACGAGGACTGTCAAAACCGGTATCGATCCACATCTTTTTAATCGTAAATGTCCGATTCGGGTTGTAAGTTGTTGGAATGAACCGATGTTTATGGACAAACTTGTGTTGACGAGAACGCCGAAGCCGCCGTCACGTCTACTATCGCATGTTTTGAGGAACAGTTCTTCTTTGGTGTCATAGTCGGCGTTGAATGGGTGGCGTCGTCTCGTCTCGGCCAGGCCGATGACGTCATACCTTGTTATTCTTGCTTTCATGACCAAGGCTTCTATCGAGGACTCGGATGCAAGTGTACTTGCATTGTAGCTACAGATCGTCACCTTAATTTTTTGTAATCCGGGCAGCTTCCATTGATCCCGAGGTTTTAGACCTGTTCGCACTCGTCCTGCCCAACACTACGAGATAGGGGGCTTTTCGGGGTTAGTGGAATGAGGCCCGTTTTTTTTTTTACTGTGTTTAGCATTTTGATACCCACGTATAGCCTTCTGGACTGTGAACGTGGTGCTGGTTATGCTCACATGTAGCTTGGCAGGCTCTCCCAGAGTGGACATGGAGCTTATTTGTTGGAGGCGTCTCCTAACCGCCTCCCATTTACATTCCCGTCTTTTGATTGCAGGCTTTTGGCCGAAATGACTCGTAGAATACAATCCGCATAAGGCGAGAACGCACCCTTACACGCTTGCATGAATACGCCTAGCAAATACAGAAAGTATGTGCCGAATGGCGCAGCAGAAACAGGGAGTCCATCCGCTGGATCCACCTGTGTCTCAAAGAAGTAAAGGTCGCTTTTGGTCCGCCACCTTGGAACACGTCACGTAGCTTCGCGGCTTACCGGTTTGAGATCCCTCATTTGAGGGAGATCCGTTGTTGATTAGTTATACCAATCTTAAATGGAGGTTTCTTTACAAAAGTGTCAAAAAAACACTTTGGGATAAATTTCAGGTGTTGAGGAAGATCAAGTATTCCACAGTGAACATCGCAGCACTCTTGACCATCCTTGGAGTATACGTCGCCAGGAAGCATGGAAAGCTTCACTTGAAATGAAAATTATATTCTATTGTAGAACGAAAAGTCGCATTTTGTTGTCGCTCTGGTTGTACTCGTCCGCCTGCTGGATGGTTCCATGTTTAGAGTTCCGCTCAAAGTTTTTCCATTACCATTTTATTGTAGCAAATTGCTTAATGTAGTTATTGCTAGGATTGTGTTTTTGGACGGAAACAGCCATTATTTGAGCAATGTTCACAGATCGGCTTCTATTAATTTGTTAAATATGTTATGTTCATTTTACCTCACGAGTTTTAGGTTTTTCAACAACAGATGGTTTTTCAAGTATTCTGTCGTTATGCTTTTATTTCCGTAAATCCAATATGTTCTATACAAAGTTACTCGACATAACAACGTTGTATTAGGGTTTAAAGAAGAGGTAGGCGAAATAAAGGTTGAAGGATAAAGCTCTCGGCGTTGAGCAATCCCTGAGGGATTCGCCATGCATTCGACTTCACTAAGCATCGTTAGAGATGAATGAATGCATATCTGGCCCTTATACTTACTCGCGGTGACCTATCGACGTGTCGAGCCATTGCTGCTATCCTCCCATGCAAGTTTGATACCAATTTGCCGACCCCGGAGGAATGGAAGGCTTTGTTAACCTGAGGCGGGGAGGTCAGTCCGATGTGCATTGCAAGGCGCTTCTAACTTCTGCGCTACACGCAATCTGCAGGAACTCCGTTTTAGCAGAAAGGACGAATTTGAATTCTCCAACTGCTTTCCGTTCGAATCTTTTTTCTTCCTCTCTTATCATGTGCCTCAAAAGCCTAGGGCGGAAGGTGAAAGATCATGCAGTACTATTGAGGCGTAGGTGATCCTGCGCATTTATACCAATGCACAAATCTTTCTGACTGATTATTTTTTTTCAAGTAGTCCAGTTCCTACGATTTTTGTATTAAATCCAAAGTTTATCTAATATAAAAATTTGTTAGAACTGGTTCGTGAAAATCAATTAATTGCAGAGAAGCTATTCTATACTCTGATAATAGAGTACTTGTAGGAACCGTTTTAGCGAATAATGCTGACCTCTGCATTTCATCCAACCGTTTCTTTTTGGGCCAGTCATCGTGCATGTGGTCTCTTTCGAATATAGTGACAACCACGAGGCGTAATTCGCAGAAAAAACTATTTTATACAATTGGTGGCTCAAAATAGGTATTATTTTTGGCGCATTTTCGGCACGCAGGGAAAAAAAATGAGGCGTATCCAATGCGGTGTCCATCAAAAATTGGTCACGGTCGGTCTTGTCTTAACAATTATGCGCTATTGTGAGGACGATGCTAAGAGTATGTAGCATAACATAAGTGAGAAAGGAAATCCTGATCCGACACCGTGCCGCACACGTCAAGATGTCAAAACTAGGAGGGACCACACTGATTACGCAGTTCAACGAGAAGCAACGGAAGACAGGAACCGTTAGCGACAGTTCTCATGCTATGTCGATTGCTGAAATGGAAGACGTTCCTATAAATCTCGAAAATTTTCACAAAAGCTCTAAAAGGACATTATGATGCTCTCTCAATTCTCAGCGCGAGAAAAACTCGATAGGCTACTTTTTATACGACGAGGAGAATTGACGTTACCCCTGAATCGTCATCATCCCAATAAAGATTTGTAACATCGTTTAATTTTATCAAAAAATCAAAATATTAGGAAATAGAGACTTTACAAATGACCAGTCAAGTCACTTAACAATCAACGGAAGAGCACATTTTCTCATCAATCTTACCATCATTACATATTTATTCCTTCCATGTGCTCATTTCTTCAACCGTACTTAATGTATGTGATCAGCGTGTTAACGTATGATTCCAAGCAAAAAAATCTACACAAGTCTAAATCAAGCCCAGACAGGTCTTTCTATCTTCTTCTATTCCCTACAGGACCTGTTTTCATGTTTACCTCTCTGATGTCGATCGAGCTGATTCGTCTAAGAGTCCCGGAATAGCCGAGCTAGAGCGTTTCCACGTAGTGTGAATGTTCCCAGGTGCGATAATGCCTTAACAGTGGAGACAGTGATTGCATGAGTTCGAATAATGTCTACCTAATTTCTTATAAAGTGTGTGGCGACGAATACGCTGGGGAAATGGGTAGACCGTTTTGTATGTGTATAAAAGAACACCTAACCGATAAATTTAAATTGCCACAGGAGCATTAAGAGCATGTACAACCACAAGGATGCTGAGATGTTTGCAAAGCTCAGGGATTAGGCCAGATTCGAACCTGCAATTACCCTTTCCTGTGGTTCACGTGTTATCCACTGAACCTAACATGGGAATAGCCGAGCTAGAGCGTTTCCACGTAGTGTGAATGTTCCCAGGTGCGATAATGCCTTAACAGTGGAGACAGTGATTGCATGAGTTCGAATAATGTCTACCTAATTTCTTATAAAGTGTGTGGCGACGAATACGCTGGGGAAATGGGTAGACCGTTTTGTATGTGTATAAAAGAACACCTAACCGATAAATTTAAATTGCCACAGGAGCATTAAGAGCATGTACAACCACAAGGATGCTGAGATGTTTGCAAAGCTCAGGGATTAGGCCAGATTCGAACCTGCAATTACCCTTTCCTATGGTTCACGTGTTATCCACTGAACCTAACATACCATCACCAATCAATCAATCGCACTGGTAATAGTCTGGAGGGTACAAATAGGCAATGAACCCATCTGAGTTGAAAGTGCAGTCAAAATGCAAGAATTGAATGACTTTTAACTTTCATAACTTTTCCCAGGATCGACTTTTTACAAACCTCGATATTGGATCATAATTTCGTCAACCATATGCTACTTTGATTAGTGGCTCTTCCTCATTGGAAGGCACGTAGAAAAAACGGCTCTGAAGAAGGCGATTCTGCCGACACTTCAGCCACGGTTGTGTTGTATGTGTGTTATTGTATGGAAGCAAGCGTATGCTGTTTAAAAACCTCGCGATTGCTGAGAGGGAAAACGACAGATTTTACACCTTTTTTTTACAATTTTTAAAAGTTGTACACTGTTGATCAATGTGATTATTTTGACGTTCATTAGCAAGTACTCCCCTTAGACCCCTTCTCAGAGCAGATGTAAAGCCTACGACATCATCAGAACAATTCAGCGTTATTACATTAAACAAAGGCGCGTGTGGCGCAGTGGTTGGAGGCGCCACTGCGGCGCGCACGTGAAATGCGCCCATGGCTCACCAAGCCTTCCAACCCTCCGGGGTCGGCAAATTGGTACGAGACTTGTCTGGGAGGATAGCAGCACTAGCTCGATACATCGGCCAGCCACCTCGAGTTATTTTAAAGGCCAGATATGCATTCAATCACCTGCAACGATGCATAATGAAGTCGAATGCATGGCGCATCCTTCAGGGATTGATCAATGCCGAGAGCTTTATCTTTTAGCTTTTTTATTATTATTGTTTCAGCTACTTCGGCTTTTTCAGGGATCAGCCGGTTTGTCAATTGGCCGTATCATTGCTAATCGGCAAACATTCCTAATGAAAACCTAATTTATAAATTAAGCTAAAGATTTGTTTCTTAAGAAGCATTGCACGACCGTCTAGGTACAGCAGAAGATTGGGTGTTTTTGAATAAACGGCAGAGAATGTGACCGCATGTGCTTAGGCAAAGTTCCTCTGGAGTATTCAGAATCAAAAATCGAATGGAGAAAAAACGACCGGTTCACTTTTTCACGAATTAAGAGGTTATTAAGATTAAGGCTAAGGTTATCATTTAGAGGCCTTATCTGAGATCATGTTTCTGATGTTAGTGAGGTTCATTTACCATCCAGAGTGAACAACGAACGGGTGGTCTTACGAAGAGAAAAGTAGTGAGTGCTTTTTAACACACTTTGATTTAGTTTGCACAATAGAATTTCATTGAAGCTAGATATCACTCATAGAATAATATGGATATGGATATATAGCAACAGGCATTTGACCCGGGGCAAGCAAAGTCTCCGAAACCTTTGCCATCGAACATAAAGACATGCCTTAACAACTTCTTGTCAACTCAAAAAGATCTCGTAAAGCAATAAAACTTTACCAAGCCAACTTTAGTCCAATGACGGTAGTTGAAACTTTCCGTTATTTTCTCTACTAATAGCCTAGTTAAAGCAAGACTTCAGTCTTAAATATGTCTTTTAAATGGCAATGTTTGCCAAGAAAGGTCCATGTGGATGGCAAAGTAGTGCACGTCTCCACACAACTTCGTGGCGAGACACCTCGAGGAAAAGTTACAAAAAGACTCCCAAACAAGATTTCCGTTTATTTCGACCAGTCGCGAATCTTTGCGTGGAAAATGCAAATTTGTCCCGGAGCCTTTGTGATGCTGCAAAATAAATGCGGTGCTAGACTTGAAAATGACCAGCAATTGCGACAGACAGTGGTGAATGACGTGGCACTGGAAGGAACGGCATGATTTGTCGATTACAACTATGATAATATATCTCTCACATATTCAAGAAGGTGATACCTATTTTGCCGTCGTTCTGCACGATAAACCCACGGGCATTCGAAATGGCGTCTTGGAATGGCCTCCAGTAGGTCAAAGAAAAGACACAGAAATACAACAACACGGGTGAAGGGGTAAGGAGTTAGGACTCATTGAACAAAACCGATTCTTCCCATATATAATTTTTTTCCCAATCGTAACTGTCCATCTTAATCGTCTAATATTTCGTCCAGCGAACGCCACGGTGTCCATGAAGTTACTGACGTTCCCAACTGTTACGATGGCCTCAAAGATTTTGGACACTTGGATTGGATTTTTCGGAAATTCCCGTCCCGAGAAAAAGGCTCATTATTAGAATAACGCTTTAGAAAGGTTACACGTTGCCCTTCAGTTGTAGTTCAAAATGAATGCTTCTTCTGTACGTCTGTCGCCTTCTTCTATTTCAAAGCGCCTGTTATCGAAAAGTGGTCGGCATTTGCTGAAGTCCCGTTGTAGCGAATATCATAGTGTGATAAGTCAAATAGTAGGTTAATTTATACCAGGTCTTCATTTCTACACGTAAAAAGCTCCAGTCATAATCATTTCAGCTTCTGTCACTTTATAGCTCCACATCTAAGTTTGGATGCTACAGCTGACTATATCGAAGCATCATTACATCGCCATAGAAGTTGAATTGTGAGAAGCTGCTATAAATGTGAAGGATAAAGTTCTCGGCGTTGATCAATCCCTAGGAGATGCACCTTGCATTTGCCTTCCTTAAGCACCGTTTGGAGGTGATTGAATGTATATCTGGTTTCACACTGACTCGCGGTTGGCTACCGATGTATCGAGCCAGTTCTAATATCCTTCCAGACAAGTCTGCTACCAATTTTCCGACCCGAAAGGTTGATGGGCTTGGTGGGCCGTGGCGCGGCGATCGATTCCAGGTGTGTGTTGCAGTGCGACTCCGACCAATGCGCTACATGCGCCCCTGTAGAGAAACTGCTGTAGGTAAGACATTTCCGCGAACACCTATTTTTTACATCAGTCTGTTCTAACCTCCACGTCATCATACAGCGATTAGCACCAGATGAGAACCTTGTGGACCTCAGCTATAACGGCGCACCATGATTTTCATGAAATTCATTTCAGAGGTGCATAGAAGCAGTGGTGGTTGATTGGCCTAGTTAATTTGTGCTAGTTACTATTTTTGATTTCAGTTCTAGTGGAACGTTTCATCATTTACTATCGAGTTTCTCGAAACAGTAATCGCTCCCCATCTACGCCGCTATTTTCCGAAAAACTAACGGAACCGTGCTGATAGGTGCTGATTAGACCTGCTGTTTTCTTCATTTTTATTCTTATGTGGGCTGTGCAATCAGAACTGAGCTTTAATGGAAGTAGAAACACCACTGTAGAATAGAATCAGAAGTGGAGGGGCTGCTTCTGTTTTATCTTCTATACTTTCTGACCATGTTGTTAGCTTCTCTGCAGTGTAGGGATATGTGGAAGTAGGCGCACCTTCGCTAGAACCACTACTATTTTGAAAGCAATGAACAATGCTTCGAGTACATCCGAGTATGGAAATCTTCAAGTTTCTTCCTAAGGCTGTAGTAAGGTGGGAACAGTCGGATCAACATGATTTCTGTAGTCAGGGTTACGACAATCTAAAAATTTCATCACTACTATAGCAGTCGGCTCTTCTACAGCATACGACTAATGAATCTACATTCAGAGAGATGGGAAGAAACACCGATGTACCGAGAACAGTTTCTATGGTTTGTTTTCACTTTTCGATATACGAAGAAGAAACAAGAGAATGTCGTCCTTTTCTGCAACCACACGTTGCTGGACAGTTTTCTCTACGGTCTGATGCGAACCGCATCACGTTGAAGGGAACTTATCTTGCAAACAACAAAAGTCCCTCTCTACATCGTTCGCGATAGGTTCTTTCTCTATTCTAATAGTGGATTTCCTGATAATCGATATTATTTGCTAATTAGACAACGTTAACTAATTGCAAGCATACTGAAAGAAGCGCGCTCCAGCGATGATCTACCACCGATCACCCCTTTAAGCTACGCGTCACGCCGGCGGGTTTCTCCACTATTCAAGCCTTGTGCAGCCCTGCATTGTTATCCGTCATATGTTCATTCCTTTCATTTTCATCAACATTTTTTTTGTAAGATCACAGCAGCTTCGAAGCCACTTTTTTGAAATATCGTATTTCTAATAGGTAAAGATGTAGGCAATTAGGCCATAAGCGCCACTGGCAACCGACGAAGTCATTCCACTTCGAGTCGAGGGGTATCTGTGCTTGATCTTTGCCAGGTTTCCACACAGTCAATAAACGTTGTTGGTTGAAGAAAGATTTCTTTTCCATCAAAAGACTTATTCGAAGACAGCGGCAATTGCTGGTAGTGGTTCACTCTTAGGTGTGCTTTCTCAAGAAAATGTCGAGTGCAGGTGTCGAACCACTTCGCCACCGTGGTGGAGCCAGCTGACGGATGAGTCCGTTCCTGCATAGAGCAATCCTAAACCAGCAATAGTAGCCTCTTCGCAAAGATGTGGCGCCAAAACATTGAATGGGCAGCTTGTGTTAGTATCTTGCGAAATCAAGTGTCACACTTCGTGGCACTACATACGATTTCAGGATTTTCTTATAAAGCTTATAGCGACGAATTTCGTGGACTTTTTGCGAACTCTTTTTACTTTTCTCACAACTGGCTCTGCTTTTCCACGAGGGCTGAAATTGCTATTTGTTTTCATCCTTATAGAACTACTTCCTAAGAGCCTTGTTAAATACTTGTGCCGTTGTCTTTTGAAGACTTTATTGTCTTTCCAAATTCCCAAAGAGTGAATTCAATCTATTTCGAAAAGTGTTAGGTCATAATAACAAAATTGGTCATAATAAACCGTCTGCTGCTTTGGAATATGTGATTTTTTTCCCATTTTCCCTACCTAGCTAGCACATCTGTGAGTGCAAAGTACAGCAACGGAAGCTATGATCGGAGAATTTCGAGAAATTGCTTCTCACTCCCATTCCTATTCTTGTTGCGACAAGGTATTCTTCTCAATGACTTCACCAAATGAAAGCCAAGTGCTTTCCATCTCTTCGTGGTGCTTCCTTCCCGAAGACTGCAGGTCCATCCACGTTTTCATGTGTGGCTAATTGATCGAAGATATGCGGATCAAGTATCCACACTTGTTGAGCGCATTTCAAGGCGTCTGTTGTCGAATGAAAGCTTAAAATTCATGCCAGTCTAGTTCATTTTATTTTCTCAAATAACACGTTGAACGTTTTTACGGCTTTATTCTGTTGTCTTTGATCAACCCGGTTTTTCACGCTACTTAGACTGGTGGTGGGTCAACCAAATCTGTTTTAATAAAGGTTTCGATGAATTAATTGTGGACGAAACACATGTTTCTTTTCAGGTTCATTTCTTGCGAGCGATCGCAATTCTATTTGCCGAATAATGGAAGAGGTTCTTTTATCGTTTTGAACGTGGAAAAGTCGCAAGGCATTTTTAAATTTTCCAGTACTCCCATGTACCCGAAGGAAAGACAGTTCGATACCTCTGTGATGTGCCAAGATGTCACTCGCCAAGGAAAACGTTTTCGCTGTTCACGCTCATCGAGCATATTGCATCTCACTACCGTCACATCATCGGGTATGCCATCAGTTTTCTACTACGGACCATGTTTTTATCGTCATTCACCTGCTTCAAAATTGTTCACGTTCACTGCACTTGAACTTAGACGGTATGAGTGCTGAACTACTGACGCCGCCGACACGACGCCTGGTTCGTATGACCGGCATGGAATGGGACGACACTTTGTTTCATATTGGTTGTCGTTGTTATGAGTTTCGCTAACAGGGATGAAAACTTTCTGATAATTATAGTCCATTAGACATCCTCTTAGAATGCCAGAACTCGATTTCAAGCTTAGATTTCAAAAAAAGGAAAAGGTTTTGTTGCAAATGATTTTATAGTATTGAGGTTTAACAGGTCACCGAATCATGCCAACTACCGCTGCAAGAATTGCGGTCATAGCTTTTACCTACTATGCATGACGATGTCGTGTTTCTGCAGGCAATATGGTGGAGAAAATGTACGTTTGTCACTTTCCACTGCATCTGATGTTTCGTATAGATTCTTTTTAGGAATGTGTATCGCTCAAAGCGGATTGGAACCGAGAGCGCGCACGGGAGGATGTTGCCTTCTTTTGGTACGCGGTGCAACACGCAGTACCTGTATTAGTCGAGAAAGCGGCCAATCCAGGATGCAAAACGTTGCCGACACCACAAACAAAGGCGGAAGGTGAATGAATTTGTAGGGA
The DNA here is from genome assembly GCA_009735665.1 of Angiostrongylus cantonensis. NCBI lineage: Eukaryota > Metazoa > Nematoda > Chromadorea > Rhabditida > Metastrongylidae > Angiostrongylus > Angiostrongylus cantonensis. The sequence continues at coordinate 3,428,196 of MQTX01000040.1, forward strand.
ACAAGAGAAACGAACCTCTAAATGCGCGCTACGGTTGCTTATGTTGCTCCACTGTTCCGATGTTATTTGTTAACCAGAAAATATTGTAGACTAAAACGCCTTTCCAGTCCGTAGTATTGCATTCTCATCAGAAATTTTGGACAAACTGCTCTTTATCATCGGTGGCGATCGGCATGTTTGCAGGAATCCTAGTGTGCATGACTTAAGGATGTCCATTGTTAGAATTACAAACACGTACTCCAACTTATGATAATCACTGAATTCTTTTCGGTGCCTTGGAATCATGGAAATTTAGGTTTCAACACACCCTTAATGAGGTCTCCCTCAACTTACAACGACGGAACTCCGCGGGCTCCACTTGATTTTGATGACGAAGAGAGAGAGTGAGTTTGATCTTACTGTGTACTTCTATTGGCAGGAAAAAGAAAGTTCGAAGAAATGGTGTAAATGGCCAAATGTGGTAGATACACAATTTTTATTTTGTAAATGCTGAAGTTATTCAGACATCGTTTCGACGGGTTCTTCTATAATTCCAAGGCTTTAACAAATGTTTTACTATCGTAGTGATAATGTTCTACCACTAGAAGGATCAAAGTAACTGTGCTTGAAATTAGACATGGACGTAAACTGTTTTAATATATAGTACGCATTTCCAGACCAGCTCATGCTCCTGCTCTTCGGAATATGAGCAGTTGTACGCCAATATGTTCTGTCCAAGTGGGGAGTGTTGAGCCTGAACAACAACGATCGGGTAGAAAAGGTGAGTCCAAGTTTCTGAGTCGTTTGTTGGTCACTGACTTCGCCTAGAGAATCACGTGGGGTTATGATGTTCCCCTTTCTTTGAACGGTTAGTCGCCGCGTTGTTTTCTCTGTTAATTTAAGGTCGTAGTTTCACCTGAAATCTTTACCTAGTAGCTGGTCTTTAATCTTGTAACTATCAATCTCTATATGTTCTTTATCAGATCACTGTTTTTATGAACAGTTTCATTCCAACCTCATTCCTTACGATCATTCCCCATTCGCAGATGGCGCGCGTAACGTTGTTGTGCTCAGCGATGGACGTTGTTTATAGTTCGATCCCTATTAAAATAGCCTCTTCGATTAATAGCTAACATACATACAAACATAATAATACATACAAATAATACATACCTTAAGTTCCAAGTTACTATGGTGAACATTTCTTTGCAACACTCGTACGTTGATGTGGGAACCTGCTATGTAACGAGGACTAGGAAGATGAAGGTTGGACCTTCTCGCAGTGGCGTGGGGATAATACCGTCCAATTTATATGCTTGTATATGCTTTATGTATATATGCTTGTATTGAGCCTTTGGTTATTTCTTTCTTTATGCATGAGTGGAGTGTGTGCTACCCACTCACTGTTTGAATTCATATGGTTTGCTGATTTAGTGTTTTGGAGCGTACATATTCTTTTTTTCCAGATGAAGGAACGCCTAGAAGGACTTCTGCCGTTCGCTCACCTACAGTTCGCTCACCTCAGTGGAGAAGTAGACAAGATGCACTGCTTTTAGAAAATCCATCGCCGCCTCGTACTCCTCGTAAAATAGTATGGTTTCGTGGCCATGTATTTAGATTCCCTTAGTTAAAACTTATGGTTCCAGACTCGAAGTCCTGGCTCGTCATCACTTCAAGCTTCTCACTCTCAGGTAGTTTTTATTTTTCCCCAGAAGGATCTGTATACTTTTCAAGTCATCGATGCAGCCATCGTCACATTCGTCTACTAAAAAGAAAATTAGTGATCACCTTGGTTCTGGCAAAATGATTCCACCATGGTGTCCTCAGATGCTTAGGCCTCCGACTGTTACCAATCCGTCCTCATTAACAACATTTTCTGGATCTGCACCGATCTTCGTTCCAACTGGTACGCTCATGTTTCGGAAAATCTAATGGATTTCTATATTTTTAGTGGATTCACACTTTGTCATTTTTCTCACGAGATAGGAGTCGTATATAAGTGATATAATCAGGAGCAGTTCACTGCTTTTAAGAGTAGAATTTTTTAGTGTTCCTCGTGTAATGTACAGATTCTTCTTTACCATCCGTATAGAGCAACTAAGAAAATTGCACATTAAAGTTATATTTCGCAATATACCCTGCCATTAAAAAGAGTAGGCAGTAGACAAAAACGGTTAAGATAATGAACGGGCTAAAATGGCGACATAAATCGACCACCGTTTCTTTCGTTTTAGTTGACATAATTTTTTATTATATAGCGCTACGTTTAGAGCTTTTCACATTGGTTTTTAGGTCCGTATCAAACCAGCTATGTTCCACCTTCCACACACGCACTGAGAGAGCAGTTTTATGGGTCTTCTAGTGCAATAAATGGTTAGTAGCGACAGAGAAACAAAAATTTAATGCTATGTAGACAAATATTTTTGGGCGGTAACACGAGCATTTTTTGCTAAAGCATAGGTTGTAGGGTATCAGCACCATTTGTGGCATCTTGCATTGCCACAATCACCGTTTACGACAATCCAAGAATCGTCGGCACCGTACATGGGACAATTTTCGAACACGATGTCATCGGAACGGCAACCAAATCCAACAGCCAATGTTCTAGCACCGAAACAAAAGGAGCGCAGACCTCGCACGATATTGTTGGAAACGGTCCCTCCCTATTCGGTATTGCGTTCCGTTTTTAGATGAATTTTATGTTTTTTGTAATGCAGCACGGGATTTCTATAGTATTTGTTGTTTTTCAGAGTCCTGGAAGACATGAAGTAGTAACACCAAAAAGAAGGCGGCGATCGTCACGTCGTAGAAGTTCGGATTCGAGTTAATGTGGTATTTTCGAATGGTGAGCTTAATGATGCAGTGTGGTTTATGTATATCGATCCTGACAGGCCTGAATTTCTTGACCGTCTGAGTTTGCTTGATTTGGTTTGGAAAGGTATTATCTGGAAATATCTTGAAAAGACAGATGGTTGCAACACTCGTAACCTCGTCTTCGGTTTTCCAAGAAAGTAGATTTTTTCCTTGAATAAGCTCACCTCACAGCTGTGTTTACCAGAGAACTGTACAAATGAACAATGCGTCTGAGCAGGACACTTCACGAGAAATTATTTTTTACTCCTAAAGAGTTCTGCACTTATGAAGTGGAAGTTCGACAAGTACTCGTCTTTTAGATTAGGTTCTGGATAAACGTATCTAAATTACGACGGCAACCTTCCTCGCGATCTTTCATGCAGTGGAAACGCTCATATAGCTATTTGTTCAGAGCCGTTTCGAAATTATGCCCATGTCTATGTAGCGCTTTATATCATACTGTGATGGTAAGCTAGTCTGAAGCGCTGAATAATCATTACGAGAGACAAGTCGTAGGCAGTATCAGTGATCATGATTGTGGGGTTGTTAATAAAAGGCTTGGGGTGCAGCTCTGTTAATGAAGTGAACCTGTATCACTACATTCTCCTTTATTTTTTAACCTAACGGACATCGAGCTTCTTCATGCAGTTTTAAATTATCCGTCGACCTTTGGTCTATGTCTGTTTATCATACCGTTGACGATTTAGCTTCATTTCAGTTTTATGATTTCCAAATCTGTCTTATGCCGAGTAAAGGTCTTGTTTATACCGTCGGCCGAAGATTTATATTTCGTTTAAGCTCATTCGGTCCAGCTCGTTTTAGGTGTTATTCCATTATGCCATGTTCTACAAAGAGGTTGTAGTTAATTGTTTCCACACAACCAATTTGATCACATCGTCACAAGGTGTTGATAGAGTGCCCTATGTGGTAGGATAGCGATTAAATATGCTTTTTTATTTGGTCGACTGGACTGATGAGAAGCTCTTAATAATGTGGTTACTGTTGCTGTATGATTACTCAGTAATGTGGTTGTGGTCTTTTCTATACTTGTTATATGCATTTTTGTCGTTTTTTGATTTATTGAGTTTTGTATAAAAAGTTATTAAAGCAGTCTTATCTTGCGTGAGCGTTATTGAAATACCTTATGTAATCACAATGTTGCTGAGATATTTGCAAAACTATGGGCCGCAGGTGTCTATGGTGAGGAACGAACGCGCTATTGTACCTTATGTAGGTTTTCTTGTCAGAATTCTCTAGGTTATCTCTCAAACCACATCACCGTGGACTAGGTGCATGTAACGCGGTGATTAGAGGTACCATGCAATATAGTTATGTTCCTTTAGTCTACCTCACGCTCTATGGGAACCTAGCCCTCATCGTTCCACGATACGCAGACTTGTAGTAGACTTCTCTAGGCGAGCAGAAAGTGATTTGGTACATCGATAATGTATCGTAAGTGAAGGGCTTGTGCTTACGCATTACGCTTAACTCATTCTACTTGGATTCTTGGATTAAACGAATCGTGCATACCTGAGGGTTAACTACCATATGACAACTTGTATAATATTTCACAAACCTACTTTCCTTCGACCTAGGTATGGATAACCAACATGTTTTTCGTCACTAACAAGTTAGCACGAGCTTGACAAAGGATGTCGAACCGTTAGCGAAATAAAGCTTATCAAACTGTTGCTGGCTTATCAATGAAAGAATACATGTTGGCTAGTCATGAAAGAGTGAAAGGAAAGTCGGTTTGTGAAATATTGTTGCGCTATGTACTACCTAATTGCCGACCTCTGCATGATGGATTATCCAAGAAGAACAGGTTGTTATCACTGGATAATCATTATCAACATCAACCGTGGTGTATAAAAGAGTGCTCCAGGGTTAGGATGCCTCCCACCGAAAAAGATCCGACTCGATGTCACGATGAAATCACCACGTCGAGTGGAGGTCGTCTCAGATCACAGTCTCTGAGGTTGCCCAAGACCAAGAAACGTTAGTTGAGTAACGTTCCTTATCAACTTCATGTTGGATTATCGATGAAAGAATAGGTGTTGATTGCTTGTATTACTTTTTCTCTCCAATAGCACCGTTGTAGACAGGGTACCTCTTAATTTTGATATTATAGTGAAGTTATAGTAGTTGCTAGTGAAAATTAGGTCTTCGAGTCAGTTTTTAACACCTTTGACACATTTTTATCACTAGCTTCGAGTAGGATGCGCGACTTCGAGAGACAAAAAACTGATTGGGTGATAGTTGCCGATATCGTGTAGCTCACCATTCTTGAACAGTAACACGGTCTTGCTGGTTTTCCACTACGCAGGAAACTTGCATTCAGACAGGTAGCGTGTGAAGACCCAAGCCAGTGTGTTTATGAGGACTGGCGAAAGGTTCTTCAGGTTCTGATCTTGTCCTGTCTGGACTTGGTACTGTTCGAATTTTCACCGACGAAATGGCATGTCGAATTTCGGAAAGGAGAACGGGTGGTGCAACATATCCATCCTCCTTTATTTCATACAACGGAAGATAGACGTGGCTATCGAAAAGATCTGAGTAGTATTCGTGAATGATTTTCTCCATTGCCTTTCTGTATGCTGTAAGTGTTCCGTCTGGGCGTCGGAGTGCAACCATCTTGTTCTTGTAATTGGCGAAGCTTCGGTGGGCTTTGCGAATGCTTTTTCCAGCCTCTGCAGCTTCGACCATTACTGCTGCTCTTCAATCTTTAAGATCTTCTTTTATCGCCTGTCTGCAATGTTTTGCAAGTCTGGACGTTAGTACATGGTTGGCTGCAGTTCGTGCGATTCCACGCTGGCGTATCAGCTCGAGAGTATTTGGAGTTAGACGTCTCTTGATGACTTTCGAACTCTCAGCTTTCATAGCGCTAACGTGAGGATGTTGTATCCGAACAGCCGACTAGTGAATTGAATATGTCCAAGTTTTTGAATTTACCGGCTTCTCCCTTTCGCGAAAAATAAAATCTTGCACGAAGGAGACAGTCGTCTGATCCCGTATAGAATTTTGGGACAACAGCGACATCGGTTAGGCAACACTTTCTATTTACTATGATGTGGTCTATTTCGTTATGGTACTCTCTATTGGGAGATTCCCACTTCCATCGTTGACGGTGAGGTTTCTGGAATTGCGAGTTACCATGGATGGTCTTGGTCGCTACGATAAACTCAGAGAGCCGCTCACTCTGTTCGTTCCATTCTAATCTTTGGGTCCCAATGTGACGTTTCTCAGACGATCTTTTTGGTCCGATCTTGGCATTGAAATTTCCAATGATGATCTTGAAAAATGTATGGTCTTCTCTGTAGAACCTCTCCACGTCCATATAGAACGCTTTTACTTGTTATTCGTCATAGTTTGATGTCGGCGCGTAAACGACGAAGATTGTCAAAGCCGGTGTTGATCCACATCATTTTAATCGTAAACGTCCGATTCGAGTTGTAAGCTGTTCGAATGAATCGATCTTCATGGACAAACTCGTGTTCGCGAGAACACCGACGCCGCCGACTGCTCTACTGTCGCTTATTCCGAGAAACACTTCTTCTCCGGTGTCATGGACGACGTTGAATTGGTAGCGCCGTCTCGTCTCGGCTAGGCCGATGACGTCGTACCTTATCCTTCTCGTCTGCAAGAGCAAGTCTTCTATCGAGGACTCGGATGCGAGTGTGCTTGCATTGTAGGTACAGATCGTCATCTTAGTTTTTTGTAATCCAGGCAGCTTCCATTGGCCCTGAGATTTTAGACCTCTCCGTAGTTGCCCTACCCAGCGCTGCGATATTGAGGGCTCTTTCTTGGTCAGCGGAATGAGGGCCGCTTTTTTTTTACTGTGTTTAGCACTTTGATACCCACGTATAGCTTGCTGGGCTCTAAAAGTGGGGGCTGGGTACACTCGCGGGTACCTTGCCAGGTTCTCCCAGAGTGCACATAGAACTTATTTGTTAGAAGGGACTCCTAACCGCCTCCTATATAGTTGCCTGTCACTTGTTTGCAGGCTTCTGGTTGAATTGTCTCATAGTATAAACTCCGTATGAGCTAGAGCGCACCCACATACGCATACATAAATATGCTCAATAAATACAGAAAGTATGTGTTAAATCGATGCATGCGAGGTATAGAGTTCATTCCCTGGATTCATTTGCGTTCCAGGGAAGCAAAGATCGCTTTTGGTTCGCAATTAACCCCCTATTTGCCACCTGGGGCGGGCCACGTAGCGTCGCGACCAAGCGGCTCGAGATCCCTCATGTGCCTATTATGCATATACATATGTATATATATATATATATGTAGACGTACGTATATGTATATATACATATATATACATCTATATGCAGAAGGCATACCAGCACTATTCTATGATTAATATGTAGTCTCAATAAAAATCTATTGTACAAAGCAAATCAAAGTCTGTTAAAATTTACTCGCTGCTTTTCTCTTTTTGAGACCACCCGTCCTTTGTTCACTAAGGATGGTAAATAAACCTCAATAGTATCACGAAATTCTCAGCTAAGGCCATAAGTCGTAGGATAATGAGTCGTTCTTTCTTTCTTATTCGATTTTAAATCTAGATTTTTCAGAGATTCTGTGCCTTAACTCATATAATCACTGTCCCTGCGGTTAGAGCAAAAGCGCCCAATCTCCTACACTACACTACACTACCCAGGGATCTCCTCCATATGAGGGATCTCGAGTCGGTTAGTCGCCAGGCTATGTGGCGCGTACCCAAGTGGCGGATAGGGGCTTAATCGCGGACCAAAAGCGACCTTTGCTTCCCTGAGACGCAGGTGGATCCAGGGGATGGACTCCCTGTTTCTGCTGCGCCATTTGGCACATACTTTTTGCATTTGCTAGGCATATTCATTCATGCGTGTGTGGGTGCGTTCTGGCTTTATGCGGATTGCATTCTACGAGTCAATTCGGCCAAAAGCCTGCAATCAAGTGACAGGGAAGTATATGGGAGGCCGTTAGGAGTCGCCTCCAACAAATAAGCTCCATGTCCACTCTGAAAGAGCCTGGCAAGCTACCCGTGAGTATAACCAGCCTCCACGTTCAGAGCCCAGCAAGCTATACATGGGTATCAAATATGCAATACAGTAAACAAAAAAAACGGGCCTCATTCCCTTGACCCCGAAAGAGTCCCCAATTTCGCAGCGTTGGGTAGGACGAGTACGGAGAGGCTGCTAAAATCTCAGGGCCAATGGAAGCTGCCTGGATCAAGAACTATGGTGACGATCTGTACCTACAACGCACGCACACTTGCATCCGAGTTCTCGATAGAGGACTTGCTCATGCAAGCAAGAATGATAAGGTACGACGTCATCGGCCTGGCCGAGACGAGACGACGTCGCCCACTCAACGCTGTCTATGACACTGGAGAAGAACTGTTCCTCGGAACGTGCGACAGTAGAGGCGTAGGCGGTGTCGGCCTTCTCGTCAACACGAGTTTGCCCATGAAGATCGATTCATTCGAACAGCTTACAACCCGAATCGGACGTTTACGATTAAGAAGATGTGGATCAACACCGGCTTTGACAATCTTCATCGTTTACGCGCCAACATCAAACTATGACGAAGAAGAAGTTGAAGCGTTCGACATAGACTTGGAGAGGTTCTACAGAGAAGACCATACATTTTTCAAGGTCATTATTGGAGATTTCAATGCCAAGATCGGACCAAAAAGATCGTTTGAGAAACGTTACATTGGGACCCAAAGATTAGAATGGAACGAACAGAGTGAGCGGCTCTCTGAGTTTATCGTAGCGACCAAGACCATCCATGGTAACTTGCAATTCCATAAGCCTCACCGTCAACGATGGAAGTGGGAATCTCCCAATGGAGAGTACCGTAACGAAATAGACCACATCATAGTAAATAGGAAGTTTTGCCTAACCGATGTCGCTGTTGTCTTAAAATTTTACACGGGATCAGACCACCGTCTCTTTCGTCCAAGGTTTTATTTTTCGCGGAAAGGAGAAAAAGCCGCTAAATTCAAAAACAGAATTTCGAGAACCACCACAAACTGGGACTTGTTCAACTCATTAGTCGGCTGTTGGGAAGATGCCGTTGTCGACAACATCGACGAGGAATATGACCGGCTCATTGAACATCTTCACGTTAGCACCGTGAAAGCTGAGTTCGAAGGTCACCAAGAGAGCTCGGTCTCAAGAAACTCTCGAGCTAATACGCCAGCGTGGAATCGTACGAGCTGCGGGCAACCGCGAACTAACGTCCGAGCTTGCGAAACTGTGCAGACAGGCGATAAAAGACGATCTTAAAGAGAGAAGAGCAGCAGTAATGGTCGAAGCTGCAGAGGCTGGAAAAAGCATTCGCAAAGCCCACCGAAGCTTCGCCAATTACAAGAACAAGATGGTTGCACTCCGACGCCCAGACGGAACAATAACAGCGTCCAGAAAGGCAATAGAGAAAATCATCCACGATTACTACTCAGATCTCTTCGATAGCCACGTCCACCTCCCGTCTTATAAAATAAAAGAGGATGGATATGTAGCACCACCGGTTCTCCCTTCCGAAATCCGACATGCCATCTCGTCGGTGAAAAATCGATCAGCACCAGGTCTGGACAGGATGAGATCAGAACATCTGAAGAGCCTCCCGCCAGTCCTCGTAAACACACTGGCTCGGCTCTTCTCACGTTACCTGTCTGAATGCAAGATCCCTGCCCAGTGGAAGACCAGCAAGACCGTTTTGTTGTTCAAGAAGGGCGACCTACACGATATAGGCAACTATCGCCCAATCTGCTTGCTGTCTGTCGTCTACAAACTTGTCACTCGAGTCATCCTAAACAGGATTGACAGAACACTGGAAGAAGGACAGCCATGCGAGCAAACAGGGTTTCGAAAAGGTTTTGGTACGATGGACCACATTCACACGTTAACAAGGCTCATTGAAGTATCGCGAGAGTACAAAAGACCGCTCTGTCTCACTTTCATCGACTTAGAGAAGGCCTTTGTCTCAATTAAGATAGGAGCAGTCATGGAAACCCTTGGTAGTCAAGTAGTCCCTACTCAGTACATAAGGATTCTTCGTTAGCTGTACAACAATTTCACAGCCAAAAGTCGAAGATAAGGTGGGCCGGGCACGTAATGCGTATGAATGTTAATCGATGGGCAAGGGCTGTTAGTGACTGGATTCGTCGGGGTCTCAAACGTACTGCAGGAAGACCATCGAACCGATTTTCAGAGTTCTTCACGAAAGGCCTGGAAGAAGGATATGATGCCCGACGAGTCCCTAAAGCGAGCAGAGCCCACTGGGCTACTCTTGCACGCGACTGGGAAAAATGGAGGATTTACTGGCACCCGCTCGAGTCACTCCACGATCAACAGGACTGCAGGTGATACAGGTGATACACTGATAATAATGGCAATGGTCGTGGCAATTACGGTAGTTTACTATTTATTTCTGTCTTACTTACGTGCCACGTCATCATATTTACCATGGGTATCCCAGCACTTCTTTCATTCAGTTTTTCCCTTTCCTATAATTCCTCGTACACCCACACCCACACACACACCCTCGTGAAGTGCTTTCTAAAAGACGAATATTTTTTCCTTTTCCAGCTTGGTCTCGTCTAACAGTACTTGGGAAATAATAGAGGTGTGATGAGATGGCAAATGTCTAGTTTCTGAAGAAGACGAGGTCGTCAAAGGGTTAGGTGTCGCGTATAAAATTGTCCGTTAACAAGCTCTTCTCAACTCGAGAAGGGTTACATCTTGGGCAGTTATTGTATTAGCAACTTTGTGAACTCATGAGACGGCTAAGCATTATTTTTCTCACATGTAGAACTACGACTCCTAAAAGTTTTGCCAATATCTCAGTATCACTATGGTTAAATTTCACATAGTAACCTGCCATTAAAAAAGAATGAACAGTAACTAAAATGTAACCAGATTGTACCCCAAATTGTCGTCGAAACATAGCTGTAGGTCCTCTTCATGCACTTTGTGATTATTCTCAGATTTTTGTTTTTCCATCGCTGCGTCGATGATGTCAAAAAACACTCGTGCCACTCACTTTTAAGTTAATCGGTACATCGACAACAACTGAATGAACTCAGTTTGCCAAATGCAAAAGGACAGTCTGGTCAAAACATATGACTCCTTAAATAGCCGAAAATGACTAGTGGCGCGATCTTTTCCTTCTCACTAAAACTTGTAATAGTGTAAAATATCTCATCGCTTAATTCCCACTGTCTCATTGTTCTTATCTACCAGCCTCTTTCTGGTATATTTATCTAATTATTGATATCCTTTTTATCAACAATAGCCCTTTCTTTTTGCGTTCTCTGTTCCCGTTTTGCGTTCTTTCTGTAATAGAGATTAAAAATGTAGACTTTGTGTTCGACCTTGTTTTTCTAAAGCTTCCGGAGAAATGTTGCCGATGAGGGACGTACCGGACCTTGGTGGAGTAGGCTTGTTTATAGGAGGAGACTTTGAACTTGCTTCCTCACATTCGGAGTGTTTCATAGTGGATCTATGGCCGAATGTCACGCACTCGTTTGTGAACGAAATTTAGTGTCTACAAAATCCATAATTTAGCAATCACTGGGTGTTTGTCGCTTGATCCATCTGTATCTTCTGGCGAGTATGATGTTAACGGTTTATCAACCAACTCACCACCTGCCGACTCTCCACTTTGTGTTTAACCAGACATCTTTTGTATAACGGTGGTACATATGGTGGATCTTGTGATAAATTTTTTTTTCAAAAATGTTTTTACAAAAAACTCAAACTGGGTAGGTTCGTGCTACTTATTTGTCCCAGGACCCCTTTCATGAGTTCTCTAGGTTCCTGAGAAATACATATGCGTGTAATTTTCGTTTTTTTGGTGAATTTTAACATGTCTTAAGAGCATCCAAGCACTTTATTGTATGAAATAGAAGTCTGATGAATGCTTTCAGAGAGATGCTGACTCTACGAAGAGTAGCTTTCCTCGGCTTTCTGCTCGGCCTCATAACATCGGTCGTGACTGAGGATAATTCGGATTTGTCAAAATCTCTAAATTTGCGTCAAAGGGAAATGCGAGCAATGGTGTTAACACGTTCCAATGAAGAGAAAGGAAAAACTTCACCAGCTGCAGAAGGGAAACTTTCCCGAGTCCTAGGACTCACTAAATACATGCATGTTTCATTTTCTGAAAAAATATGGTTTTTCCGAAAAATTTTCTATCTTAAAACGGATCAGAACTGCTGATTTAGTCGTTAAACCTGGAAGAAAGCATTGAAGTGAAACACGTAAATAGAAGACAAGACAAAACTTTTACTGGAGATAAATGACGAGATTTTTCAATTGTTATAAACACTGAATGTCGGCAATTAGCAAAATATTTCAATGTTGCAGGGTGCGTATAAAAAGATGCTGCTGCTGTTGCTGTAATGGCGGTGGCTGGAGGCCATGGGGTATCGGCGGTGGAGCTTTCCCGTATGGAGGTGGAGGTTTCCCGTATGGAGGAGGGGGCTTCCCGTTTGGGGGTGGTGGATTCCCACCTTGGGGTAGGGGTTTTCCGTACTACGGATAAAATTCCGAACTTCAGAACTGTATCCTCAGTGTAATGGTGTTATGTGGAGGACATTAAGAAAACTACTTATTTCATATTACTCTTCTAGTCTCGTTGTGTGTAATTTTATGCTGCCGCCCACTTGTTGCAACTTTCAAATAAAGTGCTTTTTAAAATTTTTTTTCGAAAGGATATTTGTGGCAATGTACTTGTGAATTCGACAACACGCAGTGCTAGCCTATAGCATGAATCGAGGAACAATAACATTTGAATTTTGTGGTCCAAAAGAATGGCATTGCAGCACTCTCACTGTGAAGCTCAATAGATTTCAACTATACACAATACATTTAGAACAACTTTCTAAGATTTTTTTTGGTAATACAAATTTACGAACGGTTAGGCAGCAGGGTACACTTCCACATATTTACGAGCAGAAGCAGTATATACTATATTCTGCAAATCTTAACCTGTGCAGAATCCCGTCGTGTTGCTGATTTAGCCACGAAAAATGTAATGGATGTGTATAAGCAGGTCAAGAGCGATGAACCATTCATGAGGTGCTTGTGGATATTAAATAAAGGATAAAGCTCTCGGCGTTGATCAATCCCTGAGGGATGCGCCATGCATTCGACTTCATTAAGCATCGTTGGAGGTGATTGAATGCATATCTGGCCTTTACAATGACTCGCGGTGGCCGGCCGATGTATCGAGCCAGTGCTGCTATCCTCCCAGACAAGTCTGGTACCAATTTGCCGACCCCGGAGGGATGGAAGGCTTGGTGGGCCATGGGCGCATTTTCACGTGCGCGCCGCAGTGGCGCCTCCAACCACTGCGCCACACGCGCCCTTGTGGATATTAAATACCGAAAAGAATGGTGCCATTGGGATCGCAGCCACGAAAAATGTAATGGATGTGTATAAGCAGGTCAAGAGCGATGAACCATTCATGAGGTGCTTGTGGATATTAAATACCGAAAAGAATGGTGCCATTGGGATCGCCCACTCATTTAGCATTGGTAATCACCAGCAGCAGATCCTTTTCCATCTGTTGGTAGACGAGAACTATGAAATATGACCATGGTAACTAATCCGGCGACTTTAATGTCACGATCATGGTAGTGCAGCTGTCGGTCGACCGATCAAGTACAACATTGTTTTGGTGTTTTGTACGAAGTTAGGCCAACTGTGGATAAACCTGTTATATGCCAACACTTTCCCGATAGCGTCGAGTACACGTTGTTAACGCTGGTGGAGTCAAATAACATTGAAAAGGAACGGGTTCATTTATTTTGATTATTTCATTCTACAGTACAAAGAAGCGTTAAATTTGCTGTTTCCATGCTCCCAGCTCTTTGTTTTCACAATATGGTCATTCATAGCATATCTAAGACGGTGTAATGTTCTGACAAACACTTTTCGTTTCTTTAGTGCTCACAAAACCTTTTCTTTATTGCATGACAAAAGATCATGTGTGTTAGCATAACGAATGGATGCAAGCACTTCTTCCATCCGAGTCGCTTCCTCGCATCCACACTTTCACTATGATCTTCGGACTTTTTTTGTGCTTGAACTCGGTAATCGCTTGAGGATTTTCATCTTCATCATAAACGCCTTGAATGCTCGTTCGATTGATTCTCCATGAAGTCCTGAGATAACCGAACTTGAGCGCGTTCCGACGTGTATCAAAGAGAGTGAGCTTGTTGCGACAAGTTTCGTACCAATAAACAGAGCATGAAAGGATGAGAGATTGTGGTAGTGGTTTATCTTTCACCTAAGTGACTAAGTGAGCCGTCCGCTACACATATTACTCAAAAAACTAAATTTGTTCATGGATCGAGTCCTCCTGAAAAGATGGAATGCTCTATCCACATCAACAAGAATGCCGTTCCAACAAAGTGCGGAAGACCGGGATTGGTATGATGAGATGCGACATCTTAATCAGGCTTTGGGTTAAGCGTTCCTATGCAAAACAAAGCCGAGCCATTTGCTTCTGATTGAAGTAAATTTTTTATTTGTTACCTGAACACGAGTAAAATAACAGCTCGCTGCATTTTTTAAGACAATTAAGCTAGTACGAGGTTGATATAAATGCATTGTTCGGTTAACGCCTTGGCACCTTTGCCTAGTTCAGAGCTGCGGTGATTCCAGTCATTTTCCCACAGAAGTTGTCCTTCGTGATGCATGTTTTTGTTTCGCATTCTTTTCTAGTGGAATCGAGTGAAGTGAAAAACCTCGTTGTTGAGCTGGGATTGTTCAACGCTGTCCTTCCATACAAGCCCTGTTTTCAAGTGTGGAATAAGGTGGCCTCACCTAGTTGTTACCTCATATCCCTAGCTTTGATGAAGATAATCTATCAAGGAAGAGTCGATGTGCTATTATCTCGCATATGGTGAGCAATACTTTCAACTCCGTCTTTCATTTAACCTCAGAATCAACGTTTTGTCTGATACATCGCAACACTCGATTAGACTTGTCACTTCGATTAAGAACTACACATCGTAGGAAACAAGAGCTACCGTGGAGGCTCGACTCCAAGTATCGCTTCTATAAAAGAGATAATGGCACAGAAACACGGGCTGCAATAAATAGTTATGAAATTCTCGCACAAGCGTATGAACACCAAAAGGTTTGGTTGTTAATGAAGATATTAAATAGAAGCCTACTTTAAAAAGTACCAATGAAAGGGTGTTGACAAAGGAAAGGACTATTTCAGAATACGCAACATAAGTCTGGAGATCCTTCCTTCCTGGAGTATACGTTGCAAGAAAATACGAAGGACTCCATTTGTAACAAAAATTAAGCCGTTTTTTTTAAAACTTTATGTGAGCTGTCGTCGTGTCCACTGTGCGGATCTTAACACTTCTTCCTTTCGATTCGTTGTCCTCGCTCTTCGTTCACAATGGTCTTCCAACATTTCGCGTGTTATTTAGCCTGGTCCTTGTCGATTTCGTCTTCTCTATGAATTTCGTAGAATTTTAGTTGAGCCGATTCTCCTTGCAATCTTGGAGATAGCCTAGCTAAGGCATTCCCAAATGGATTAAAGAGGAGCATGGAGCAGAGATCAACCTAGCGCCTTTGCTTGCTAATCGGTGAAGTGACTAACCACTGCGCTACATAAACGTACGAAAGCTGCACTCTATCGCTTTTGTAATTATTCTCGCCTCAGGTGTTTTCCTCGCATAGCATTCCTCTCGAAGTACTCTCAGTAACAGTTTAGCATAAAAAACTATCTTTAGTTTTCAGTTTTATTTTATACGAAGAGAGTGTGTAACGCAGGTTCGGAGGTGCACTGCAATACATATGGGATCGACCCCTTGCCTTAGGCTCACAGTCTTTCATCTCTCCGGAGTCGGCAAATTGGTAGCAGACTTGTCTGGAAGGATAGCAGCACTGACTCGATACATCTTTCGGCCACCACGACTCGTTATAAAGGCCAGATATGGATTCAATCATCTCCAACGATTCTTAATGTAGTCGATTCCATGACACATCCCTTAGCGCTCAAAACTTTATCCTTTTCTTATTTTATACTACTCGTCTTTACTTTTACTGCTTAAATCTCAGCACCTTCCGATTCTATTCGTTTTCTCCCATCCATAATCCATTAAGGTCTTCCAACTTTTACATGTCTCTTCGGCTGCCACATTAAGGTTATCAAATCATCTTGAATGTCGTGGAATGCCAGTCGAGAATCACTGAAGTCCTGAGATTGCCACTCTAGATCTTTCCTAACGGGATTGCAGAGAGTGAACTTACCCCAGACAAATCCGATAAGAAATTTCAGACTCGGATGAATGAAAGGTTTGGTGGTTCCGGAGCGGGATCAAACCAGCACCGTGCCTGCACCATTACCACTGTGTTATCAGCTTTCAAAAAAACTATTTAATGTAGTTATTGCTGAAACTGTGGTTTTCAGAAAAAGAAAATATTGTGTGATTCATATTTGGACACGAAGATCCAATAAAATGCCATGTTTACCATGTTTCTTTTCCATAGACTACTTCAGATAAGAGTTCATAAAACTGAAATCCTCGATTTCTTGTTTGCATTGTGAGAAAAGTTCGCCAATATAATAAAAGCTTCACTCCACTATTTGATCAATAATGTAATTCTCCTTTTTAATGGGAACAGTAGTAGGAATACTATGTAGGACAGAAAACTTCATCACTGATGTGCGTTAAAGATATGGTATCATATGACGACATATACTAAAAGGATAAAGGATTAAGCACTCCGCATTGATCAATTCTTAAAGTATACGCTATGCATTCAACTTCATTAAGTATCGTTGGAGGTGACTGAATACATATCTGCCTTTCACAATGACTGGCATTGATCTACCGACGTATCGAGCCGTGCTGCTCTCCTCGCGGACCAGTTTGGTAGCAATTTTTCTACCCTGGAGGGAACGAAGGTTTGGTGAGGCTTGGACACGGGAATCGATCTCTGCTGCTTGGACCACTGCGCTTCACGGACTACCCCTTGACAGCACTTGGTACGGTAAAAAATGGCATAGTACTTTTTCACTTTGCCTGTTGGTCTCATCACTTGGCTCTTAGGACTTTTTGCAACGACCCTTACTTGATGTTAGAGAACGTTGAAGTAGTTAAGACATGAATCCTCGTGAAGAATGAAGGTCACCAAACGTCTTGTTTACTACTGTACAACGAGATCTTGTTAGGTTTTGACACAATTCTTTCTTCTCAGTTCAAATTTTTAGTTTCCAACTTAACTACTGTTCAATAACTTACTTAACTTCTGTTACATATTCCGGTACAATGTAGGCATAGTTTGGAGCATTTCCAATCGAAGATGATCATCGACTTTCACTTCAATGATGTTGTGGTTCTTAATTCTATATTTCTACAATTTCCTCAGTAGCAACAAGTTCACAGTTGAGATACTGCCTTATTGTAAATAGACTTAAGTCCTGAATAGCACCCTTTCGGAGGGCTTGCCCAAGATCGAAAAGAGCTATATCTCTATATTCAAGTTATAGCTCAACCTTATGTTAACCTTTGCGAACACAAGGAAAAGCGAACTACTTGTAATTTTCTCCTCAACAGGAAGAGTGGAGACATCAATCATAGCGAGAATGTTCGTTTCCGTGTTGAGTAAGCATAGCCAACTGAGCAATTCTGATCCGCGTCGGAAAAAAATATTTCTGCGGTGCTTGCTCAGTAACTCCAAGATAAAAAACTGCTAGATGGCAGAAGTGATAACCTTTTACTATTTTTGTTATCGATATCATCTTGAACTCCAGAGGAGCTGCTATGCGACTTTCCCATTTCCTTGTTCAACGACTCAAGAAGGCATTTAATATTTACTAGGTTTAAAATGGGCACACTAGAAACAGTATGAAGATTGCCGTCCTCCCAATAAAACGCTGACTTTCATCGAAGCTGAAATTTCTGTTCCTTTTTGGATATACAACCAGGATAAGAAAGAAAGAAGTGCGAAATTTGAAGTTCTGTGATAACGAGATCGAGTGCTCAGTACGAGTGAGCACATCGCAACGCGTTGGAAAAAATTAGGAGCGCAATATCAGCAACATTTTCAGGATTTAGAATATACTACTCTTAAACAACAGCTATCAAACATTTTCATTGCTTTACGCACTAAAATTGGTAATCTAAAGTTTGAGACAATAGTTTTGGCAAACTATTGTTAAGAACTTGCCCAAAAAGTGTTAGCAGAAAAAAATTAAAACTAGTCACGTCGTTTTCAGTTTTTCAATGCATTTTTCAGTTTTTCATCGACAATCACCGGTTTCCTTTCTAACGGTCTAGCTCCTCATCGTAGCTGGGAGGTGGCCCTCGGTAACCGGCTGCTATGCACAGCGTGGAGATCCTCCCATCCTCCTGGCAGGGTCTTCGAAGTCCACTCTGAGAAGGAGTCTGGCGATTCCACCAGGAAGCCCACTTTAGAGTTAGCAAATACCAAGATCCATCACCGTCCTGGTTTCAAGGTATTCGCATAGTGCAAATCTCACTCCAATCCACAAGGGCTTGTGATGGTGAGGACAGACATTGCCCTGGCTGACTTTTAGACTCCCAGGGAACTACGATGGCTAGACCAGCAAAAAGCCGATAAAAGGAGATTATGCCGGGGTCCGCACAACCAATGAGGACGGCCCATCCAAGTATCTAAGTAAGTAAGTAAGTAAGTATCACTGGCTTTAACATTCTGTATCCTTGCGAGTTCTTTGCTGCCCTAAACATCTTTCAAATGAAGTCCTTCTACATGATGTTCTGCTAGAAATTGGTTAAGAAATAGTAAAAATAACTTCAACTTATTATTTACTGCCTAATCTTTTTAACGGAAGGATACACTGCGAAATATAACGTTAACAATGCTGAGATTTTTGGAAAACTCCGGACCGCAGGTGTCTGCGGTGGGGAACGAACGGCAAAAGGTCGATAGAACTAGCTCAGAGACGGGCAAAACGAATGACCCGCATGGTGTGGTGGTGAACGCGTTACTCCCCGGAAAGGACAATAGCGCGTTCGTTCCCTACCGCAAACACCTGCGGTCGGGAGTAAAAATAATGACTGAAAAATTAATAAAAGAGATATGAACAGGATTAGAGAAAAGATGAGTACGGAAGGAAACTAGAGAAAGATAAGGTAATGTTTAGAAAATACGAACCTAATTGATGAAACGGTTCTGTTGTTGTTTTGCAACTGTATTCACTACGCTGGCAATTTGCTCACTTAATCGAACAATGAATAGCTCGAGCGCACCTGAATCCTGATTTATCAAAAACTCTAAAAAAAAAGGACGAAAAGAGAAGAACTGTACGAGAATATTCCCTTTTAAATAAGTAATGGTGTGAGTAATACAGCAAACTCCACATAAGAGGTTTTTCTTCACGAAATTACTGTTGAACATACCAGTGAACTTTCCCCATAAACTACGCCAGTCGCTCTCGATACCCGAAGCGATCAATGTGTTTCTCATCTGAAACGATATCGAATCCTTCCGGGAACATATGAAATCTTGGTCTGAATCTATCTTGATCGGCCAGTAGGTGTCATGAGCTTTTGCAAGAAATTGACCACCAGTTTTCATAGTAGATTATCATTAATCGCAAAGTCGTAAATTTGAACCATTCCCGCCGCATTTCCTCATTCCCATTAACTGAAACGGTTTCGAATATTCCACTTATTGGCTTCGTTTCTTCGCATACCTCATCACTGAGGGTTGTTAGGAAGGCGTATAAGGTCATTTGACGATTTTGTCTTCTTTGTGGACTCCGTGGGATGTTAGCCGAGCCTGATCCTTGTTTGAGAACCGCTAAAGCGATTCCACCTTTTCATCACAGGACGCCGTTCTTTGTAGATTAAAAAAATGATAAAGCTCTCGGCGTTGATTAATCCATGCATTCAACTTCATTAAACATCGTTTCGAGGTGACTGAATGCATATCTGGCCTTTACAATGGACTCGCGGTGGCTTATCGATGTATTGAGTCAGTGCTGCTATCCTCCCAAACAAATTTGTTACCAAATGGCCGACCCCGGAGTGATGAAAGGCTTGGTGAGTCACGTGCGCGGTGGGATCGATCCACCGTGTTTGTTGCAGGGTGCCTCCGACCACTGCGCCACAAGTGCTGTTCTCTGTAGATTAGAGAGAGAATTTCCTACACAAATCTGGTAGCAATTTCCCTACCTGGGAAGGATCTAAGGCTTGGTTAAGCCATAAAGTGGTAGCCCAAAGACGCTGTGTGTTCTGCAAAGTTGTACAGCATTGCGCTGTTGCACTGCTTCTTTTGCCAAATCTTGGAAACCAAAATGTCTTATTGGATATTACACCTTTATACTTATTTACACAGGTAAATTTTCGGTGTTTTGTTTATTTCCATAAGTCGAGTAAGCAAGTAAACATTCATAACTACAAAGTTTTATTATATTTTGTACCTGTTTCCAGTTCTGTTGTAATTGAAATAGCACGGGTGCATAGGCTGAGTTCGTCGCTTGTTGACTGGAAGTGAAGCCACTTTGTATTGCACTCTGAAATATACTAAATATCAGATACAAAATCTGCCATTATGCTTTTCCAATTAGGATTCATAACTTCGGTGCTGGGACAGAGTTGTAGCAAACCAAGAAGCGATCAGAAACCAATGAACATTTCCTCATTGTTTGGTTCCTTCAGTTACTTTTGAAAACGAACCCTCATTTAAGTTCACTGTGGATAAACAGTGTTCTTTCTTTCACTGACAATCCAGTATGAGTTTTCTATGGTATTAGTGAAGAATATTTTTGTGTCAACGTCAACTTTTTAATTTACGGCCTACCACTAGTCACCCGTCAACCCTGTTGACGTGTAATAGCGCCTTCGCGCCCCGTCAGAGATAGCTGCGGCCCGGAGTTTTTCGAATATCTCAGCCCCGTTGACGGGTGATTGCTGATGGCAGTGATCGGTTAAAACCGAGCTGACAGACAAGGGGGGCCAAGGACCCGCGTGATGTGGTGGTGAACGCATTAGCCCCGGACAGGGTAATACCGCGTCCGTTCCCTCTGCAGACACCTGCGGCTCGAAGTTTTGCAAAATATCTCGGCATAATTGTGGATTTATCACATTTTTTTTCATTTTGGTCTTGAAATTTCATTATCGTCAAAATTCCTTAAATTCTAGTTGCATATCTCACAAAAACTTTCTCTCACTAATGCTTCTAAAGATAAAAACTGATTTCCAGAAAACAGCCCTTCATCAATGACTTCAATTCAATTCAATCTAAATATTGGTTCTGACATAAAAATCCGTACATAGTACTGAGCCTGGTTGTAAATCGGAGTAGTAGTTGCGTCGAATTGTTCAACTACAGGAGAAGGGTACTGCCAATTGTTGTTGAATGTGTGATAGTTGGTTTGTATCAGCGAGTCCTGACGATTAAGAGGAATGAGCGTAGGTAGAAGCCGAGATCCCTAAAAGAGCATCTTTTTTGTACCAATGTGGTGATAGTTGCAATATTTTTGCTAATATTTTTAAAGAATATGAAAAAGATTTTTCGACCACAGAAAACCCTCCTACAACCTTTTTAACAATTTATAATTTACTTCGATTTTTACTGTAACAATGCAGCGATACATGACGATGTTGACACGCTATGAATTGAAGGGCATGACTTGACGAACCAATTGGTAGGTCCACTACCAAACCTGGTACAACTGATGACCAAAAATTTCTTCTAACGCCTTTATTATAGTGCGAACGAAGAAAGTAAGGGAGAAAAATAAATACTGTTGTTTCTGCATTGTTAAGCCTCAAACACAAATCGGGAACTCAGATTATTAACGCCCAGTTACCCATCCTCGTGAATGCGTAGGTTATCTGTAACACCTGTAGTCCGTTGATCGTCGAGTGATTCGAGCAGGTGCCAGTGAATCTTGCATTTTTCGTTGTCGCGTGCAAGAGTAGCTCAGTGGGTTCTGCTCGCTTTAGGGACTCGTCGAGCAACATATATTTCTTCTAGGCTTTTCGTGAAGAACTCTGACCATCGGGTCGGTGGTCTTCCTGCAGCACGTTTGACATCCCGAGGAATCCAGTCACTAACGGCTCTTGTCCAACGGTTATCATTCATACGCATTACGTGTCTGGCCCACCTTATCTTCGACTGTTTGGCGTACAGAACGGCATCTTTGAGTTTTGATCGTTGACGCAGGTCGGGGCCTCGCATCCCTTCCCTTGCTTGCGTAGGTTAAAATAAAGTTTAGCTGTCCATAAGCAGTGAGGCTTTCCCATTTATAAGCCCTAGCAACTTTTTAGAACAGCCATCTCTGGATAATACAGAGAACTGCCTTGAGCAGCATTCAACGATATTCGTGAGGAAAATCAAAAATTCACAGGCAGCAACCGAACCCAAGGGGAAGTTCGAAGGATTTTGTGAATGATCCAAGGAAACGGGTCGAATGGAACGGGTGCTGGAATCCACATGTCATGAAGGTCGAATCTTGTAAAAAAAAGCGAATGTAGGAAGAGTCTGCCGGCCATATTGATCTTGCCGCGCCGTACGGTCCGTTATATCTTATAGATAAAAAGTAATGCCATGGAAACTAGAAGTATTGACACTAAAGATCAATAACTAGCTTGAAGTAGGAAACGGTGTGATGTCAGTGCCCCTGCTACTTCAACATTTCTACTGATCTCGCCGTTGATGTGAAATCATAAAATTACGCACATACTGAAACCCTCTGGTCACAGATGTAGGACGATACATTCCATTTCGACGTAAAGAGTGAGCTAAATTGCGATAGGCGCTAGAGGATCTACTGTCACTCAAGGTTTGAAAGAATCCATGACGAATTCGCTGACAGACGTAAGTACTGTGATTTCTAACACCTTTAAGGCTCGACTTTAATCATGACCATATCACTTGAACGAGGTTGTATTGCATAAATACTGCGCTTTCATTACTCAAAATGTAATAGCTGAACATTGAACGATCTGGAGAAGGCTCTTCAATGTGCTCAAAGTTTTTTTGAATAAGCCTTTGTGTATCTACAAGTACTGGGAAGAGAGTGAAGCATCCTCTTGTGGACGTATTCCACTAGTTTGCAAAATTTTACTGAAATACTAATTCTATTAACTCTTTCGTTTACTGCACATTGGTATTTTCTCACGGAAGGATGCGATGTAAAATCCTACCTCTATGATATTGAGATATTTGCAAAACTTGAACAACAGACCAGATCGAAGCCCACGATTACCCTTTCCAGGTGCTCACGCATTACCCAATGCATTTCTGAGGCCCTTATTTTGCAATTCTTCCAACCACTTTTATACTTAATGGTGATCATCCATTCGGATCTGGTTTGGAGTCCAAGCTTTGCAAATATCTCGACCTCATACTAGTTTTATTATCTTTATTAATTATGTGAGTTTAGAGCTGACCTCGAATAGCAATGGATTTGGAGTCATGCGAAATCCATGGAAAGGTTGAGCAGTGGTATAGGTGAATGTTAATGGTTCGCTCGTCATCCGACCTTAAGTATCGTTTTTTTAGAAATAGGTTATTCACCAACAGGTTTACAATAGTGAAAAATGTTGTCCTTCTAAAGATATCACTTTGAAGAATTATTCGATGTCTTAAACAGAAACTTTTTTTTTAATTCTCACTCGATGTCAATTTGTTGTTTTATCATTATTTAAAATTCTACTAACAACAGAAAATTCCATGACAGAATTTCTTTCGAAACCAATGAGATGAAAAATAAAGGGGTGCACGCTTTGTAATATTGATTTCAAAAAGTCTGGTGAATCAAATGAGTTATCTAAGTCGTCTGTCTCTTAATCTCATCTATCAGTCGCTAATCTTGTGCCCGTTCATGATGTTTTCTTTTAAGGAACTATTCGCTCACCATCAAATATGGGCACTACGCCTGTCATCACTTGACGTTTCACGACAGGGCTCGATTGTACAGCAGTGGCAACAGTGTAGAAAACGGCAAAGCTAGGAAAGACTTGAAATTGTCATTATTATTACTGCTAATTACGGAAAGAAAGAAACTCATTTGGACAATAGCAAATCTTTACACAGGCCACAAATATCGGTGACCGTTTGCGGTTACAATCTGAAAACGGCATGGCACGAACTCTTAGAGTGGCAGGAAAAAAGCCTCTTTGACCGGTGCAGTATCAGCTTTTTTGAGGGCCACACGGCTGCTTAAGAGAGGCAGGTATAATAAAAGCAATTCTAGGTACAGTAAAAGCATGTACAATGTATTTTTGTTTGATGAAAAGTAGTGGGACAGAATTCGTTGAGGTTGGTCTAGCCACAATCGCAGTGGTTGCTTCCCCTACGACGGCAATCATTCCGAACGGTTTCTCATTCCTCTACTGGAAGTTTCATGAAGAACACGGCTAATTAAGCACGAGACACTTGGTGACTTACCTTATCATATCGAAAAGCATAGAATTTCGTTAGTCCTTCCTGAAACAGGGATAAATACTTGGTCTATTCGAGGGGTATTTTCGTTCTTCTTCAATATTTTTTTTTACAAAGCTCGTGACAACTTAAAAGACTAATTTTTTATAGGCCTCGACCTTTAACCACATTTATTCTGCATTAATTCTACATTAATGTCTTACGTTTTCGTAATTTTTGCCTTTTTCAAAACCTATTGAGATGAAATAAATTTCCCCTACAATCAAAGAAATATCGCTACAACTCCAAAGCGGAATCCTGAACGAAAGTGTCAAGCATAGCCAGATATCATTCCAAACACCCGTTCAAATGAAATTGAAACGCTCAGAGTTCATACAAGATTAAAAAAGTGCATAATTGATAACAAACATAACCCATTCGGATAAAAAATATTTCGCCATATATAAGCTCACATGTGATTACCGATCGACCTTTGATCTGTCTCCTAAGTTTTTGCTCCTAATTCGACCCCATTAAGCACCTTTGTAACAAAGCGTAATAAAAGGAGAACGCAGATCAATCAGATCAATCCTTGAGAATTCAGCGCAGATCAATCCTTGATGGATACGATGTGCATCCAGCTTTATTAAGCATAGTTAGAGGTGACTGAGTGCATATTTAGCTCGTATCAAGACTGGGGGTTGCCATCAATACGGAAAAATCAATTGCTTTATCTTCCAAAACAATATCAGTTCGCTAACTCCAGAGGTGTTGGGCTCGTGTGGCGTAGTAGTTGGAGGCGCCACTGCGACACGCACGCGGAATCGATTCCTGCGCCCATGGCCCACCAAGCCTTCCATCCCCCCGGGGTCGGTAAATTGGTAACACACTTGTCTGGGCACTGGCGAGAGCACTGGCTCGATACATCGGCAGGCCACCGCGAGTTATTGTAAAGGCCAGATATGCATTCAGTCACCTCCAACGATACTTAAAGAAGTCGAATGCATGGCGCATCCCACAGGGATTGATCAACGCCGAGAGCTTTATCCTTTATCCTTTAACTCCAGAAGCATAGGATTGATGGTAAACTGCTATTCGGAACTGAGCAGCCATTGTCCTATACGTGCAATGAGTGATCTTTGACATAGGCAACCTTTCGAGCCAACTTTTCAAAATCCCCACTATTAACGGATAAAGTTCAGCTTCAATCTCACACCAAAAATGTGGTGCCTGGAAACGTTTCTGTAGCGATGCGTGGTCCATTATGGTTTGTTTGTCTCTATCGCCGATCTTCTGCTAAGTAACACAGAAATTATCACAAGAAATTGAAAAATGAAAGGGTAGAGTTAGCCAATACAGCAGTTTTAGAATCATCAGTCATCTTTTAAACTCGTTCATCTACGGTTGATATTAACGTGTTTTCTTCTACAGTTCTCTATTACGCACATCTGCAATATAGTTTAACCTGGTGATGGTTTAACCCCATTAATATATACGTATGCCGAAGATGGACCCAACACCACACTTGCAGGTAGAAATATTGTTGGCTGCATCCGATTTAGGCGAAGTTATACGAATAAATCTTTTGTATTGCTGAGTAGATAGGGACTGTTTATGAACTGAATTTGAGAAAAACAAGAAATAAACTGGGTTCGTTTTTCAGCACTAAGTTGCCTTTCGCCAGAAACAGTGCTATTACAAAGGAATCGTAAGTTATACTTGTCTCACAATTCTTATCTATTAATTCGTCAAAAGAATGAAGATACATTTGGAAAATCCGTTCCGAAGGGCTGCCGATCCATGCAGTGGAGAGTAAGAGAGTCGGAAATCGAATAATTTGAGCCTTCAAGAAGACATTTTTAATCGTTACGAACTAGTATTAGTCGGTGTGGGATACAAAAGTCGAGCTACGTCCCGAAGTAGCCACCACTGTTGGCTCGATGATGCTTCTCTAGGTATTTCTAATAAAACAAAGCAATACTGATGCACAAAAACACTTAAAAAGTTGGATTTAAAGAAATTGGTGGTATTGGTCTACGGGTAAAAGATCACCTTACTTTTTCACAGTCAATCTATTCGTAAGTGTTAACATTCCGCTTTCCACCACATAATAGACCTCATGAGCGATAGAAAATTTGAGTTCGGCAACATGTCGTGTAAAAAAGATTGAATGCAGAAACGTAACTATAATGCTTCTGAAATTAAAGTTTCGGTTCTGACAAAAGAAGAGTGTGTAGCGCAGTGGTTGGAGGGCCCACTCGCCCTGGCCCCCCAAGCCGTCCATCCCTCCGTAGTTGGCAAATTAGTACTAGACCTGTCTGAGAGGATACCAGCACTGGCTCGATATATCAGTAAGCAGCCGCGTTAGAGTGGCAGGAAAAAAGCCTCTTTGACCGGTGCAGTATCAGCTTTTTTGAGGGCCACACGGCTGCTTAAGAGAGGCAGGTATAATAAAAGCAATTCTAGGTACAGTAAAAGCATGTACAATGTATTTTTGTTTGATGAAAAGTAGTGGGACAGAATTCGTTGAGGTTGGTCTAGCCACAATCGCAGTGGTTGCTTCCCCTACGACGGCAATCATTCCGAACGGTTTCTCATTCCTCTACTGGAAGTTTCATGAAGAACACGGCTAATTAAGCACGAGACACTTGGTGACTTACCTTATCATATCGAAAAGCATAGAATTTCGTTAGTCCTTCCTGAAACAGGGATAAATACTTGGTCTATTCGAGGGGTATTTTCGTTCTTCTTCAATATTTTTTTTTACAAAGCTCGTGACAACTTAAAAGACTAATTTTTTATAGGCCTCGACCTTTAACCACATTTATTCTGCATTAATTCTACATTAATGTCTTACGTTTTCGTAATTTTTGCCTTTTTCAAAACCTATTGAGATGAAATAAATTTCCCCTACAATCAAAGAAATATCGCTACAACTCCAAAGCGGAATCCTGAACGAAAGTGTCAAGCATAGCCAGATATCATTCCAAACACCCGTTCAAATGAAATTGAAACGCTCAGAGTTCATACAAGATTAAAAAAGTGCATAATTGATAACAAACATAACCCATTCGGATAAAAAATATTTCGCCATATATAAGCTCACATGTGATTACCGATCGACCTTTGATCTGTCTCCTAAGTTTTTGCTCCTAATTCGACCCCATTAAGCACCTTTGTAACAAAGCGTAATAAAAGGAGAACGCAGATCAATCAGATCAATCCTTGAGAATTCAGCGCAGATCAATCCTTGATGGATACGATGTGCATCCAGCTTTATTAAGCATAGTTAGAGGTGACTGAGTGCATATTTAGCTCGTATCAAGACTGGGGGTTGCCATCAATACGGAAAAATCAATTGCTTTATCTTCCAAAACAATATCAGTTCGCTAACTCCAGAGGTGTTGGGCTCGTGTGGCGTAGTAGTTGGAGGCGCCACTGCGACACGCACGCGGAATCGATTCCTGCGCCCATGGCCCACCAAGCCTTCCATCCCTCCGGGGTCGGTAAATTGGTAACACACTTGTCTGGGCACTGGCGAGAGCACTGGCTCGATACATCGGCAGGCCACCGCGAGTTATTGTAAAGGGCAGATATGCATTCAGTCACCTCCAACGATACTTAAAGAAGTCGAATGCATGGCGCATCCCACAGGGATTGATCAACGCCGAGAGCTTTATCCTTTATCCTTTAACTCCAGAAGCATAGGATTGATGGTAAACTGCTATTCGGAACTGAGCAGCCATTGTCCTATACGTGCAATGAGTGATCTTTGACATAGGCAACCTTTCGAGCCAACTTTTCAAAATCCCCACTATTAACGGATAAAGTTCAGCTTCAATCTCACACCAAAAATGTGGTGCCTGGAAACGTTTCTGTAGCGATGCGTGGTCCATTATGGTTTGTTTGTCTCTATCGCCGATCTTCTGCTAAGTAACACAGAAATTATCACAAGAAATTGAAAAATGAAAGGGTAGAGTTAGCCAATACAGCAGTTTTAGAATCATCAGTCATCTTTTAAACTCGTTCATCTACGGTTGATATTAACGTGTTTTCTTCTACAGTTCTCTATTACGCACATCTGCAATATAGTTTAACCTGGTGATGGTTTAACCCCATTAATATATACGTATGCCGAAGATGGACCCAACACCACACTTGCAGGTAGAAATATTGTTGGCTGCATCCGATTTAGGCGAAGTTATACGAATAAATCTTTTGTATTGCTGAGTAGATAGGGACTGTTTATGAACTGAATTTGAGAAAAACAAGAAATAAACTGGGTTCGTTTTTCAGCACTAAGTTGCCTTTCGCCAGAAACAGTGCTATTACAAAGGAATCGTAAGTTATACTTGTCTCACAATTCTTATCTATTAATTCGTCAAAAGAATGAAGATACATTTGGAAAATCCGTTCCGAAGGGCTGCCGATCCATGCAGTGGAGAGTAAGAGAGTCGGAAATCGAATAATTTGAGCCTTCAAGAAGACATTTTTAATCGTTACGAACTAGTATTAGTCGGTGTGGGATACAAAAGTCGAGCTACGTCCCGAAGTAGCCACCACTGTTGGCTCGATGATGCTTCTCTAGGTATTTCTAATAAAACAAAGCAATACTGATGCACAAAAACACTTAAAAAGTTGGATTTAAAGAAATTGGTGGTATTGGTCTACGGGTAAAAGATCACCTTACTTTTTCACAGTCAATCTATTCGTAAGTGTTAACATTCCGCTTTCCACCACATAATAGACCTCATGAGCGATAGAAAATTTGAGTTCGGCAACATGTCGTGTAAAAAAGATTGAATGCAGAAACGTAACTATAATGCTTCTGAAATTAAAGTTTCGGTTCTGACAAAAGAAGAGTGTGTAGCGCAGTGGTTGGAGGGCCCACTCGCCCTGGCCCCCCAAGCCGTCCATCCCTCCGTAGTTGGCAAATTAGTACTAGACCTGTCTGAGAGGATACCAGCACTGGCTCGATATATCAGTAAGCAGCCGCGACTCATTGTGAGGGCCAGATATGCATTCAATCACCTCACGGTGTTTGGTGAAGTCGAAAGCATGTTGTATCACTTAAGGAGAGATCAGCGCGGATAGTTTTATCCTTCTTCTTCTTCTAACAAAAATGTAGTACTAATCACCAGTTTGCAAAGTTCCAAACATGATTTCTATTTTGGGATAGCTCTCGGAAGAGGGCGTGTTCGTAACAAGCACACGTGAGCTGATTCTATTTGAAATAGGTTTCTAAACAGAGACAGACCCATATCTTTGTAAACCTGGTGAGGGTGCTCTCATCTCCTACATCTTCTAATTTTTGATGTTTGCGAAAAGGGTTTCAGGCTTAGCGCTTTACTAGTGCTCTCACGAAAACATTAGATTAGATAACTTGGCATATGAACGCCAGAGGCGGCAAAGGAAGAGTAATTTACAGAGATTGGTCATTACGATACGTGATCCACTAAACATGCCTGTCAGATCGGCAAAAAAAAACAGTGAGCTTTTTAATAAAGTGAGGCAGTTTAACTATTTTACGCTATTGCTAACATCTTCTCAATTCTAAAGCTTCGCAATTTGTTCTCGTTACAGTTCTGAAAAAAATGCTTCTATTTGCTATTAAGGGCTCTGATGGCGCAATGGGCGGAGGCGCCCTGCAGAGCTTTATCCTTTATTCTTTAATTTGCTATTAATTTGCCTATACAATATAATAATATTACTATACGAAGAAAGTGGAACGACATCCCTAATTAGAAAAAATTCCCTTCTCATAGAACAGCTAGAGCTGTAATATTAAAAAGATACATTCTTTTCTTGTTCTCTTATAGGTTTTTTTTGGCAAAGAACCAATTCACTTGGAACAGAAACCAATTTATGTGAAAAATAAAATATCAGCACTTAATAAAAAAGAAAGAGGTGTTCTGTCTTAGCTTTCCAACACAATATTTGTAGTAAATTTCATCTACTATAGTTTCATTTCTGTCCCTCTACACGTCTTAACGAAACAGTATGGTATCCATTTGTTAAGAAACGTGTAGACATCTAGGTAGTTTGAGATGGAATAATTAAGGCAACTAGAAAAGAACACCACCTGTGACAGACTGTTTAAGACGGTGTACTACACGAGCTGGACGTCAGCCGGAATGTGGGTAAGGTCAGAGCAGTTGGTGGTGAGTTCTAGTTGGGAGGCAATAACACGATGGTGTTGGTATGTTTACTCCCGGCTTTTCACACCGCACACTCTTGTGGACACCGGCTTCTGCCAGCGGATTATGCTATTTGGGTCGACTTCGTAGCCGCTTCACAACGAAGGCGACTTACTGATTAAAGCATGCCAGTTTCCTGCTGACATGTCTGGCAACGCGACTGCTGACGCAAACGCTTTAAAAATTCATGGAAGGAGGAAGCAAAATCACCCGACCTCCATCAGATGTAGACAACTATGAATAAAAGAGGTTATGAAATAAAATGCGATAATAGAGAAGGTACTATAAACTTGTTTTCCAAAATCGTTCTTAAAGAAAAACTGCTACTCAATGTACTACTCAATGGTAGAAAACGAAAAAACAGAAAAACTTTTCTGGGTATCGGTTCTAGCTAGAAAAAGCTCTTTTCGATCCACAAAAACCTGGCGACTGGCTGTAATGAAGTCCCAGGAATGCTTCCTTGGAGCTTCAACAGAACCACAAGGAGATTAAACTCAACCAGAATTCGAAGACATCTATGGAAAATGCAGAGATCTTAAGTGGCAGATGAGTCCATGGGCTGCTCGCGAGACCATGGTGGATGACAGATTTAGCAGATGAAACGAACCAAATAAACGCTGAGATCCTAAAATAAATGTGATGACAACTCATATAAATAAAACATAAATAGTTTTTAAAATAATCGGACTGGTATTTCCGTGAAGTCAATGTTTACTTCTTTGATTTCGACAAGTAGCTGCTGAGATCAACAGTGCCAGTGCCAGTGATAACCTTATAATAGCTTTTGTGGTTGGGATAATCAATATTAAATTAATCATAGGTCTAGGCGTCTAAGCGTTTTGAACTCTGTGACATTTCCTCCATCCTTTATTCAACTTTAAGAAGTTTGTATGTCATTAATTTGACCGGTCGTAAATGGCTCGTATTTTCTTCTGGGCTGGGTTTGAAAAGAATAGTCTGTTATTTCTTGTAAAATTCATTTATGAAAAGAGTTTCTTAATTTCCGTTCTAAAAATATTTTATGAAAAATCGACACAAAATTATTTTCAACCCGACAATATTAGAATTCTCGAAGCAACTTCCAATCATAGTACCTTAAGTAGAGGGGTTAGTCCTGCACTTCATCGCAGGTCTCGCATAGCGTTCACTGCGTAGCCGTCCTCAAAGGGCTATATAGAAAAAGATCTCACTTATTCTAAGCAGAGGCGAAAACCGTAGAATGACAGCTTTGCAAAAGAAATTCACAGAGATTATGCTTGCTAAAGCCTCGTGACTAAGACGAGCTCTGTGATGAACAGGGAAATGAAAGAAATTATGAGCTTTGAATAAACTTTCGCCAAGAACCACCGATAGGCATGTGATGTCAGGAACGATGATTATTTAGAAGCAATATAAACGAATGAAGCCGAGAAGAAGAGTTCGACCGCTGTCTGCGGAAAATTATTCCTTCGTTGAATTTTGATGTTGAGAAGAGATGACTGAGATTTATTTCGTGTCAAGGTGATCATTAACAAAGACAAAACAGCGTTCACATTGTGAATCAGTCTGATTTAATTAATTCGATGTTCAACTTATACTATGTCGATGAAGTTAACCAGGTCAAGCCTAGTGCAACTACACGTGCAGCCACCGATCTCCTTCCTGTAATCAGTTTCCCACAGAGCCAACAATTTATCCCTTCCACCAGAAACGAGCCTAGGAAAGAGGGATTTGGATTTGTGTTTCGTACTTTTGCTTGGATTCGAAACAACCGCTCGTTTGGTTACCTTTTATTGCTAAACTCTATTGCTTCTTTGAATATAAGGACGATGGAAGCATTTAAATGTCTCAAAAATTACTACTATTCACTGAGCTTTTCAGGTGACTTAGCCACCGCTTGTTGATCTCAACCATTTGCTTCATCTTTCATACCTCAATCAGTTAAGCTGTCAGTGAATCACAAGGAATCGATCTCGTGCACAGAAACAACTCGTAAATTTTCTGCTCCATCACCTAGTCGTTCTTTTGCTATCCGATCTTTATTTGTGTGCAGATCGCTCGTCTCACCATTTTTGTATCTCTCTTTGGTGTGCTGACCCGCACTTGCATCTGTCGCCGGTACTACTGCCTTCAGTTTGTCATAGCTTCTTCTACTAACGCGGTCAGCTGCTACACAGGCATTCCGTCTCACCGTTAAGGACTTAAAAAAAATGAGGTATGGTCTAAGCTGTTTATAGATATTGATAATAATGTAATCTATCTTACGGTATCGTTTTCGAAAAGAGTCAATGAAGCTAAAGGACGGAACATTTTTACGCAGGAATGACTAGAAAGGCGCATGAATCCGTAATGATGATTCACATGCTTCAGTAACCTGCTACTGTAATTTTCTCATAAAAACCCTTCATTAAGCGATTTCGTATTTCTTTCATCCGATGTAAACAGAAAGTTGCGACTTGATTCCCAGCTCGTCTAACTTTATTCACTTTCATTCTTTAAAACATTCCTTATATATTCTTGCATATGAGATAACACTGCGGTACATTTTACAGCATGATAGCGTTGCTTATTGATTCAATCGTAATTCGTTGTAGTGCTTCACCTAACCATATTAATACACCTGTGAGAACACATAACGGACCAGAGAAAAGGAAATGACTACAATATCAGTTAAGACTGATAAGAGTGACAGCATCTCTACTAGTTACCGAATTCTAGGTCGTTGCTCACAAAATTCTTTACTCGTTTTTGTGATGAGGAGAGCCACTGAGCAGCTCACCGAAGCTTAAAAGTAAGGAAATCTCCTTAGAAAAGTCTTAGATGATTTACATAGATATAAAGACGGCATATCAGAATATCATTTATACCCTTTATAGTTCAGTGATAAGAACGGTCAAATATCAATTCACGTCAAGTTTTTATTCGTTGAAGATAGAAATTGTTGAGCAAGTCGGTGTGCGCGCTCATTATTGTGTCATTTCGTCGTGCTCCAATAACTTCATTCTGATAAGACTTACAAGTAGGAGTATGTTCGAAAGACAAATTGTAAATCTATTAGATTAATTGGCTGACAGCGGTAATGTGTGGGCCCGATTGTCGTATAAGGTCAATAAACTGGACGCCATATTCGTCGATCAGTCGGTCGGCGCCCAGGTACAGATACTCGAACGAAATCACGAGTCTCACTCGCTAACCAAAGAAAACGCCAAATATCGCCCGTTTTCACCACTTAGTTTTTCTGTAGTTTGGCTTTTGTGCGAAACTAACGCATCCGAACTGCTCAAATCTCGTCTACGAAGTGAAACTTCGCCGGTTTTAAATGCCAGTACTTGTTTTCATGTTTTTGTTGCTCTAGTGAACTATGACGTATATAAAAAATATTTCATTTTTCTTCGAAAATTCAAAAATATTCGTAGCTCACAAGTAGATATCGATTGGTTATGATAATGAGAGAAGGAATCTCGAATCGCTAGTAAAAGTTAGACAAAATGTTGAAATAGAGATATTTTTAATCTGCACTGTTTTGATTTCCTATTCCTCTCCATTAAGGTATACATCTTTCGTCTTCCTACAATTCATTTCATGTTCACATTCATACTTCACTCAGGAAGGAATGGGTTTGTGTCCATTTTTGGAGTTATCTGATACAGTTATCCGATACAAAGTTTAACTTCTTGTTCACCATTTATAGGAAATCTCGACATAATTCCGACTTGGTATCAAATGCCCCAAAAGCTGCCGCCATCATCCAACTTTTACGAGAGAAATCAACTCACTCAGACGAATATGAACTTTCACAAGTGAGCTTCTAAAACTATACATGAAATGTAATTGCCGTTTCCTAATATTTTTCAAAAATTGCTCGATTGAAAACGAAAGAGTATGTAAGTGTATACATACAGAGAGAGTGAAACGCTGTGGTCGGAGGCACTCTGCAGTACACATGGGATCGATCTTCGCTCTCCAGGCACACCAAGCCCTCCATACCACCGGGATCACCAAATTGGTACCAAACTTGTGTGGGAGGGTACAGCACTGGAACGATACATCGGTTGGTCACCACGAGTCACGCCATGCATTCGAGCTCATTAAGCACCGTCGGAGATGACTGAATGCATATCCGGTTTTTACAATGACTCTCGCTGGCCTATCAATGTATCGAGCCAGTGCCGTTATCTTCCCAGACAAGTCTCGTAGCAATTTGCCGATCGTGGAGGCATGGAAGGCTTGGTGGGCATGCGGCGCGGAGATCGATTCCATGTGTATTGCAGAGCACCTCCGAACATTGCGCTACACAAGCTCCTAACATTAGGAGCCCTTTACAACACATGTGATTTGACTCCGCGCGCTGGGGCAACTAACCATCCCCTTCAGCTCAAACCTTTCTGCTAGGCACCGGACTTATCCGGGAGGATAAACAAGTCTGACTTGATGCATCGGTAGACTTTTATAGCTAAATATGTCTTCTGTCTCCTCTAGGGCGAAGACATGTACCTAGTATGACATTGAACCAATATCGATAGAGTTAGAATAGGTGTGTGAAGAAAAACGTGCGTTCTACGTTGTCGTCATCAGTGAATTCACTATTGAATTCGTTATAGGAAAGTGCTTGAAGAACTTCCTATCGAGACTAATGAACTAAAGTGGAAGTAAGAGGTTGCGTGAGAGGTTGAAGTTGATCAGGAAGAATCGCATTAACTGGAAACTCCAGAAGCTTTCACAACGACTATGAGATTCGATGTTTTTCTTCAATAAGCAGACACGAGGTTGTTATTATAGAATTTATTAGGCTACATTGTAGCTGACGTTTCGGCAGTTCCCCTTCTTCAGAGCCTGGAGATGCGATCTACTCAACCAAACACTTTCATAACCCCAACAGGTAAAACTTAACAAATAAATTTGTATTCGCAGAATACATTTCCTTTTAGTCCTGTTTGTCTTCCTCAGAGCCGATGATTTGAGTCGATGTCCACTATTGTTTTTCTTCTTGAAGTGGTGTCATATTCGTCGTATTGAGTGGAATCTTTCTCATTGTGGCACCGCTCAAATGACGCTATCTCACCAAGAAGCGGTGTTTTATACAAAATGGGTGACTGATTGTGTAGTGATAGTGTTTTTCTTCACGTCGGCAATCCATCCTCCAGCACTCTGGGTATTAGAATAACTAAGACAATGCGTAATAATGCCGTATTAAATCGGCTTTCACTTAACCTGGGCTTGAGGCTGTGAGGAAGACGAAAACGTTGGGACATTAAGCGCATAAAAGTTGCATAACAATCTCGTGTAAGCTGAACAATCCAAAGAAGTTTACTGGTTACATCGATTCGAAATCCATATTCCGGACCAGCACTCACTTTTTGACAAAGCAATAGAATTAATTGGAAGATATTTAAGCTACTAAAGTTTATTGGACACAGTTTTACCTCCTAAAGTAGAGAGTTTGCCTTCTTTTTCTCAAGCAACAAGCGCAATGAATTCCACGATATTCCAGCTATTCGTCACTGGCTACCAATCAGACAAAACTAATGGTGGATGCCATTCCAACACAAAGGCGTTGTCCAGTTGGAAGGCATAATGTGAGTATTTCGATGTTAACTACTCTCCTTTTTCGGTTTTAACCAGTACTAGGAAGTGTGAAGGGCAGCAGGTAGAGTTGTCCCGAATTACACATAGAGTGTTTGATTCGAGCTATCCCCTGGCTTAAGAAGCTTAGCAAGCCTTCCATTCCTTGGGAGCCTGCAAATTGTAATAAACGCGCCCGAGAAGGTAGCAGAACTGACTTTATCCACAGGTGAGCCACCGCATGTCGTTGCATTGGCAAGGTAAGTATTGAATTTTGCGATGTTGAATTACTCCAAGTGCACTGCGAATCACTCAGGGATTGATCAAGGCTTTACGCTTTACTGTTTTATTTCTTTCGCACATAATATCTGTCGTTCATCTCTCAATAATAACTGTCGATAACAAATCCTTTTTGTCCCTTTTCCACTTAGGAATACACAAGTGAGAAGGATTCGTAGTACTGCTATTCAATGAATTTCAAAATGATTCATTCTAACGTTGACATGAGTACACAACCAATCCTTGTTAATAAATAAGAATGGAGTCGTTCATTTGGAAAAAAGTGATGGTAACCCACATCCATTTGAATACGCTATGTTAACTAGTAAAGGATGGCGTGTGGCGCAATGGGCGGAGGCACCCTGCAACACACACGTGGAATCGATCCCGGCGCCTACGGCCATCCAAGTCTTCCATATCTCCGGGGTCGGAAAATTGGTACCAGACCTGTCTGGGAGGATAGCAGCACTGGCTCGATTCATTCGCAGGCCACTGCGAGTCATTGTAAAGGCCAGATATGCATTTAATCACGTCCAACGATACTTAATGAAGTGGAATGCATGGCGTATACCTCTGGGATTGATCAGCGCCAAGAGCTTTATCTGTCAACTGGTACAGAAGGAGTTACTCGCCGTTATCATAACCTTAATCCTTAATTAAATAATAATTAAGAGAGTGCTTGTGAATGTTTGAAACTATTTTTTGGTAGCTGTAGCAACTCAATGATGTGATGCCTTTTAAAGAATTAAGTTGGCCCTCAAAAAATGGTTCTGAATCGAGAACAAATTCTGCTTCCTTTCAAGAATTTTGAGATGTTTGAAAAGGTCACGAAATAGGTGACAGAAGGTAGGTAATCCTTTTTAAGTTTTTTTTCAGGGGCTTTGTGTTTCTGTAATTACAGGCCTTTCAGCTCTGGTTTTTTCTTCCAATAGTTTTTTACGCAATCCTCATTCTCAGAGATTTTGCCAAACTGCAATATCTCACTATCACCAGCTACTTTTGAAGAGGCAAGAGCAGTTGATTAAACAAAGACAACTCAACGCTACAACTACGACAAAGAGTACCCTACCAAGATCTTTACTCAATATATATTCCACTGTATTACCATATATGAAGCTAATCTTGAAGTCTAAAATTTTGCAGCGGAAGGAGAAAGTCACAGAGAAGAGAGAGATGCCCACGTCCACAGGCCACACCATAACCAGCAACATCACTTCAGGACAATCAAGGTTTATTTGCTTAAGTTTGCTACCTGGTAGTGATAATGAGCTGCTCCTCTATCGATCATGTGATTCTGAAAAGATTTTTTGCTTACCAGTGATAGTTCAAAGGGTAACTCTTTACCATAAGCTGTGTCTCTTTGTGAAGCAGTACATCCATCTACCACAATAGGAGTTGGCCGTTCAGCCACTTTAGAAAAGAAGCTCATTGCTGTTACCAAGAGTACTAAATAATTTACGTCAGCTAACACTTTAAAAAACTACAGCTTCTTCAGAAAAGTCGATTCCACGATAGCCAAGCGGAAAACATGTTGGGAGATTTCCACTTTAGTATCTACTACACCTACTTCTGCTAATGTGAGGAAATATTTCTGGGATTGCTTTTCGGTGGGCGCACTTAACATGGAGATTGCAATGGACTGGACTTAAAATTCAGACTGCTTTTGTTACGTAATACTGGTTTACTGTACTAAGGTAACAGATCATTAAAGGCACACGACCTACTTCAAGCAACCTTCTGCCCCCATCTAGACATCTCATTTTCTACATATGTGTTTTCGATGTTCTGCTGTTTTCTTTTGTGTTTGAAAGGCTTTGCGTTATGAAACCACTCCTACGTATTCCGTAAGAGTTTATTGACATAAAATAATATTGAAATACCTTAAGCAGCAATCACCCGATAGCGGGATTGATGACAGAAGATCGATAGAACTAGCTGAGAGAGGCGAAACGAAGGGCCCACATGGTGTGGTGGTGAACGCGTTACTCCCCGGAAAGGACAATAGCGCGTTCGTTTTCCACCGCAAACACCTGCGGTCCGGAGTTTTGCAAGTATCTCAGCTTCATTAAAGTTATATTTCGCAATATACCCTACCATTAAAGAAAGTAGGCAGTAAACAAAACGGTTAAAAACTATTTCGTTCTGCGCGTATACTTTTTTGGAAGCATGAGCTTATTATAATAACTTTCCCGCATAACATAAAGAAGAAGTACAAGTCTTGCTATTTATATGTATTCTTTCTTTGATGAGCTTACACGAGGTTGATAATAATATTTATTATCGGCTAACGTTTTGACGTCTTCGACTTCATCAGAGCCGATGATCCGAGTCGATGGTCCACGCCTGTTATTCGTCTCGATGTGGCGGCTTCGCCTTCGTGTCGAGTCAGGTCTTCCTCAGCGGTCCGTCTCCTCGAATGGGGCACACTCATTCAGTGATGTCCTTTTATACACGATGCTGACGGTAGATATAATGATAATATCCGTTGGTAACTACTTGTTTTTCTTCCGGACATATATCATCGCGCACATCGTGCAGAAGTCGGTGTTGTTATTAGCTAGCACAAAGCGTATTAATACTTCGAAACCGACTTTCCTTGAACCTCGGTGTGCATAATCAATATGTATTCTTTCTTTGATGAGCTTACACGAGGTTGATAAAAAATGAGTGTGCCCCATTCGAGGAGACGGACCGCTGAGGAAGACCTGACTCGTGATGATATATGTCCGGAAGAAAAACAAATAGTTATCAACGGACATTATCATTATATTCACCATCAGCATCGTGTATAAAAGGGCACCACTGAATGAGTGTGCCTCATTCGAGGAGACGGAACGCTGAAGAAGACCTGACTCGACACGAAGGCGAAGCCGCCACATCGAGGCGAAAGACAAGCGTGGACCATCGACTCGGATCATCGGCTCTGATGAAGACGAAGACGTCGAAACGTTAGCCGATAATAAATCTTATTATCAACCTCGTGTAAGCTCATCAAGAAAAAAAAATACGTCTTGCTATTTAGTTTGTAGCCAGCGTCTCTCTCCATTTTTTTTGACTTAGAAACCTTAAGACCTTCATGATTATTGCAAATGTTAAGCCATCGTAGTTTCATATTTATAGACCTGTCAACGATCCTCATCGTACACTAGTCTTGCCCATTTGAACTCGTAATAACATCTAGAGACCAAACCAGCACTCATGTTGAGCAGATCGGGGACAGTAAATGGATGTTCATTTCAGCTAAATACTGACTTAATGGCCGTAATCAAAGAGGTCTTTTCCACACTCAAAGCTTCATTAGATGGACCTAATCGAGTTGCTCAGTCAAGGAGAGACCAGCTAAGAAATGCATGGAAACATTTAGAAGCAGGTTCGTGCACCTTTATCCCTTCTAGTTATTAAGTAACCTAAGGATATTCGAGATATACACTTGCTGAAATGACATTTCTGCGAAATGTTTAAAGAAATTAGAATTTCTTATCATCCATACCTCTTAAATGCGTGCTTTAAAAGAAAACAAAAATTGTAGCGTAGTAATTAGGCGCGTGTGATGTTAGATTGTTAGGTTAACGTTGTTAAAGATACTCTGCTATACACACGTAGTCGTTGATCTAATCCACCTCCCGGGTTCGTCGAGCCCACCTTCTTTCTAAAGATGGCGAATTGGCACGAAACCTGTCTGGAACGATAGCAGCACTGATTCGACACATGGGTAAGCCACTGGATGTCATTGTATAGGTCAGATATGCATTTAATCACCTCCAACGATGCATGCTTGATAAAGTCGAATCCATGGCACAGTCCTCAAAGAATAGTCAATACCGAACGCCAGACCATTTTGTCACGCTTGTTGGCGCAGCGGTACAAATAGGGGTGCTGAAGCGGTGTTGCAAAGAAGAAATCAGTGGACTGCAATATTTCATATCCATTATGGAACCATGAAAGAAACGCACTTTAGTTGGAAACTCACTATTGCCTAGCATATTCGTCTTCTCAATGTTTCGTTTTCTTCACTAGAACTCTGCGAAGAGCAGAATTCAACAAGTGTTTTAAACAAAAGTCCAGCGAATGGTGCAAAAAAGGCAAACATGAGAAGGAAAGGCAAAAAACTGATTTGAATGAGTTCTCTCTCTCCAACTTGGGATTTCTATGCTCTATCTCAGGTCTTACTAACAATGTCCAATTTGTCGTCATATGGCTCCTGTTTAAATGGTGGATGGAGGTTTGGGCTTTGCATTTCCCCATTTTCTCACTAAAAGACTAAATGATCATAGAATAATGCATTCGTTTCCTAGGTTCTATAATTCTTCTTGGCATTTCATTGCTCTTAATTCAAAATTTGGTTATTGAAGATAAAAGAGCAGAATTGTTGTACTTTAAGGGAGCTTGAATGAGCAGTTATATCGGCTGCTCAAGAAGGACACAACCGAAGTGAATCCTTACAACCAACAATGAGACGAACGAAGAACTGCCGGAATAAATGACGAAGATAATTTATGTGAAGTTTATGCGAATTGACAATATTTTTCCCTCTTTCTTAGGTGCTTTGTTCGGCAGTACTATTTTTGCCTAATAGAAGTAAGCCCTACTACTGCTTTGACAGAAAAAAAGCTGGGAGGACATTAACTCTACCATCGACGGCGCTAACTCGAAAGTAATGCCAATTATAAAAACAAGCGGATGTTTTTTATTGAGCAATTTAATTCTTTTCCTACATGGGCCATGCATCAGTTAATATCATAACACTTTTATTTTTACTACATTGAAGACGAGCCGTCAATGGCTATTAAGGTTAACTCCACAACGTTTGCATCGGATCGCGCAGATTTACGAGAACCACTTAGTGAATGTGAATCGCTCTCAGGGTGATGTAACCCTTTTCGTGTTGAGATGTGCAGTTTAATGCTTTTCTTAGGAGACTATTTATTTATTATTTCATGAACATGACCCGTAATCACTTTTACTGCGCAGATTCCAGTAATTCATGAATTCGACTCGTTTCCCCACATCGGCCACCCACGAAGGGCTTCGAACTTTTTTGCATCTGAGCTCGGCTTTTGCTTGAGGAGATTTGGCTCCGTCACGATTGTCGTCGAATATCTTGAATACTGACTAATTCGATTCTTCGTGCATGCAGATTATATCGTATACTTTCGAATACGACAAAAATCTACGACCAAATTACGAATAAGTATGCGCTAAACGGTTGGGGAATGCTTCCAATAAATATGTATTCTTTCTTTGATGAGCTTACACGAGGTTAATGACAATATTTATTATCGGCTAACGTTTCGACGTCTTCGTCTTCATCAGAGCCGATGATCCGAGTCGATGGTCCACGCCTGTTATTCGTCTCGATGTGGCGGCATCGCCTTCGTGTCGAGTCAGGTCTTCCTCAGCGGCCCATCTCTTCGAATGAGGCACGCTCATTCAGTGATGCCCTTTTATACACGATGCTGATGGTGGATATAATGATAATGTCCGTTGATAAGTGGTTGTTTTTCTTCCGGGCATATATCAACGCGCACTTCCAATAAATACTACCTTCAACTGAGGACCAGCGAGATTGTTTCCGGAGGGAACATCTGTTACCTTCCAGCTTCCACATTGTGTCTATAGGAGCTGCTTCATAAAAGAACAGTAAAAATAAAGCGAACCATTCATTTAATAGGGCTTTCCAAAATTACGCGTACCTCATTTCACGCAAAGATGTGAGGGAGTCACATGGGAGTTGCAAGGAGGATCAAAAAACAGTATCGCTGTCGCACTCGTCAAGATTTTTGGGAGTCAGTCGAGCACCTACTTAATGGACTTCACAGAAAATGAGTTAATGACGTCTACAGGGCATTACCTATCAGTGATTTTAATGCATATCTGTCTCACAATAAGAGAGCCGTCAAGAGCATGAACAGGATTCATAGTAATGACCCTGATTGGAAAATATGGTGCGTTTCGGCTCCCTACCCAGTGGAGCCTATTGAGAGCATATACTCAATGGAGAATGGCCGATTCACTCAATAACTAAAACAGCAGAACCAAGGAAAAGTTGTGCAGCTGGTATTAATGCTTTTTTTGAAATATGGGACGAAAAATGTTACTAATTTTTTATTACTTATTTGCTTGATACTTGAAATGTCCATCCTCATTGGTGGTGCAGCCCCCAGGCCATTCTCCAGAGAATTTTTTTCTTTTTTTCGGAGATTTGCGGGCCAAGCCATTATGGTTTCCTTAAATCCCGAAGTCAGCCTGGCCATAGTTCGCCCCAGGTCTTTACCAACACAGGCAGTTGCTTGCAGCCCAAAGGGAGATTTACCACTATTCGACAAATTTGATACCATGATGGTGGCGGATCCTGGTATTGGTTTAGTCTTAGCTCGGCTTCCTGATGGAAACACCGGAATCCTTCTGAGCTTGAGAGACCCTGCCATAGAGATGATGTACATCGCAGCCCGACACCCAGGAACACCTCCCAGCCACGACGAGGCGAGAAACCGTTAGGAGGAATTTTCATTACTGCCTGATCTGAAATCACATGTGTCATCGACAGTGGAGATCCACTGTGCCACTCACTCCTAACTGCGCACCTGCATATTTGTTCGAGACGTTTAGGCCGTCGAAGGTATTAGGTCAACGTTTCGAGTTTCATATAAGTCTAGTACCAATTTTTCCACCAGGTAGTTTTAAAAGACTCAAGAAGCTCGTGGAGCTCGATAGAATTAAGGTCCATAAGTTTATTACCAGTCACCTCTCACCAGTGTTCTTGTGAGATAAAATTCCAAAATTCAAACAGTTTGATAAATAGGAAAGAGAAGCAGCTACCGTGCTAAAGCATTTATTTCATTTTCTAAAGTAATCAACAGAATAATAAATACGGTCAGTTCTCATCGCTCAGTTTGAGCCTGCATCTCTCGATCAACGAGACTTTTGCTTTCTCTCCGTAAGTCAACTAGCTTTATTTCCTTGCCTTTGTGTGAATTCCATGGTTGCACTTCTCCTGTAAAAAATCTGATAAGTAACAAGTTGTAAAAAATATCAGAAAAGGAAAAGATATTCAAAACGTTAAGTGGTTCTTCCGTTCACCTGAGCCCCAAATGAAGAACAAAGCAGCCGACAAAACAGTCATGACAGAGTACACCAGCAGAATTGCACGCCATTCTTCAACTGTACCCTAAAAATCCGCAATAGAAAAGTGTGAACATATTGGTTAACATAAAAATGCGTGAGAAATTGAATAGGTCAACCCATTGGTGTTGTAACCTAGTTTTCTAGGGTTTGCGCACGGGACGACGACTAATTCGATGCCATCACAGACTTGCAAATTTCTCAAAAATAGAATGTGATTTTTTGATAACCAGAAAGTTGAAAAGTTGAGTGTATAGCAAAGTTATAGAGGAGACTTTGCTGTATTTCAAGGGTGCGCGTCGTATTCACCGTAAGCTACTATGGCTCATTATACAGACAAATTATTGGAAACATTTGGAAGTGGCATTTGGAAGTGATTTGTACCTAATGTTAAGCACTCCTGCATTTTTCACAGCTTCTCATTTCATATAATAAC
Organism: Angiostrongylus cantonensis; assembly: GCA_009735665.1. Taxonomy (NCBI): domain Eukaryota; kingdom Metazoa; phylum Nematoda; class Chromadorea; order Rhabditida; family Metastrongylidae; genus Angiostrongylus; species Angiostrongylus cantonensis. The sequence goes on from MQTX01000040.1 coordinate 3,471,992, forward strand.
TGCGATTTATCATAATGATTGGAAATAAAACAAAGGTCAAGCCAAAGTGCTTGTTAAGCTCCTAGTGAACGAAATCGTTTCAAAAAGCTAAGTACTTTTATATTTATAAGTGCAGAATGCAGCACTTCTAAGTCAGCGCCATTCAGATCTGCATTGCGTAAGCTATCGACTGATTACAAAATGTGAAGCAAAACTTTGTGCGCCAATAAACGGCTGAAAAGATGATGAATCGTATATGACTCGCCTTGGCCATTTCGCGTGGCAAGGCGTGATACCTATACGAGCCATCTCGTCACCAATGAGTTAATGAAATTTGGAATATATGGAAAAGCAGAGATTAAAGAAAAACTGATAGGCCGATCTAAGGAAAACAGCCATTGAAGTTAACAAAAAAGTTTAATAGCAGCCACATTATACGTAGAAGCTGTATGACCTACGACTGTTTTAAAATGAGTGATGATTTGAGGAGTTGCCATCCGACCACCGAAACCTGAGGAAAGTTGGCCTTATCGACGAAATGGAATGAATAGCAAAAGAAAGTTGAATATGTCAAGAATTCAGAACAAACCGATTATTTGGGACACACTAGTGATAACGCCGATGAAGTTCGGTGCCAACGACAATAGACTTGTAAGAAATCCACTAATGGAGAGACCGAAAGCGCCACCGATGCAGCACATCAACAACAAAGCTAAGTCACGAGACGTACAGTCGACGCCGTACGCTAACACCAAGAAACACACCGACAGGGTCAGCATTGCTAGAAAAAGCATTAAACTTAAAACCTTTAATGAAGCTCATAACGATGACATCTATGACACTGAAAGTATTAAATGGCTTTAATTGTCATTATCAGTGATAACCAAGTAAACTACATTTTATGAACGATTTCCCAGAGTATTTCGAGAAGATCAACGCACTGAATTTTCACTTAGGCGTGTTCACTAGTACTCTGGACTGCCACTAAAGACTCTTAGTTAAAAGAATATTTATTACAGCCTAAACTTATTTAGTTTCGCTCTATTTTCCCTGTTCAACAATTTCTCATCAGTAGTGAAAAACCTACACAACACTTGAGAAAGTTTGACAGCCTGTGTTGCAGTGAGCGTCCTTTTACTCTTCAATTTGTCCATGAAAAATCCCCAAAGAAGCTTCGAAACCAAGTTGCATGCATGAGGAAGAGCAGTGTAAAATCCATTCTAAAATTTAAAAGCAATTGGTATAGAAAAAAATGACGTTGAAAACAGAGTGGAGCCGTACATTTAGTGCCGAAATTAGAAAGGTCTTGGCAAGTTCGTAGCTAAACTTTATCCTGGCCAAAAGCTTAACTTAACGAACACGTTTTTTTTTTTTAATTTTATGAGAAAAGCGTGTTTAAAATCCACTCTGAGGGTAACAGCAGTTCTCAAATTCGATTCGTTTCCTAGCATCGATCATCCACTGAGGTCTTCCAGCTCCTACATGTGGCTTCGGCCGTTACTTGAAGATTTTCATTTCATCTTGAATGTCACCAAGTCGATTCCCACTAAAGCCCTGAGATAGCCGAGCTCCAGCGTTTCCACTTGAATAGCAGACGGTGACTTTTACCAGACAAGTCCAGTATCAATTTCGTGACCCCAGAGGGATGATAGGCTTCGCGAGATCGAACTAGCACTGTGCACGTGACGATCAGCATCGCTACCACTGCGCTATTTCCTCCATGAAAATTTTTTAGATTTCATTGGTTGTTTCAATGTCTTCATTCCTTGGTGATTAAGGCCTCGAAATGGCGAAAAGCCTTTGAAGTAGTGCCAACGAGCATGGTGTGTGAATGCTCTTCTGTCTCATCTCATTTTGCTGTTTCCCTACAGCTCGCGAACTGTCTGGAAAGGCCGCTGTCGAGAACCGTATGCAGCAGAATCTAACTAAATGACCAGTTTCAGCAGTATTTACATTAGTTTGCTACACTTTGAATTTACCGCTGTAGTTTCGCAAGGCTGGAAAAAGACCAGTAAAATGCCGCATCTGTACGGCATCAATCGATGGCTATCAACTATTTGTCAAGAATTTCGAGTTTTAGACGTGTTTCGAAACTCATCAGCCAATATCCATCGACGCAATGTTTCCTATTGTCTTGAAGAGAAATGAAAATCGAACTAGTTTGAAAAGCTTTGCGAAAAAATCTGTCAAAGTTGGGTTGAAACTCTCAAACGTATATATCTTAAAAAGTGAATAAGTATTAAGAAATGCTTGAAGCCACTTGATGATTTCTCCAGAATCAACTGTATTTTGTTCTAATAGTTCACTTCCTTCAAAACTCTCTGAATTTGATGACAAATAAATGGTAGTTGTACCAATTACTAACAACTAAATAATAGTTGTAATACTAATTTCCATCTTCCGTCATGACGAGCATGGTGCTAGCTCGATTCCGCTCGCAGCCAACCAAGCCTCTCATCCCTATGGTGTAGGGAAACTGGTGCCGAACTTGTCTGCGAAAAATCACTCTCCGCAGTTCAATTGGGAACGCTCCAGCCCGGCTATCTCAGGACTCCAGGGAGAATTGCTGGACCAGCATTTTACAACATTCAAGATGAAATGAAAATAATCGAGCAGCAACCGAAGCCACACGTAAAAGCTGGACAATCTTCGTGGACAGTAGATGTGAGGAAACGAATCGGATGTGAAAAGGCTGGGATCCGCACAGTAGACGTGAAGACGAGTCAAATAAAATAATGTAATGTAATATAGTATAAAATAGTGTTAATCTTCGCGAAGAAAGCGAGCACAATGTCAATTACTTGTTTAACTTCCAACATTAAGACATCTTTGAAATACACCGGAATGTAGACGAGAATCATCACTATCATCATATTTCCGATTATACCAGAGTATAGCACAACCAGTAACGGAGCCGAGCACGCCATTGATCGCCAAGGAATCGTCTACAAATCATAATATTAAAAAGGGAGAGAGAATGTTACTGATTTATCCAAAATTAAAGCTACAAGTGTCTTGCGGATATACCTTTTTCTCGTTTTTAAATTGCTTATCTGGAAGATGATGTTGCAGGTACATCACTTCGTGATCGCTGATCCATTTAGAGTTTGCTGGTGAGTTATTAACAGTAAGCTGCCAGACGATACACCACAGAAAGCCAAGTAAACCTGCAATCTCTAGGAAATAGGAAAAGAATGATCACACCTTCTGCATGTGCTCCACTATTTATTCTGCCTTTGTTAAGAAGATCCCCATATGTAGATTGTAGACCCTGTCATTGTGGATAACACACTACAATTGAACAGGTTTCCAAAAAACAAGGTAAACAGCCATGGAATGGGTATGTCTATATAATATTAAACAAGATAGTCAGCAGACCTGACTTTTGGACAAGAATCCATGCGTCTTTTCGAGTGCAGCAAATTGGTGCTAAAGTTGTATGGAAAAAAGGTCCTTATGATCTATAAAGGCCAGCGACATTCTCTGTGTCGACCGAGGACGTTCTAGTAGAATTATCCCTTGAAAAGCATCCAAAGGGATTTATGAAAAAGACGAGGACTTCAACATATCTCTTTGAATAGTTCAGAGGACACGGGATTGCTATAGAAATGCAGTCTAGCCCAAGTCTTCAAATAGCTCACAAGCAGATCGGATGAGCTCCATGAATTAAGCGCGCAAGTTTTTCTATTTATTTTGCAAGGCCCGTGCTCACGACTACAATGCGGACCACAGCGCTTCTCACATTCAGTCCGCTTTTTCACATCCATCATCCACAAGGTCTTTCAACACTTACATGAGGGTTCGGCTGCTGCGTGAGGATTTTTTATTTTTCTTTAATGCATTAGAATGCTGGTCGAGTCGATTCTCCCTGGAGTCCTGAGGTAGCTGAATTGAAATGTTCCCAATTGAATTGTAGAGAGTGATTTTTTCCAGACACGCCCGGCACCAATTTTCCCGACCACGAAGGGATGAACGACCGGGTGAAACCGGGGCGGGAGCGAACCACCATGGTGCTCGTGATAATCGGCATCACTACCACTGTGTTATCTGCCCCTAAAGTGGAACTACGCCAACAACTAAATATGAAAACAATTTTTTGAAAGGTTTTTGCTGATCATTCAAAAATTTCCTCTAAATTTAAGCTTCATAAAATCATCAAAAATATAGACATTTGACAACAATTGCATTGAAGAAACCTGAGGTGATAAACACCGCCGGCCATCGAAAGGTACTTGCGCAAAATTCGGCTGCAATCGGATTGCCAGAAATTCCTGCAAAACATGGCTTTGGACTTGTCTGCGAAAAATCACTCTCCGCAGTTCAATTGGGAACGCTCCAGCCCGGCTATCTCAGGACTCCAGGGAGAATTGCTGGACCAGCATTTTACAACATTCAAGATGAAATGAAAATAATCGAGCAGCAACCGAAGCCACACGTAAAAGCTGGACAATCTTCGTGGACAGTAGATGTGAGGAAACGAATCGGATGTGAAAAGGCTGGGATCCGCACAGTAGACGTGAAGACGAGTCAAATAAAATAATGTAATGTAATATAGTATAAAATAGTGTTAATCTTCGCGAAGAAAGCGAGCACAATGTCAATTACTTGTTTAACTTCCAACATTAAGACATCTTTGAAATACACCGGAATGTAGACGAGAATCATCACTATCATCATATTTCCGATTATACCAGAGTATAGCACAACCAGTAACGGAGCCGAGCACGCCATTGATCGCCAAGGAATCGTCTACAAATCATAATATTAAAAAGGGAGAGAGAATGTTACTGATTTATCCAAAATTAAAGCTACAAGTGTCTTGCGGATATACCTTTTTCTCGTTTTTAAATTGCTTATCTGGAAGATGATGTTGCAGGTACATCACTTCGTGATCGCTGATCCATTTAGAGTTTGCTGGTGAGTTATTAACAGTAAGCTGCCAGACGATACACCACAGAAAGCCAAGTAAACCTGCAATCTCTAGGAAATAGGAAAAGAATGATCACACCTTCTGCATGTGCTCCACTATTTATTCTGCCTTTGTTAAGAAGATCCCCATATGTAGATTGTAGACCCTGTCATTGTGGATAACACACTACAATTGAACAGGTTTCCAAAAAACAAGGTAAACAGCCATGGAATGGGTATGTCTATATAATATTAAACAAGATAGTCAGCAGACCTGACTTTTGGACAAGAATCCATGCGTCTTTTCGAGTGCAGCAAATTGGTGCTAAAGTTGTATGGAAAAAAGGTCCTTATGATCTATAAAGGCCAGCGACATTCTCTGTGTCGACCGAGGACGTTCTAGTAGAATTATCCCTTGAAAAGCATCCAAAGGGATTTATGAAAAAGACGAGGACTTCAACATATCTCTTTGAATAGTTCAGAGGACACGGGATTGCTATAGAAATGCAGTCTAGTCCAAGTCTTCAAATAGCTCACAAGTAGATCGGATGAGCTCCATGAATTAAGCGTGCAAGTTTTTCTATTTATTTTGCAAGGCCCGTGCTCACGACTACAATGCGGACCACAGCGCTTCTCACATTCAGTCCGCTTTTTCACATCCATCATCCACAAGGTCTTTCAACACTTACATGAGGGTTCGGCTGCTGCGTGAGGATTTTTTATTTTTCTTTAATGCATTAGAATGCTGGTCGAGTCGATTCTCCCTGGAGTCCTGAGGTAGCTGAATTGAAATGTTCCCAATTGAATTGTAGAGAGTGATTTTTTCCAGACACGCCCGGCACCAATTTTCCCGACCACGAAGGGATGAACGACCGGGTGAAACCGGGGCGGGAGCGAACCACCATGGTGCTCGTGATAATCGGCATCACTACCACTGTGTTATCTGCCCCTAAAGTGGAACTACGCCAACAACTAAATATGAAAACAATTTTTTGAAAGGTTTTTGCTGATCATTCAAAAATTTCCTCTAAATTTAAGCTTCATAAAATCATCAAAAATATAGACATTTGACAACAATTGCATTGAAGAAACCTGAGGTGATAAACACCGCCGGCCATCGAAAGGTACTTGCGCAAAATTCGGCTGCAATCGGATTGCCAGAAATTCCTGCAAAACATGGCTTTGTCTTTAGTTAGGAAGATTCTATCATCCATTCAAAACAAATACTAGGAGACTCTTGTTGAGAATGAGTTTGACCACTAGAATTTTAACATTATCGCATCTAGAAGCTAAGAACCACAAATAGCCAACAATTACAGAAGCATCCTCACCCGCTAACTGGTTACCCGAAGTAAGAAGGGCGGCAGCAGTACTTTTCTCATGCAGAGGAATCCATCCAGTGATCATACCGTTTATGCCAGGAATCATCATTCCCTATAAATGCAGATTATTCAAAAACTACTCACGAGTAAAACTTCGAGCAGCAGCATTTCACTAAGAAACCAAAATATCCCAAAATATTAAGTTATTTGGTCCCCTTAATAAACGAAAACATCTTTAAGATTAAAAATACACGCAAAGGAGATTTACTTCGCCAACACCCATGAGGAACCGCAGTATGATGACTCCAAACGGGCCGAACTGCTCGGCAAAAAGCGGCACGAGAACGCTGACGGTAGAAAGAAGAATCATGGATACCAAAAGAAGATGTCGAATGCTGAAACGGTCTATGGCCAATCCACTGGGAAATGTCGAAATCAAGCCTCCTGAAAAACTACATAGTCTTACTGTGCTTGCTCTTTACGTTGTGTAAGTCCTTTCATCCACACTCTCTACCACTCATTTTACGTGTTCAAAGTCTCTTTTTTTATAACGAAATGGCGAACATGCTTTGCAAATTCTAGATGTACTCTTTTTTGCAGAAATTTATAATCATCGGGAGAAACATTGGAAACTTGAAAACCTTCGAAAATGATGATTTTTCCCTCCTAAATTATTAGGTGACAGGTCAATCTGCATGTACTTCTTGGTGCCCGCATAAGATCTTAGCATCAAAAAAAGAGAAAATCCCAGACCAGTGGAGGACCTCACGCACGGTTAGCACATCCAAGAAGGGCGAACGAAGTGACCTTCGTAAATATCGTCCAGTATGTTTACTGCGTGTAGCCTACAACCTGCTCACGAAGATTACCTTTTTGCGCATATGGAAGACCTTTGATGAGGCACAAGCAGTCGAGCAAGCAGGAATCCAACAGTGAGTCGCTGCGTGGACTACATCGAAACCTTGTCCATGACATAGACGCCTGCCGCAGGTACTATAATACCTGCCCCTTGTCGTAACCTTCATTGGATAAGGAAGAAGTTGCACAGCGTCGAAACGAATTCAATCCTACCAGAGCTAGTCGACCAAGATGTGAACCCATCCTACACACGAACACTAGCAAACTGTTATTGGAAGTGCAGCGCAAATATACAGCTTTTTCCCTGACCACTCTCGATAGCCATGGAAAAATGGATTCGACAAAGCGACGCAATATCGCCAATGCTGTTTACTGCCACACTGCAGTCGATGATGAAGTCACTTGATTGTAACGAGAAGGGGGCACGTATTGATGGAAAGTTCCTACTAAATCTTCGCTTCCGGATGAAACCGTGACAATTTCAAAAAGTACGAGTAAAATGGAGGCAATGGAGGAGGCAGTGAACTCGACAATGCGAGGAAAAAGATTGGACTGCGCTTAAATAAGACGACGAGTAAGTTCATGAAGCCCATGGTGCGAAGGTGAGCAAATCGAACTGGATGGTCCTCTGATTACAGAAACAAAATCGTGAGCAGGTATTGGACGTTCAATGAACATAGAGAGCAACACGAAGGAGACATTGGACAGAAAAAAGGAGATTTGCTTAGGCCACATTCAAGCCACTCAATGAAGGAACCGACTAAATCAAAAATTCGCGCTCACTTTTTCGATTCGACAGTCCTTCCAGCGCTCTCTTATGCAACAGAGAAGTGGGTTGACACTCCAACAACGTTAGGAGTACTGCATACTACTCACAGAGCGCTCGGACGACGTTTTCTGAAATATAACTGGCAACCACAATAACTGATCATATGGTGAGCTCATATCTTCGAAACCCCTCCCATCTTAGAGATCTAGGAGAATAAACATCAATAACGAAAGATAGATGAGCCGATGACATAAGAGAAAAAACAGATGACAAATAAACGAAAAGAACAATGTAGTAAACTCTAGTGAAATGCAAGCGCCCTTTGGAGAACCACAAATCATGGGCGTTGGAGTTCGTGGGTAACGCCAACCATCTGCACTCGTAGATGGCAACGATTTCAGGATTAGAGAATGGGCTCCGCCGACGTCACCATCTTCCAATTAGACCAGCACCACAGACGACTACTGCGGATGAGAGAAACGAATACAAATTGTTCCTGGGTCCATACAACCAATGAAGACGATCTATCGAACTGTCCAAGTAAGTAGTTTTCTTGTTCAGCAATCGCGAGGTTGTTATGCAGCATACATTTACTTCCAAAGAAAAACACACAATACAATACAACACAACAGCAGCTGACGTTTCGGCAGTATTGCCTTCTTCAGAGGCTGGAAAGGTATACTGATATCAACTGTTCTAACCTTCCTCATTTGAAGTCATGTAAAAAAGCGGTGAGTTTTTCGAGAAGCTGTTGATCATGTAATTGCCATGAAGTTTTTCGTCATGCTGTAAGTGTTATTGAAGTATTTGGCCTAATAAATTGTATATCAGTATACCCTTCCAGGCTCTGAAGAAGGCGATACTGCCGAAACGTCAGCTACTGTTGTGTTGTATTGTATTGTGTGCTTTTCTATGGAAGTAAATGTATGCTATATAACAACCTCGCGATTGCTGAACAAGAAAACTACGCATTCATATTCCAATGCCGAGGTTAATAGAAAGTCGAACCTGGGAACCGTCCAACTAAGTATATTCTTATATGAGCTCCGGAAACTTGTATCGAAGGACTATAGGAAAGACTAATAATATAGGGTTACAATTCGACAGACTTATCTATCAGCGCTCCTTTCGTTTATCAAGATTAACTATCATATCCTATGCGTCTTACTTACTTGGAGCTATTTCCATTCTTTGCTCAGAGTTTTTTTTTTCGAAAAAATCTACGCAAAGTTGTCTACGGGCCTAACATTTTTTAAGAAGAACTTGAAGTTCGTTGTCGCGTGAGTGGGTCGCAAGGGAAAGCATGTTTTTCCGGCTATTTCAGTACCACGGAGAATTCTAGGTCTCGAGAGCCATATTGTCCGTAATTTCGTTTTGAATTTTTATAGCTAATGAGGACTAAACTCTGTCTAACATCTTTTCTTTTTTTTGCTGTTGTATCATGAAATCAACGCTGACCTAGAAATGTCGCGCCAACAATGTGGCCCTGCATTTCGACGGACCACTCGTAAGAACCCTGAAAATTATGTGATTACCATAACAGTAATACATAATATAATACAATAATGGAATGGGTGCGTGTAGCTCAATGATCGTAGGGGCCTTGCAGTACGCATAGGATCGACCACGCGCCCTCAGGCTCACCGTGACATCCATCCCTCCGGAGTCGGCAAATTGCTACCGGACCCGTATGAAGGATTGCGGCACCGGATCGATATATCGGTAGGCCACCGCGAGTTATTGTAAAAGCCAGATATGCATTTCATTTCCAACGATGCTTAATGAACTCAAATACATGGCGAATCCCTCAGAGATTGATCAACACGGAGAGCTTTTTTTTCTACACAATAACAAAAGACATCCTATCTGCTATAATATTATAAACTTGGGCGAGTGAGAAATTCGTTACATGGTCAAAATAAAAATCAATAAAAGCTTTAGAATTGATAACCAACTCCGTAATCTTGTACTTCTTCACCATCATTCCTTGTGCAAGATGTAGACGATTTATTCTCCTGCATACCATCTTCAAAGCTTTGCTCACTGCAACCCAAATTTCTGTCTATTCATATAGATATGATTTCATGATTATCACAAATAAAACGCAGAGAGGGTCAGAAATAAGATGTAAATTCGAAAACCTAAGACGTACTCCACTACTCCAACTTTATGAGCGTCTAGAGCTATAGCGGTAGAGTTGATCATGCAGTTTAATGTTATTCCTAAAAAGATGCAGTAGTGTACGTATGGTTTTGTATGCATACATATATATGTATGCATGTGTCTGCATATATATATGTATATATATATATATATATATAAGATGTATCCACAAATTTTCATGTGAGCGATCTTCAGCTGATTAGTACAAAAGCCACCTGAGTTGTTCTCAGTAGATGCAAAAAGGCTTTAAACGCAGACGAAAAGCAATCATGTGTTTAGCATTGAATATGGACGCATTGATTTAGTGGATGGTTCACATGTCTTTTCTGATTCAGAGTGACTAATTGTTACAGTACAAATTTAGTCCTATCCGTCTATTCGAAATTGACAACGCTTATGCAAATTCTACTCTGCAACCCTATTAGAACAAAAGCCTGTGATTAAACGACTGGCAAGGTAAAGGCAAGAAGCTGTTAACAATTATATCTCACATCTTCTCCGAATGAGCTCATTGAGCTAACCGTAAGTGCCTTATTTGGAAAAGCAATAGTTAAACTGAACCTTATATGAAAATTGTTATGATCTTTGCTTTCTACAAGATAATCGAGCACACCAGGCAGCAGAGAAGCGCAAGCAAACCTTACAGGAGTCAGTTCGAGTTACTTGATGTTTAGCGGGTATCCCCAAACTTCTATCGATAATCAGACAACGATTATAACAGTAAACAGCCAAATGGTATGTTAGGAAGAAGGAAGTATATAAAAGTTCTATACCTATATTTGACGTCATTAGCGCCATTGAGAAGTAGCCGGTCATCAAAAGGAGGATAACATGAAACCGACGACTCCGATGATGAACAAACGCTGGATAATAATATTATTAGAAGAAGTCTAAACCATAATAAAGACTTAATCAGATTTGGATTTTGTGTGCAATATTTAGTTTCTTCTCTAACAAATGAAATTTTCTCTTCATTGGTTGAAATAGGACGTTTTTGTCCCTCGTTTAGTTTCGACGTGTTGACATTTTTCCCTCGAAAATAGATATTTCAGAAATAAGCGAGGTGCCACCAATCGAAGGCCTTGAAGCCGTTTAAATTAGTCAGCTTTTCTATAGGAAACTGTAAAGATAGGAAGCAAACTCTTTTCCAGACATTTCTCATTCTTCACGTAATTTCTCACTGATCATTCGTCAGCACTTCGAAACCATAGAAGTAAAGTATTCTTTTTAATGCAAAGGAAATATCGGAGAAAAAACCCCTGAAAGCTAAAACAAATTCCGGACGCTCTTCGCATTGGTTTCTCGATTTCGCAACATATTTGCTGAACGAAGGGCTTTTTTATTCCAAATGACGATATGTTATAGGAAACAAATCACGTCTGTTTACATGGCCAACTTGAAAAGCAGAATTTTAGCACAGTTTACAAAACCGAGTGCAAACATCGGGGTATGATTCACATCCAGATGCTCTGAGTTCTCTTCGGTTTGCCGTGACTGTAACCTAATTTATACTGTTCCGAATTCAAGAAAGATAAGCCGTAATTCGTCATCGTCGGTGCTCTTGAAGCGAGTTAACGTCACTCACTTCCCATTGTCGGAATTGCCACTCCGAGCGCGACTCGACCAACTGTCCTTTGTTTGCTGACGTAATCTTCAACAACGTACGGTTTGCAGAAAACCCATCATTTCAAATCATTTAGCTGCTGCAGGTGAGGCCTGTTGACTAAGAAAAGTACGGTACTGTCATAAAACTGGATATTGCTGGGGTTCACAAAGTAAGCGGACGACGAAAACTGACAGAAGAGAACTCATACGTCTTCACGATGTTCAACCCAATTGAAATCGAATGCGTCATTGCTGGCAGGTGGCAGAAAAACGAAATCCGAGTTCATGCTTAAAGTTTCTGACTCATGACGACCGCACGATTTCTTGTACAGCAACGAATCCTTGAATACGTTACACTATGGTTTGAGCAACTTCGCTTCAATTTTTGAAATAAATGTGAACTAGGGATAAAATTTGGACCGCTATACAAAAATTGTTGAGGAGAGGAGTAAAAGGAGCGACATATCTGGACGAAAAAAAACCTTCTTCCGATTGCTGGGGCAATATATCACAACGATGAGTCCATCACTCTTCTTTGTTTCTTTTCTTTTTGAATAATGGGTTAAAGACAACTAGGAAAAAATGCTGGTTATCTTCCAATAATATATTTTGGCATACTTTTCTGCAACCCAACATCTATCAAGACAACAAAGAGAAATGGGAACGCCAACAGTCTTTTTGTTGTAAATTTTAGTATTGAATCAGTTTAACCACTCACGATGATGTTGAACTTCCAGCGTCATTACGTCTAAACAATGAGCGAATTCCTTTCGTGTTTAGACAATGCGAATCGATCGATATGCGTCAATACAGTGAAGCAACTGATCGTCCCTTCATGTAAGTCTATGAAAAAAATCCACTCTGAAGGTCACAGAAAATAAAATATAGACAAAGCAGATAGAAATGAACGAAATTTCCATGGATGGAAGGAGTGCTCAAAGAGCAACTGAATAGCTGTCAGTTGTGTGTGCATGCTTCCTCTTCGTTTTCCTTTGTGAAAAGGATTTCTATAGAAATCACCAGGAAGTGTTTTTCTTAATAAAAATGGGATACGGGAAGGCAGTATGTGCTATGTGATATTCATCGTCTTCTATTAATGTTCCTTTAGATTTTTACTGAGGATACTTATTCCTATAGAGAATGTACGGCTTTTTCATTAGCACTGAACATTTATATGACATCATATCGAATAATGAGAAGAGCTTAATGAAAAGACCGTCCATCGTTTTCAGCATTACCCTTGAGAATATCTGCCGCTACAGCGGCATTTGCGACGAAGTCGATGTTCCGAAGGAGCAAATTTGAATTGAATACAGAGAGATTTCCAGCCACAGCAACCTATGATGCTGAGCGATCAGATAAGCTTCTGTGCAAACGAAATCGAACTAACGATCTGTTGCGTAGACGTATGGCTTAACAAATAACGCATGACCTTTGAGTTTCCGTGATATAATGCGCAATTTCAGGTCGGACTTGGACAACTCGTCGGCTAATCGCTATAACGCACAATTAACGATACTGATTTTTCTAAACACACAACAAATTTTCGATAATAAGAGAACTTGAGGAGATGAGGACAAGAAAGGATCATAGAAGAACTATTACTTTATCGCTACAGAGCTGTGCATGTTGCTATGCTCTATCATGCAACTATATCGGAGTAGTAGAGTGGTCTTACGCCATTATATCTTACATGACAGGAAACATAAATCCAAATTATACCAATCGCACTCAAGAAGTGGAAAGCCTTAGCTGGCACGAGAAACTATTGCAGAAAAAGACCCATTTTGTTGAGATCTGTAGAAAAAACAAAAAAACGATTACTCAAACAGATCATCCACTTAAAGCTAAGTAGAGGAAGATGGACATAACCGCAGAATTGGAGCAGTGCAATGGTATAAGAGGCAGATTATAAATGCGTCGTTTTCTTTCTCAGCAATCGCGAGGGTGTTAAACAGCATACGTTTACGTTCCATACAACAACAGTCGTCAACCATATGCGACGCTGATCAGTGGCTCTTCCTCAGTGGAAGGCACGTAGAAAAACGGCTCTGAAGAAGGCGATTCTGCCGAAACGCCAGCTACGATTTTGTGGTGTGTGTTATTGCATGGAAGCAAACGTATGCTGTTTAACAACCTCGCGATTGCTGAGAGAGAAAACGACGAATTCATAATTCAATGCCGAGGTTAATCGAAAGTCCATCTTGGGAACTGTTAAGAGGGAGATTATTATGATGTACACTATGCATGACGTGACATTTCTCGTAAACATGTCAACACCACACATTGTTTTAAGTTACAACTAAAGAGGCTATTCGTGAAGATAAAGGATTTGATAATGGATCTGCGTTGCGTAAGGCTCTTCTTTCATCTAGTTACTTAAAAGTATTTCATGAATTCACGTAAGATTTATAATGAGCGAGTGTGGAAAACTTTGGTGAATACTTCAAAATAGACGGCTACTTGCGTGGTAATGGAAACGTGAGCGCTTCTATGACGTCATTTCCTCGATGAACTAAGCCGAGAACACAGACATAAGCAGGATGCTATATGGAAATACCAAGACGTTACGATGAAGATGGTTGATTGGAAGAATGAACAAAAATAGAGTTTGAAAATTGTTCATTGTGTGTTACAAGTGAAACTCTTACGCCAGGATTGTTGATTGAAGATAACAAATCGCTGTTCTAGTTAATTTTATGCAGGAGATTTGTATCCCCAATGAGAACTCGGTTCTCCGTATATTATCATGTGCATAGAGCAGCCTTCATGAGCAAAGCCTGACGTAACATATGTGTTCGATGAGTTATCGAATGATACTAGCAATGCACCACGAAAGCTCTGTGCGACAAAATGATCCACTGAAAATGAAATGCACTGGATGCAATTCTCTTCATTTCAGTCGCCTAAGCGCCTGCATTTCATACAATGTGTGCTGCGCATTCATTGTTAAGAACAATAAGATCGATCCGATAAATCTAACCTGAAGCGGAGTTACGGTGTCGCTAACTCTCAAAACAACAGTGTTCATGAAAAAGGCATTTTTCAAGAAAAATTCGATGAGCCGACAACCTGAGACAAAAGCTTAGGAAGTTAAAGCGAGCAACGAGGGAAGTTTGCACGAACACACAGAAAATTTTGAGAAAAAAAAGTAGACATGTACCGCTTAAGTCCACCTTATTGATTCGAATATTCCTCCAGTATTCACTATGCCATTGAGAACTGGAGATTAAGAATGCAGAAAGAAATTGGTGTCATTTTACTGGGTCGATAATTAATGGGCACAAAAATACGTAAAGAGAATAGCTCCAGCCAATGAAAATGCAAAATACTGCTATCCAAACCAGGTTATTGAAGTTCATATTGGTTGAAAAGGTCGTGATATAGGACTGAAATTATTGCACATAAATATACGGTACCTGAGCGCCATAATATATTAGGCCAGGAACTGGACATCTATTCGATCAGTACTTCGAGTACTGAGAGTACTTCGCAATGACGGTAAAAAAAACGGAATACCCTATGTACGATGGAAAATGACAGAAACGGACTGAGACAGTCTATGTGACGGCTCGTGGATCAACACCAAGGAAGCGATGCGAACGAGTTCTATTACTATATTATCCTGAAGGTGTAGAAGCAAATGTTTTTCTCAATGGATACTCTTAATTCCACATGTTATCACAGCACTTTGAAACCAAAAAAAACCGAATTTTTGTGGTAACAAGAGGATGAAAAATGAACATATACGCAACCAGGCCAAATTTTGGGAGGCAATCCTATATGGGGCCACGCCTTCTTTTCGTCGCACGCGTTGTACATCGCAAAGTTCGTCTGAAGCTTTTTTGTAAATTACTAAACGTAGTTAACAGCTCTTCCACTAACGTATAGGCACAACATCTTTTGTTCGACAAGCTTATCATCGAACAAAAAAGAGTGAAAAATAAACTGCATAAAAATAAACGGTGGAAAATAATGTGTGCTGGGACCAGTGCATAGGTGAGTCTAGCTAACCACTTCTGCAGTGATACAAATGCGTACGGTCGCTTGTATGTCAAAAGATGTTTGCTTGAATTTGAAGTGTCGATTACTGTAGTGAATGGCAATGGAATGTTCTACTGGGTTAGAACTGAACGTCAAAATACGCGTAAAGTAGCGTAAAGCATACTTTTAAGACATAATCCGATCTAAAATATCGTACAGTATCCATTAAAATGACTGCTTACCATAACTTAATGTACTGGTTTCTCTCTCCATCTCGAACGCAGACAACTACCCAATCATTCTTGTGGCTAAATTCTATCAAGAAGTTGGCGAGACATTTCATGTTCTGAGCAATCAAAGAGAAACAAAATTAACGGCAAGCAATTGCTATTGTTATTCATCGCAAATGAAATAAAATATGACGAATGGAATAAGGCATATTGTAAACTGACTTGATGCTTACTTTAATTTAGTAGCGAAAAATCATTTGAAGGCGGAAGAGGAGAAAAACGTCCCTTGTAGAATACGCCGCTGTCTTTGTAAGAAGGGCTTGTGGAAAATTGAATTGACTATGTAACTGAACATCTAATGTTTTTTTTTTGCTAGATGGGACAAGAATATTTTGGTTAGTGGCTCAGAATCTTCGACAGTTGATAACAGTCATAGTAAAAAGGATACAGGATAAAGCCCTCGGCGTTAACCATAGTCTCAAACGGTAACGATGTAGGTGCCAACAATAATACTAATAATAGTTGTAATAATAGCAATAATGTTATCATACAGTTGAGCTGGATGCAGCTCTCGGCGTAGATCAGTCCCTGATGGATGCGCCATGCATTCGACTTCATTAAGAATCGTTTGCAGGTGATTGAGTGCACATCTGGCCTTTACAATGGCTCGCAGTGGCCTACCGATGTATCGAGCCAGTGGTGGTATCCTCCCAGACAAGCCTGGCACCAATTTGCCTATCCGAGGGGATGGAAGGGTTGGTGAGCCATGGGCACGGGATCGATTTCACGTGTGCGTCGCAGTGGCGCTTCCAACCACTGCGCCGCACACGCCAATGTTATGTTATCATAGTATATCATATTGGCTACAAGAAAGCAGCTGACGGTGACAAATTACTACATGGCATTTGAAAACTTTAAAACAAACAATAATGTCATCTATACATGATTCCGGTGCACGAGAATGTACATTTTTTCTCAAATTTAACCCAATGTATAGGTAAGGGAATACGACAGCTAATCATCCTTAAGAAAAAATCAAGTTTAGATGAAATTTCGTGATACTAGAGAATATGAATAAAGCGCATGAAAGTTCCAAACGTTTTTTAATTGAGAGCAGAAGCTGACTGATTTGCTGTTAAGCACCATGTTGTGGCTGATGAGCCAGGAAATGGTGATGGGAGAGTCCTATGTTGACGTGGTCCGTCACAAACTGGGTGTTCGAAAGCGAGGAGAAAACGAAAAACGCTTTCTCTAAAGCACCACTGAGAAATGAAATAGGATATTTTCAATTAATTCTAAACCGCTTTTCTTTTTTAGAGCTTGCTGAGCCACACAGCAATTATTTTAAATGGACACGTTGGTGCCGCATAACCAAAGCTCCATCGTTATCTTATATATGTCTTCATTCCATTAAATAATTCATTGTGTGTATTCATTTTCATTACAGTGCACCATTGGCGAAACAAATGAGTAGAGAAGATGAATGAAAACTTACAACATCGAAAAAGGCTGACAAAAGGATAGGAGAAGCAGCAAAGAAAACAATAGGTGAAAAACATGTGTACCAACTACAATCGCTTCATGGATTCCAACCATAAGTGATGAAACATGCAGACATACACATACACATTCTCACAGCCCAAATCCACACACACACACACACACACACACACACACACACACACACACACACACACACACACACACACACACACACACACACACACACACACACACACACACACACACACACACACACACACACACACACACACACACACACACACACACACACACACACACACACACACACACACACACACAGTGCATACATGCATACGCAAACGCGTACGCATTCATATTTCCTTACACATCTTTTTTTTTCTAAATGTTGTACTCTTTTGAGCATCTGAACAAGTCACCTTGCTAGTACGAAGTAGAAAAATCTATCATAATCAATCACAATCTAAAAGAAAAGTGTTACTCGCTAGACTAGACTGTGCCTCTGAAATATTCATATGAGTTACATACGGTTAACTGAAGACGATTTTTAATCGATGAATTCGTGACATGTACTGATGTTTCATCATATCGGCTTATTGAATGAGTGCACAGCAGCGCACTTTAAGGAGGAGAGAGACTAATCCTCCCGGACTGACGATGGAAGACGGCTAGTGCCAGAGATAGAAAAATGTGTGAATGCAATCAAAACGACCACTTATCGCATACCAGCTGTTCAGTAAATGAGCTATGTGCTATAGAAAAACAACTCAGCGTGGATGATGACGAACTCCGAGCGTTAGGTTTTCTTGTAGAGAAACGGATGACAAGAATTTCTCAACAAGACGCACAGCAAGTGAAGAGCATGAGCGATGAAAAATGTCAGTCATACATCTGTACCTCAATTAAGACGAGTCCAGGTTGAATGAACTTTAAAATTAGACGGAAAAAATGGGTTCAGAAATGAACGACCGTCAGAAGAAATGAACTGGAAAGAAACCCGTATGTACCATGTATGAATGACTATTTATTGCACAATGATGAATTCACAAACTGTCGACACAGGAAGAACACGCAAAGAATTGAATGTTCAACAAAAAAAAACTTAGTCATTCAAGATCCGGAGACAAAAATGCAACACAGAGAGAAGCTGGTGATTAAACACCAACTACACTATGGTCGAACCGAATTTCCTTCAACCTTTGCCGTTGCTGAATGATTACCCTCGCCAGAAGTAGATGAGGTTGCTGTAGCATTTGGCGCATAGAAAAAGTCGAATTCAGTTTAGTACAAATAATTATTTAAAAGCTACTGAAGAAGATTACATGTAACATTTGAACGTAAATCGTGGAGAAAACATTAGAAAACAAAAGAAAATATGATGGCCATCACTGCTGACAGTTAAGTAAGTAAGAAAACACTATGCACAGTGGCTAGAAATACCGTATAGTAACACATGCATGTTTTCTGGTTCGATCCTTTCATCCGGTCGACGAAGCCTTCCATCTCTCTGCGGTGTGTGCCAGACTTGTTTGGGAAGACTCTGAGATTCAGAAAGGTTTCTCACTAAATGCAGTGATGACCTCGAATTGCCGTTGTAGAGCTATCCCAGGATTATAGTGAGGATCATTACGAGTGACATTCAACAACATTTGTAAGGACAAGCTTCACGCGGAAGCAAAATTTGAAGACTTTCGTAAATGAACAGTGCAAGAGAAGTGAATGGAAGAAAGAATTGGAATCGACGCAAGATATGATCACGAGTCGTGTAAATAGGTGAATCTTACAAACATATATATATATATATGAATATATATATACATATATATAGTCA
>MQTX01000040.1:3496438-3533093 GCA_009735665.1 Angiostrongylus cantonensis
CTTTACAAATATATATACATATAAATATGCATATTTATATATTCGTTCATTTATCTTTTGGCGAGCTAACATGAGGTTGGCGATGACATTTTTTAGACTAGTTAGGGCGTGGGCATCGTCGGCGCCGTATTGATCGGGCTTGGATAACTACAAAAATCTAATTTTGCAGATATTTTCGAAATAAATTGGTTAAAACTGAAATATTTCGTGTGCACATAAAATAACGCTTGAATAGGAAAATGAGGTCGTCTTAGGCTGAATCACTAAACAGCAATAAAAACGACTACAACGGAAGCCTTCAAAGAGAAGGCTATTGTGTTAGCTAGCTATAAGCTAACAGTATTTACAGCTGGAATCAACGTACAGATCCTCATGTTGTAACCAACCCACACATTTATACATTCTCTCCATAGCTAACGGTGGCAAAACAACAAAATGAGTGAAAAAGAAAGCTGGGGTCAGAAACCTATGTGAAGGCTGGTCCCCTAAGTGTTTTGGTATCCAGATATTTTTGCCTCCTTAATAGCTAGCGATATAAAATAATAGTATTGCTGTGGAATATGCGAACTATTCGTGGCCGAACATCTTGTTGAATAAGTATTTTCGAACATTTTATAACTTTTTCATGTTTGAAATAAAGGCTTCGAGTAGAGTGGGCCCATCATAGAAATATTGCCTGTATGTCCCACCACGATTCTCTACCTTCTGCCTACTACAATTTTTTTCTACAATTTTTTATTTTTTAATTTTTTGTATTAAACGATACAGAATCACAACACTTCAGAGATATAAAATCAATGATACTGAAATATTTGCAAAACCCCAGTCTGCAGATGTAAGAGGTGGGGAGCGAACGCGCTATTACCCTAACCGGGGCTAACATGTTCACCACCACCCCACGCGTGTCCTTCGTTTCTTTTCTCTCAGATAGTTCTGTATGATGATATTAACACTTAAGATAATACTAACACTTATATGAATGACAAATATATTGAATCTGATTTTAGGGCAGTTCTGTCATGACCTGCATCACATGTAGTCCCACTGATCGTCGAGTGACTCGAGCGGGCGCCAGTAAATTCTACATTTTTCCCTGTCCCGTGCAAGAGTAAATTCTGCTCGCTTTAGGAACTCGTCGAGCATCACATCTTTCTTCTAGCCTCTCTGTGAAAACTCTGGAAATCGGGTCGGTGGCCTTCCTGCAGTACGTTTGACATCCCGAGGAATCCGGTCACTAACGGCTCTTGTACAACGGTTATCATTCATACGCATTACGTGTTCGGCTCACCCTATCTTCGACTGTTTGGCGTACAGAACGGCATCTTTGATTTTTGATCGTTGACGCAGGTTGGAGCCTCGGATATTATCCCTTACTTGTGTGAAACGGGATACTCCTAGCATCGTCCTTTCGACTGCGCGTTCGATAACGATGAGTGACCTTTCATCCTGCTTACGCAGCAACCAGGTTTCTGACGCATAGGTTAGGGCAGGAAGGACCGTTGAGTCGAAAAGGTGGTCACGGAGTCGGGTGTTCTTTGTTCTCTCCACTACATCCTCGATGCTCTTGAGAGCTCCCCAAGCCGCTCGTTTCCTTCTGCTCAGCTCGCTCTGGAGCTAAGTCACTCATCATATTGATTTTTCGACCTAGATAGACATTACTGGAGCATTCGGAGATATTCGTTCCGTTGAGCGTGAATGGGGCAAACAAAACCAATCCGTTTTTCATGGACATCGTTCTCTTGAGATTTAGCCGAAGACCAATCTTTCCACACGCTTTATCAAAGTCCGCAAGCATACGTTCCGCTTGGCTAATGTCTGGTGTTATAAGGGCGATATCACCAGCAAAGCAAAGGTGTTGTAACTGCCGACCATCGATTTTCACTCCCATATTATCCCATTCCAATGTTCGCATGACGTTGTGGAGGGTGGCGGTAAATAATTTTGGCGAGATTCTCTCGCCTTGCCTAACTCCTCTTTTGATGTCAACGTTAATATCGTTATAGAATGGTGAAATTTTAGTTGTAAAATTTTTACACAGGTCACGAAGAATCTTTACGTACTGAGTAGGGACTCCTTGACTACCAAGGGCTTCCATGAGTGCTCAGTTGAATCAAAGGCCTTCTGTAAGTTGATAAAAGTGAGACAGAGTGGTCTTTTGTACTCTCGCGATGCTTCATTGAGTCTTGTTATCGGGTGAATGTGGTCCATCGTACTAAATCCTTTTCAAAACCGTGCTTGCTCACATGGCTGTCCTTCCTTCATTGTTCTGTCAATCCTGTTTAAGATGACTTGAGTAAAAAGTTTGTAAACGACGGACAACAAGCAGATTGGGCGATAGTTGCCTATAACGTGTAGGTCCCCCTTCTTGAACAACAACACGGTCTTGCTGGTCTTCCACTGAGTAGGGACCTTGCATTCAGACCGGTAACGTGTGAAGAGCCATGCCAGTGTGCTTACGAGGGCTGGCGGAAGGTTCTTCAGATGTTCTGATCTTATCTTGTCTGGACCTGGTGCTGTTCGATTTTTCACCGACGAAATGGCATGTCGGATTTCCGAAGGGAGTCATCTGTCATGAAGTAGTAAAGCTTATCAAGAAAAATGAGTATTGACGAAAATGATTACGTGGAATTTTGCGCCAGTGTCCTCTCTATATTACCTAGACAACGAGAATTGTGTATGGATATCTGGTTGTTCGGGTCGGATCTCATTCTTCGCGATAACAACTTTACTATTACTGCTTACCGATGGTATCTGATTATAGTCTGACACTTAAAAACAATGAAAACTCGATTTTACAACTGCTGTAGTAAATGCAGGTGTGTCTACACAGGCGTTGATCTTTGTAAATGGTGATGCGTTTAGAAAATGGACAGCTGTCTTCTATAAGGACTTGAAGCGAATCCATTACCTTACAGTATTTCTGGGTTTTCTTTACTTTCTTCTTTCATTACAGGGTTTCTACTAGTCTTTTGGAATAACTAACTGTGCTTTCTACTTATCCATATGGATGGAACTCTCTTGCATGTGAACCTGAGAGCGACGCTTCTATTCGCCAAACTACAGAGCACCTAGAAGACGTCCACATTTAATAGACTAAAACTCTGTAGAACACTTTTATAGGCGAATTGTTCTTAGAGATCCGCCCAACAAAACGTGGGTCAAAAAGGAATGCTTGTTTAGTTTTCAGAAATGAGAGATTTGATAAGATTACTAACTCATACTATACATAGGCTTCTGTCATTTTTCGTGTATTTTTAAATTTTCTAAGCAAGAAGTTTACTGTTCACCAACGAATTGCCATCTCAACAAAATCACAGTAATCGACACTCCTGCAGTCATCACAAATTTCAGACTTACCTTACTTTGAAGTGAAGAATTTCCTGCAACCACAACACTTTCGAGATAAATCGAACCGAGCATTTCTAAGAATTTTAGACTGTTCGGAGAAAATTAGATCTCTTCGATCTAAGCAGTATCCTCTTTTAAGTTCTCCGATCGCATAACCTAATGTTTTCTTTTCGACTACATGAACTCCTAGGTCGAATTAACAACTCGATTTCTAGTGTGACTAACAGTTGGTATTCCATTTCTAAAGGTTCCACCGTGTTACAATAATTTGAGATGGCGTAGAAAGTTTTCGCACGAAGGCTCAACTAGGAGCAAAAACTGTAGAAATGACTGCCATATTGAAGAAATCCACTCGTAGAGCGTTTTCATAGGCTATCTGGGGTTGGAGGTGAAATTCTTGTCATGTCTGCAAAAATCAGAGAAAACTGAAGACTGTTCTAAGGCATTACGATTTTTCGACAGAACAAGTCATCCAAACAATGAAATAGATGCACTAAAGCCCCGTTTTACAAAACATAATGTAGCAGTGAGAATCAGCACAACAGTGAGTGAAACAGAATGACAAAAAGTCGAAAGTATCGTTGACGGAATGCTGCCACGGAGCCGATGAATTTCAAACACCAATAAACACGGGCAAGAAAAACAGAAAGGAGGTTCAAACATAACAATGTGTTCCAATAGGAATCATTATAAATACTTCAGTCAGATTTCTATTACGTGGAGTTTTTTTTGGAACAGAGCTCTTTTAACGGTTTTTGTCGACCATCATATCTGCACATCTAAGGAGGAGCGCGTAATGCAGTGACTAGTGCACCATATTACACTTGGTGTTTGGTTCAATCCAGCGCTCCGGACTCATTGAGCTTTACATCCTTCCAGGATTGATAAGTTGTCACCGGACTTATTTAGAAAAATAGTAGCATTGATATGATACATAGGTAGGCCATCTTAAGTCATTTTGAAGCCCAGATATGGACTCAGTCATCAATAACGGTAATTGATAAAGTCGAATGCATGGAGCACCAGCCAGAAACCGATCAACGCCGATCACTTCATCCTCATTCCTTTGTAATGACTACAATAGTAACACATGCTCGTTCAGTAAAAATTTAAACAAAACGGTCTCATCAGGTGACTCTGAGTATTTACGGAATTCTACAAATGTGACACATGAAGAAAGATATGATGCTCGACGAGTCCCTAAAGCGAGGAGAACCCACTGGGCTACTCTTGCGCGCGATACCGAAAAATGGAGGATTTACTGGCTCCCGCTCGAGTCACTCGACGATCAACGGGACTATAGGTGATACAGGTGAACACATGAAGGAAGACTGCACTGCTCAACCCTACGGCTTTCACCATGAAGAAAAGTCGATGAATAGTCAAGACTGCAAAAAAGAAGCAATTTCTATTTTAGTATTTGCCGTTTAACAGTTCCCAGGATCGACTTTCTATTAAACTCGGCATTGGAGGTTGAATACGTTGTTTTCCTGTTGAGCAATCGCAAGGTTGCTGTACTCGTTAGAATAACAACCTCGCGATTACTGAGCAAGAAAACAACGTATTTGCCGTATATTTATTACAGATGTCGTGCTCTGCAGTTATTAAGATTTCACTAGACATTCCTTTCATTATTTTAGCTAATCTTGTTTTTTACTGCTTTTCTATTCTAATCGACTTTTGTATAGATAACACCAAAGTCAATCTAGTTGGAACTGGGCAGGATTTGACTAACGTTTTCAGCATGACAATACTTGTTTTGCCGGAATACTTTAGGTGTTAGCGACCTCTTTGACGACGTGCTCACATTAATCGCATGACTTGACACGTTCGAAGAAATCACAGCTATATATTTGCCCCAGTATTCTCAATCAGTTCACAACGTATTTGCCGTATATTTATTACAGATGTCGTGCTCTGCAGTGTCTTTCATTATTTTAGCTAATCTTGTTTTTTACTGCTTTTCTATTCTAATCGACTTTTGTATAGATAACACCAAAGTCAATCTAGTTGGAACTGGGCAGGATTTGACTAACGTTTTCAGCATGACAATACTTGTTTTGCCGGAATACTTTAGGTGTTAGCGACCTCTTTGACGACGTGCTCACATTAATCGCATGACTTGACACGTTCGAAGAAATCACAGCTATATATTTGCCCCAGTATTCTCAATCAGTTCACTGAACGAGCTAAAGCTACAAAGTTTCAATCAAAAAATTACTGCAGCGATAAACATGTATTCTTTCTTTGATAAGCTTACACGAGGTTGACAAACAATTTTTAATCGCTTAACACTGACTGAACGAGCTAAAGCTACAAAGTTTCAATCAAAAAATTACTGCAGCGATAAACATGTATTCTTTCTTTGATAAGCTTACACGAGGTTGACAAACAATTTTTAATCGCTTAACGTTTCGGCGTCTTCGTCTTCATGCCGATAGTCGGAGTCGACAGTCCACGGTCCTTCTTCGTTCCGATGTTGGCGTCATCGCCTTCGTATCGGGTGGTGTCTTCCTCTGGGGACCATCTTTCGAATAAGAAAATATGAAGAACCGCGAACTGTCGACTTGGATCATCGACTCTGATGAGGACAAAAACGTCGAAACGTTAGCCGAATAAAAACTGTTTGTTAAGCTCGTGTAATCTCATCAAGGGAAAAATACTACTTGACGGTGTTCATTAAAAATTGAAGGACGCTCTATCAGAGGCCAGAATTTCAGAAAAAATCGACTCGGAAAACAAGCAACGATATTTATCAGAGGATCAGAAATCACCAAGCAGAAATAGAATCCAAACGTGGGAATCCGGAAAACCTTAATGGAATATGAATGCGAGAAAACGAACTGAATGGAAGAAAACCTGATATCCGCGCAGTAGCTGCGAGAGAGGTTATGTAAAATAGGAATAAAAAACCTTTTTATTTTACTATGCTTACTATTATACAGTTACCGTACACCACAGAATTACGTTCTAGTCGTTCTCACGTTGATGTGTTCATCAATCTATTCGTTTAAGCGCAGAAATAATTTCTGCATAGAATTTTTTCGCCATCGATGCAATTCCAACAAACACTGGCAGAGTGACTCATTGTTTTTGGCATTATTTACTATTATTATTATTGTTATTATTATTACCATTGTTATCATTATTATCTTAAGGGCAGATAGCACAGTGATAGTGATGTCGGGTATCACGAGCGTGATGCTAGTTTGATTCCGCTCCGGATCAACTAAGCCTCTCATCCCTTCGGGGCGGGAAATTGCTACCGGACGTGTCCGAAAAAGATCACTGTCTACATTTCAGTTTGGAACACCTCAATCCAACTATCTCAGGACTCCAGGGAGAATTACTCGACCAGCATTCTACGAGATTCGAGATAAAATTAAATCCCTTAAATAGCAACCGAAACCACACGCAAAACTTGGAAGACTTTTCTGCATAATGGATGCGAGAAAACGAAACGAATGTGGGAAGTTCTGGGAACCCACAGTAGAACTGAAGACGGGTCATATAAAGTAAAAAATAGAATAAATATTATCTTTGCTATCAATACTACTATTGCTGCTATTTATTATCACTGCTGTCATTACTATTATTTATTATCAACATCACTAATGCTATAAATGGTTGTCGCAGAAACCATTTCCAGTAAGCATTCATTAAAAAAAAACTGAGCAGGTGGGACAAAGCAGGCGCAATAATGCTCGGTGCATATGATTTTATCAGCAGCACAAAACGTTCGATTAACGCCCGACAACATTCCTCTTAACGATGTACAACAGTGTTTCGTCCAGAATAACAGAAATACGGTCCATGAAATCACTAGATATCGATCCATGTGCCCCGCTTACATCAGTCATCTGTTAGCATGGGCAGCAAAAAAGAAAAACATTTTTCCAGGTGGAAAATGGCGCAAGGGTAAAGTAAAAAGAAAGCTTTGGAGAGCTTCCTCTCGTTTAGCTCTCTTTAAGGTTAGCTCTGAGCTGTGCGATATTGTGATAGAGCATTGATTGATGTGAATAGTCAATGAATATCACATTGTCGTTTACGTTATAGTGCGTCTACTCATTCTCGAATGTTAACGATTGAACAGACCGCAAGCTAAATGTTATATTAGAAACTTTATGAACAGGAATATATAATAGTGTAATCTTCACGGTGAGATTTCACTATCTGAGAAATTCTTTGAGTTTATCGCGACGCTCAAAATATCCATGGCAACGAACTATGAGAGGTTTACACTTGCCACAGACTTTTTCGCCGGAAACGATACGGATCGATGCCAGCTTTGATAATAATCGTCGCACATGCCCTACTATAAAACTATGGAGTAGAAGAATAGAAAAAAAGCGTCTAATTTTCTATGGAGATGCTCTACAGAAAAATTCAAACTACGATTCATCATTAGAAGGGTTCTACACTATGGCTCTCCTAGCAGAGCGTCCGAAAAACTTTACGCCGGACTTACACATAAGAATGAAACTAACAAGATAAGAGAGCGTTTGATCTATTATCACTAGCAAGAACAATGTGGTGTCTTGCAGATAACGGTAAGGAAACGGAATTGACCATAGCATCGTAAGTAGTAGACTCAGGATGTTCGCCGTCGAAGATTTACACGTTACCATATCCAAGGCAATGATCGCGTTATACACATTGTTTCCGGTCAGGTTCTCCAACCACCTACACCTACGTTCACAGCATATCGGCGAGAATGAATTTATCGTGAACATTTTGTGTTTCTATCCTCGTGTACTACCGTCGTTCATCTCACACCACCTAGCGGTATGAAGAAATGTCCAAATAGTGAAAGATTCGAAGTATCACCTTTCTCTTTCAGAAGAAATACTCGTGAAACATTACCACCATCTGTTTGGTCTGTCTTCGTTCAATAGAATATGCGATTTTTATTCGGGTCAGTTCTGGCGTATTGGGAAAAGAGAAGCGATGCGAGCAACAGAATATTGAGAACCAGACAGGCTTTTTATCATATCTACATAAAAACAAAAGATCGTTAAGCGATGCATTTATTTACTTCTTTATAAACATTCGTAAGCATAACAGCAACCCATAAATTACACTTTACTGCCTTCAAGTCGAAATTTCCATGAAGAAATGGGAAGGATACCGTACTGCCACCTCATGAAAGCTATTCAACTCCACATTCTAGAAAACAGTGTAAAAACTGAGAGAATGAAATGAGAATCAAATCGAATAGCCGAGATCTAAACCATTTTTAATTCACTTATGAAGTCGCTTAGTCACGTTCATAGAGCACCAAACATTTGTCAAGCGGAACAAATGCTAGTCGATTTTGATGGCGCGTTTGCAATGATTGGCGTTCGTCTAAACTGAAAGAAAACGATGTCATGAAAAGCGTCCTTTTTTTTCCAGCGATCTATTCACGCAGAGCACATGAATACCATCGCATTTTCCAGTTTTTTGCACCCGTTTGAAAATTGAGCATTATAGAGGCTTTTCTTTATGGATAAATCACAGCTCTACTTTCTTTGCATCAACTGTAAATCACAGTTCAGCTTCAGTTCAGTTTTTATTTTGTGTACATGCTAAAATAGTCAGTGCAACATTTTCATCATTGCTTGACCCAACTACATTTGGCAGTCGAACTTCACACTACTCCATTGCCTAAATAACAGTTCAATTGCACAAGTTTGATGTAATGCAGTGAGAACTACAGAAGGTTACTATGCATTTTTGAAATAAAACGGACGATATAAGCGCGGTAAACGACTTAAAATCGGAGATCAGCAGGCGGAAGCAATGTAACCTCAGAGTTTGGTACGAATGGAGTGCTGGGGAAATCGAAGTATAAGAGGACGCTGCTTATTGCACTGCTTTCTACACAAGCGAAAGCGGAAGTACGGAAATAGAACCAGCGGCAGGAATCAAAGATCAAGCAGGCCACAGCCATGTGGCGAGGTGTCAAAATTTAGGCGACCTGATAGGAGAACGCACGATTTCGATCATTAACGCCACGGTAAGATTTCTGCAAAAAGGTAATGGGTTTGGAAAAGCGATTATAGTACTTCTTAAATTTTTTTTCGACTTTGCATTTCACTTCAGCAAGCCGTTCCTATGTTTTGCTGTTGTTGTATTGACTAAATACTTAAGCTCAGCGTTTAGAAATATAATGGCTGCTCGAGGGAAGAAAACAGTGGAAAATGGACGGTTTTTCTCAGAACTGCGATAACCGCAAGTCGAAGTACTGCATTCTTTCCGGTTTGTTACTGCCGAAACTGAGTCCCACTCGTAAAAGCACGGCTCTGAGGAAGGCGAAATGGCCGAAACGTCAGCTATTGACCAACAACAGAGAATAATTTCTAGACTGTAGAAAATGGAGATAACACGGGCCTGTATTAAAAGTTGTACACCGAACCGTGCCTCAGCTAGGCGTCTTCAGCTGCACTTAAAACGCTGAGGCTGATCCGAGTGAGAGTTATCGCGAAGAAGATGGAGTCACTGTCGCTTCTTCAGCAGTCCTCCCACGGCAGTAATCAAGCAGGAATTAATTTGCATGGACACTCTCCGAAGAGCAGTTGGTGATACAACATATTATTCCGTTTCTTTATGAATTTTCTTGGAAACTGCTGAAGCATCAAAAACGGCTGCAAAAAAGTTGTTACCACAGTTCATTTCGCGCCAGATGCTGTCACGTTTATCCAGCACTGCCATTTCATTTCCGATGGATTAGATACTTGGTAGCAAACCACGCATGGCCGACGAACATTTTAAATTTGCGGTTACTCGTAACTAAATATTCCTAATGTTATGTTGTGGCTCGCTATACTGAATAGGGCGCGCGTGCCGCAGTGGTTGGAGGCGCCGCTGTGTCACGGACGTGGAATCGATCCACGCGGCCATAGCCCACCAAGCCTTTCATCCCTCCGGGGTCGGCAAATTGGTACCAGACTTGTCTGTGAGGATAGCAGCACTGTCTCGATAGATCGGCAGGCCACCGCGAGTGAAGGCCAGATATGCATTCAATCACCTCCAACGATACTTAATGAAGTCGAATGCATGGCGCATCCCTCAGGAATTGATCAACGCCGAGAGCTTTATCCTTTATCCTTTTATGCTAAATAGAAGATACCGTTGCCGTACATGCTAGTTCATTCAATCTTCTTTTTTTATTTTCTATTTAATTTCTTGCAGAACTTGTGTGATAGCGTTAAATCTAAACAAGAAGTCATGGAACAGTGAGCCTAACAGTTTATTTAAAAAAACAGCTAAGGAAAGTGGACGGATTACGATACTTTACAGGAAAAGAGTTAATGAACCACGTACATGAACAATAAATCTCGTAAAGCTTATTAAAATTCTAAAATGCGTGGTGCTGAAAGCAACTATAAAACATAATCGTAGCCCAATGACCTGATACAGGAACAGTCCTCGCCCATGTAGTCCTCAGTGCGGCTGCTATCCACTTAGATACTTACAACAAATAAACGGTAGGTGCATAAATGAAGTTGCTTCTTATGCGAACACAAATTCGTTTTTTTTCCTTGATGAGCTTACACGAGGTTGATGACAATATTTATTATCGGCTAACGTTTCGACGTCTTCGTCTTCATCAGAGCCGATGATCCGATGAAGACGAAGACGTCGAAACGTTAGCCGATAATAAATATTATTATCAACCTCGTGTAAGCTCATCAAGGAAAAAAAATACATATTGATTAAGCACACCGAGGTTCAAGGAAAGTCGGTTTCGAAGCACAAATTTGCTTATTAAGTTTTATCAGCTAAGGTAATGAAAGTGTTTGGCTGAGTAGATCGCATCTCAATTTGACCTTTCCAGGCTCTGAAGAAGGCGAAACCGCCGAAACGTCAGCTATTGTATCCTAATAAATTCTATAATAACAACCTCGTGTCTGCTTATTGAAATAAAACATAGAACTATAAAACAATTATGACGGCATTAATCTTCGGAAAACCTCTTTTCTTCACAAACTCTTGGCATCATCGCTGAATTTTTTCAAAGACCTGAACAGCGTATTAGAGTCCTTCAGGAAGCCTTCCTAGGAAAGCACTCATTAATTCATTTTCACGTGCTTGTTATGTTTTCCATAATTTCCTAGTTCTCAAATTTTCCTAGTTTATATCATCCTTCAGGTTTAACTGCTTTCCTGATATTCACCTATTTTTGCTTATTTTATTTTCTGCTTATGATCTGAAATATACAAAAATCAAAGGAGGGTTTTAAGATCCGTTAGTTAAAGCAGCTACCGTGCAGAGATAGAAAGCCAGAGAAATCCGTTGAAATTCTCATCGTTGTAGATCTTATTCAAAAGAAAAACGTTCACACACAATGCTTTTCTCCAAAACGCTGAATATCACAACGTTTATCTCGAAAGCCTTAAGGATAAGATGAATCCAAATATAATTTATAATGCACCATCGTAGAAGATTAATAAGTGACAAACTGTTTAGTGATTGTGCTAGATCTTCTAAAGGTTGGAGAGGACGAGTCGGTCATATCACATTACAAAAACAACGATAAACGTAAAGTGCGTTCATTGTCAAAAGAAGTGTTGTAACGAAAAAAAAACATCGATCAATGATCACTGGTTGAAGAAGTAGTGCTTCAAAGAACACAAAACCTTGTCCACTATGCTAGGTAGAGGATTTTCTAGAGACTTTATCAAAATGAAACAGATCCACTAATACATTCTCGATAGTATTTTATGAGTTCTGATACATCTACCCGTCGATGATTTAATAACCTGAAGGCTCCTGATTGGTCTTTCGCCTAAAGTCACCACATGCGTGGATTCCATCGGAATCAACAATTATTCCTTGCACGATTCCCTCGAATCCGCTTGTGTTCCGGAACCTTTGGCCGAATTCCGTCATCAGGATTTTTTTCAGTTCCTAAATATTTACGTTGTTATCTTGATTTAGAGAACTATATAAAGCTCGCAGTGGTTGGAGGCGCCACTGCGACACACACGTTGAATCGTCCCCCTAGCCTATGGCCTACCATCTCTCCGAGGTCGGCAAATTGCTACCAAGCGTTTCTGGGGAAACAACAGCACTGAGTCGATACATCGGTAGGCCACTGTGAGCCATTGTAGAGCCAGTCATGCATTCAATCACCTCCCAACGACCCTTAATGAAGTCGAATGCATGGCGCATCTCTGAGGGATTGATCAACGCCAAGAGCTTTATCGTTTCTTTTTAATGTTCAAGTTTAGTTTGTCTCTATTCAATACAAAACCTTAGAAATTAGCCTCTTAAATCAAAAATTTCTTTACTATGAAGAAATTCAAAGGAATCCAAACCATGTACTTCTTCAATAGAGCGGATTTCGGTGTGTTCAGCTGCGATATCTAAGGAAAATTCAGAACTGGGGTGTACTGCGCTTGTTTCTGGTCGTCCGACAGCCATTGAAATTGTCCTGATTTCTCATCAGATTCCTCATTACTGTTTCAAGCGATAGCGATAACACTGATAAAAGGACAATGCTGCTGTCATCAAGGCGAACTTTGTGAGTTTTCTAGCGGGCACAAAACGTAACAGCATCTTATAACCGATCTTTAATCTTAAAACCATGTTAGAACCGATCTTCTTTAACATTTGCATGTTATTCAGTATTTCTTTAGATGTTTAAGACCTCATGACTACCTCGTGTTCGCTTAGCTATCTAAGCAATTATTTGGGATTTTGTTGATTCGCTTTCCACTCTTCTTTCTTAAAATTCTCAGGGCAACTAACCAGTCAGTTATGTTGTCAGCTATCGTTCAAGCAACACTTTACCTTTGGAAAAGAATCATCGATTTGTGTGATATCGGGTGTGAACTGATTATGAAGCAATGGTGAATCGATGGCTTGTTTGATGCTTTCGCCAAACATCAACGATCGAACTATCGCCTGAAATTCGTCGATTCAATCAGATCAGATCAATCTTTGCTCTCGGTGAGTCGAGTCTGTCGATAGTCGGCCTCACCTTTGCCACTGAGGAGATGATTTTCGCTCCACCAGAAGCGCCGATTACCATTTTTGGCTAAACGAACACAGCTTAGAGCTTAGTTTCAGCTATAAATTAAAAGTGTTTTAAAATACTTAATGCATTTTTATTTGGAACGAACCCACCTCAACACCAATCTTTAGAAATTATTTATTTTCCTTAAAAATTTCATTTTATGAGAAAGAAGGGTCAACTGGTAAACAGAGACTGCCTCAGTTTATCAAGCCAACTAAGCTGTTGAGGGATTCATGCCGGGTGTAGTAGATCCTTCCATAATTAAAGTCGTTCGAGTGCTTGCTCGTGGCCGTGGAACTGATCGATGTCTTTGTAATAAATTCTTGCAATATTCCTTTACAGATTTTTCATCAATAAGACTTTTTTAAAACCCTTCCCTCTACTACACACTCATCAAAAAGAAAGAAATCGAATTCAAACTGACATCTCTTGTTTTTTCGTCAAATATGACCATCGGACACATGCTGCTCATCGGTCGCTTTCCTGGTTCAATGAAGTTCGTTTCCGAGGGAGCGAATCCGAACCTTTATATGATTTTTATTGATAGTCGACCATTTTCAAGTGTCTTCAAAAGAGTAATTTCTTGGGAACGCGCGAATATTGTATGTTTCTGGGGAAGTGCTGAGCACGAATGAAGGTGCAAGTCTCCGAAGACGAGACAGAAACCCCAAGGGATTCAACACATCAGGATAACTTGCCATAATGGATCACGTTTAGCCTCATGTCATTGTGAACTTTAATAACCGAACTAAAGAACAAATATCTCAGAATAAAAGCAATTTTTTGAAAAATAGTCTCGCCATTAAAACAATATGGAACGTGGTTCCAGCAAGTGCACAGGTTTTCACTTTACTGCAAAATTAAAAGCAGCTGCCAGCAAGCCTGCCCTGTTGCCAATCCAGCAAAAGAAATACTTCGCAAAGAACATAATAGTAGTGCTTACAGGAAATACTACGCTATAAGAGTTGCAACGGTAAAAGTTGTCGAGACATAAAAGGAATTGTGGATTTGGAAAATTTTTCCACACAACCTGACTTCACATCTACTATTCTCGGATACATCTAGTGCATCAAGATCCGAGCCTTTCCCCCATTTCACATCTTTCCTCGCATCCATCTTCCACTAAGTGTGCGGAGTTTTCGCCTGTGGCTTAAGCTGCTGCCTGAGGACTATTGTCGTCCTCACGAATTTCGTTAAATCCTATTCGTATCGAATCTTCGTAAACTCCTATGAAATTTCGGTTGAAGCATTCACAGCAGTAAGAAGTAGTAGAGCGAACTGAATACTGAGCTCAAAACAGAAGGAATGACTGAAGTCTTAACCCACTGGCATCGGAATGAGTCATATATGATGCACTCGTTCCCGGGTAAACTGAACAAGGTGAGTCAATGTATATTGCACGTTTTCTAATCGACTGGCTGTTCCTATTCGACTGGCGTCTATCTGTGATGTAGACCTGAGGACGCGTCAACGTGACTAGCCCAGGATTCCAGGGAGAGTGCACTTAACCAATATTCAACGGCGTTTATAAAGAAAGTCAAAAATTCTCAAAAATGAGCTGAAACCGCGCACAAATCCGAACGAAAATGAGTCCGAGGAAATGACTCGATTACAGGAGGCGTTATGATTCGCACAACATTTTATGACAGAGAATCAGATGCGAAAAAGAATTCAAAGATCGACTGAAAAGCTAAACCCATTCGCCATGCCAGGTGTCGAAAAGTCATCCATCTCATCATTCCAGATGATTCCATAGGCTTCTGATTCGACTGTGGCTCCGAACCTAAATAGGAAACGTGGTAGCAAATCGTTTATTTTTCCACGCTTTCATTTTTTTTGTGTCCAGTTTCTACAATTAGCCAAAGAGTTCTGCACATCTCTAGTTACCCTACGGCTATGTTTCATTGCCTTGCTTCAGTTGCTCTAATTTGTGAAATGCCTGAGTTCGCATCTCCGTTATTTGACTACTACTGACTCCATTTAGTAGATAATTAGAAAAAAAATTAAGCAGAAATTTGATCCACTTCTAGGTCTAAAGAAAGAAAAAACACCATCGATTGATTGTTGAGGTTGCGGAGACTCCATTACCATATTCATCGAGTACTGAGACATGTGACGTTCCATGGTCCGGAACCTAAAATACACTTCGGTATTCTTAAGCTTCTTTAGTCAAGAACATGGCAAAAATTTCTGTACAGAGCGTTTTTCTGCTGCTTCATGTAGGAGGAAAAACGGTGAGAAAAAAAGGATAGAGTACTCGCCGTTAATTAATTAATTGATGATGCAGCATGCACTTTTATCCTGTGCTGAGCACTTTTGATCTGATCTTACTTTCTAAGCTCTGATCAGAACCTAATCCCGTGGATTGTGAGCACTGATTAGGTGAATGTATATTTACGTGGTCACTTGAAAAATATTCGAGTTTTAACCCATAAGATTGTCAGTAGTTTTACGACGTTTATAGTCTATAGTAAATATAAATTTTTGCTTAGTAATTTTGTCTTAGTCGTATTTCTAAAGCAATCGACACCAAATGAGTAGCTACACATGAAAAATATAACAAAGAGGGTATAACACTCCTCATGAATCTCTGAGGGAAGCCCCATGCATTCGACTTCATCAGACACCGCCAGAGGTGACTGAATGGATATCTGGCCTTTACAATGGCTCAAGGGTGGCCTAACGCTTTATCTAGCCAGTGTTGTTCTCGTAGATACGTTTGGCACCAATTTAACCAACCTGGAGGGATGGAAGGTTTGTTGGTGAACCTGGAGCGCCACCTCCTATGTATCGCAGCGCACCTCTAACCACTGCACTATACGCGCTCTTTAAAAAAAATAGTAGAGCAGCAGTTATGACCGACATGTAGCGAATCTCCGAGGGTCAAAAAATGGCAACAGATAATTTTCCTGAAAAAGGCGGCACACCTGTGAGTAAATGTTTCCTCCATAGTAAGCTGACGGCTGCGCTACGTTTCTCATACGCCTCAGCACCCATTTGGTGTACTCATTAGTTGTCAAATTCTTTGCTAGTGAATAAGCCGAAGGCACAAATGCGACATCTCCAAGAAGTGTTCTGAAGAGAGAGAACTCTTCCTTATTTGCAAAAGAATAAAAGCTTACACATAGGTGACACTAAAAACAACATATAACCCAACGCTGGGAAGGTAATACAATTTTCGCTTATTTTCAGATGTTTGACTGCAAATTATCTGATTAAGCGGACTTAGCTTGTTACACCATCCAGAATCGGTTGGTAAAATAATCGCAGCAATCGCTACTGTTAGATGTGGTCCGGAGTACGATGGTGTGCAAGGTAACACGCATCACAATAGAAATAATGCGTGAGCCAAAGAGTACAGTCCCGAGGACCTCAAACTGAACTGAAATCGGTCCCCAAGCACTAAATGTACCCAAAGAAGAGTAGGATCATTGGAATCGCTACTGTTCTATGAATTACTTCTGTACTGGAAGAACTCCTGGCGCAAGCAACAAAGCCAACTGTAATTCCCAAGACCGACTTTCTATTAACCTCGGCATTGATTGATAATTCGATGTTTTTCTTCAATAAGCAGACACGAGGCTGTTATTATAGAATTTATTAGGATACAATAGCTGACGCTTCGGCGTTTTCGATTTCTTCAGAGCTTAGCTTACGTTTTTTTTAGCGGTCTAGAGAATTCCGTACGAGTGATAGAAATACCACTGGACACTCTAAGACGCCAGCTAGTTCGCAACCGCCTACGTGATCGCCTATGTATAACAAAAAATTGCACAATTTGCCCTAACGGTAGAAACGATGATTGCATGAGCTCGGGTACAGTCTACCTGATCTCATGTAAAGCATGCGCGGACGAATACGTTGGCGAAAAGGGTAGACCCCTCTCCGTCCGCATAAAAGAACACCTAGTCGGTAAATCTAAATTAAAACTAAACACTCCACCAGGCGCGCATAGGATGGTGGAACATAACGGAGAAGATTTCGAAGTAGGAGTCACTATCCTCACGCACGAAGACATCAGCGCGTAAAACTCTTAAAGCGTTTTGGATCTATTCCAAATATCCAAAAACGAACCGCAAGGAGTGTCTTGTCATCACGCGTGACCTGACGCCATACCTCAGGCTAATCCAATGACCTGACACAGGCACAGTCCACGCCCATGTAGTACTCTGTGCGGCTGCTATCCACCAACTAACTTAGATACAACAGATAAACGGTAGGTGTTTAAATGAAGCTGTTTTCTGTGCGAATGCAGATTTATTTATTAAGTTTTATCTGCTAGGGTTATGAAAGTGTTTGCCTGAATAGATCGCATCTCAGTTTGACCTTTCTAGGCTCTGAAGAAGGCGAAACCGCCGAAACGTCAGCTATTGTGTCCTAATAAATTCTACAATAACAACCTCGTGTCTGCTTATTGAAGAAAAACATCGAAAAGTCAACTGTATATTGTGAGAACCCGCTAACCTTCCAGAATGCTTATCGCAAGATGCCAAGAAAACCTTGCTGAACTGGTAGTCAACATGTGAATGAGGGGAGACCAGCACTATACACAACGCAGCCATCTTCAGGATGACATATGCAGGCCAAAGAATCGAAGGGAAAAGTGGACCATGGACTACAAGACCTACGTGAGGACAGAATACGTATTGATCAAGCAACGCAGTGGCAGTGATGCCGATTATCGCGAGAGTGGTGCTGCTTGCTTCGATCCGGCCTAGGGATCACCAAGCCTATCATCCCATCCGAGTCAGGAAAATGTTACCAGACTTGTCTGTTTAAAGTACTCTCTCTGCATTCAAATTGAAAACGCTCTGGTTCTGCTATCTCAAACTTCAGCAAGACTAGACTCGAGTAATATTCAAGAACATTTATAAAGAAAACGAAAATCTTCAATCAAACACCACTGATTCCAAACACAGAAGAAGTTGAAGAACCTTCGTGCACAGTCGATGCGAGAAGACCAGTGGAATAGAAGTGCTAGGATCTATACAGTAGATATGAAACACGGTTTGCATGGAATAAAGGTCAAAAATAAAAGAAGAACAATAATACCCAAGGATGATTTGCCGCCATTAGTTAGGGATCACCACCCAACAAGGCCATCCAAGCTTGTGAGATGAATTGTGAAGCTCATATTAGGTGTAAACATCCGCCGGAAAGCACTGCTGTCCTCCGATGACATAGGTCAGTGGCAGGGTTCCGATGGGGAAAATCTTGCGTGGTCAACAAATTGCCAAGAAAGTGGAGATTTTCTTGGGCTTCTTGTGATTACGAGTCAGTTAAGAAAAAATTTTAAATCATAGTAATAGAAAGTGAAGAAGATTCAAAAGTATTTGGAGGCTTTCCTCACTTCACCTAACGAATGTTTAAGGAAGGAAAGAGTCACGGTAATTAGAAATATCAATAGTTTTACGGTGTTCAAAAAAAGTGAAATTTGCAAGCTTCGTCAAAGGATAAAAGGATAAGGCTCTCGGCGTTGATCAATCCCTGAGGGATGCGCCATGCATTCGACTTCATTAAGTATCGTTGAAGGTGATTGAATGCATATCTGGCCTTTACAATGACTCGCGGTGGCCTGCCGATGCATCTAACCAGTGCTGCCATCCTCCCAGACAAGTCTGGCACCAATTTGCCAACCTCGGAGGGATGGAAGGCTTGGTGGCCATGGCCGCAGGGAACGATTTCACGTGCATGTCGCAGTGGCACCTCCAACCACTGCACCATAGGCGCCCTACATGCGCAAGCTTCCTTACATCTTCTAATTAAAAAGTTCGGCAAATAACGAAAGTACAGCGAAATCCGAGAACAGAACATATCTTACCGTTGGGCATAGGCAAACTTCATGGA
Source organism: Angiostrongylus cantonensis (assembly GCA_009735665.1). Classification (NCBI taxonomy): domain Eukaryota; kingdom Metazoa; phylum Nematoda; class Chromadorea; order Rhabditida; family Metastrongylidae; genus Angiostrongylus; species Angiostrongylus cantonensis. The sequence goes on from MQTX01000040.1 coordinate 3,515,637, forward strand.
TTCGATGAAGTGATGAATAACCTTTGGATCGCTTAGAATGTCAGCTTTGTGTCCTCTCGGATAAAGACCTGGAACCTGTGAGGTTTCAAAAGCATAAGAGATTAGAATCGTCACGACTGTTCGTTCTGATCGGCTCTTTTCGTATTCTCCTTCATTACACTGCTATATTTACCAAATAACTATGTTGTAACTTCTAAACTAACTAAATCAATGCAGCCTTTTATTTGCTGCATACTACATCTTTCAAGGCAGGGTATAATCTGAGTTGTGGTTGAATCTCATTCGACTACAGCCTCAGCTTAATTGGGTTTAATACAGATTTGGACTCCCCAGATCAATTCCGCTGACGGGCGATTGCTGATGGCAGTGTTGGGTCGAAAACTAGCTGAGAGAAACGCAGAGCGAGGGCCTCCGTGGTACAATCTGTAATGTGCGAGCCCCTGGAAAGGAAAATGGTGGCTCTACCTGAGCCGAGGTCCACGTTTTGCGAATATCTCGGCATCAGCATGTAAATCAGATGCCAGTGATTTAATATAGAAGTTTAAAAGCTTTTAAAATTTAATAATCTTTCAAAAGACAACAGTGCTTCAGTAAACAAGCATGAACGATGCATTGGGACAACGTAGGAAAAATGCTTTCACTTTCATTTGTTAAGGCTATGTTATGGTAACACTAAAGCCCTGATTTTGTATGAACATAATTCATCAAGAAAAGTTCGCTCATATAAAAATTCATCCACTATTTTATTGCAGCCCATCAAGAAACTCAAGGAGGTCAGCGACACACCAGACATCACTGAGACGATGAGCTGAGTGACGGAGAACGACGATGGCGGTGGTCCGCCACACATGGCGAGATCGCCGCGGAAGCGAACGTGCTCCATTGCTTGGTAAACTACTGGTTTGTACGCAGCCAGATCCTCTTTAGTGATAAGGCCACCTGAAATTTTCCTATTCTCCTTGCTTTTGCCTAAGAGAACGAAAAAAAAAACAATACAAAAATAAAAATTTAAAATTCGAGCTTAGCTCACCTCTATTTACCCCTTTTATTTTTCCACCAGGAATGTTTTTTGATAAGTGCTTTTTTTGTCTTCATTGAATAAGAAGGTTGAAAACTGAGTACAGCAGTTTTTTTGCTACATAAGCCCCCGAATGTGATAGGTACGAGGACTATCAAAAGCATATATACTTTGTATCAAACAGCGAGAGAAAACTTCCTGTATAGCAATTTTCCTACATTTAATGCGATGAATCCGATCTACATAAGCCAGTAATTGATCACGGATAATCAGCATGTGTTTGGAACTGAAAACAATCCCTTCTTTATGTGCTGCATAATATTACAATCCTAAATGCTAAGGCTTACCAACCAAAAAACAACTTCAGTGGTCGTCTAGCCTTGTTTCATAAAGTTTGACGGCAAGTGCATAAGTAATGATCGTATTTCCAGTAATGCATAAACAAGTTAAGAACTTGAGAGGCTATAGAAATTCGTTTTATTCGATTTTTGCCCTTTGTTTCGTTAAAGGTGACTGATAAGGACGGGTGTAGCGCAGTAGTTAGAGGCTCCTCCGATATACATGAGTCCGATCCTGCGCTCCTGGCCCACCAAGCGCTCTACCTCTCCATGTCGAAATTGAACAGTATAGAAAGATAGCAGCACTGATAGCAGCAGTAGCGCTCGATGCATTGATAGGTCACTGCGAGTCACTGTATAGGCCTCGGGTATACATTGATATGTACGCAATCAGCTCTAACAATGCTTGATGACATCCAGTGCATGGAGCATTTCTTCGAAATTTGATTAACACCTCTAGTTTTACCATTTTATTCGTTATTTCGTTAAGTCCGCTTTCGTAGTTTACCATCTCAATGAGATTGCTGTGTGCTCTTTGGTGTCCAACTGCGCGGTGTACTAGGGTATCGTGGACGACAATACCTCTCAAAATGAGAAAAGTTCAACCTTTTAATATAGAAGCTCAGTTAAAAGTAAACCATTTCCTGCAGTCGCTAACACGCCAGCAAGAAGATATCACTAGCTAGAACTTGGTCAAAACCTTGAAAAGCCCTAGCCGACTTTCGAAAATCCAAGGAAGGAAGGTATTGTCCAATGAGAAAATTACCAGTAGGGTGGTGATTACGCTAGGGCCGCACGTCTCTACGTCGTCCATCAAAAATGGCTGTTTAAGTGTACAACTATTCAGGTGGTGAGCCGGTCATTTAATAATGAAGAACTGAAGAGAAATAGACGAAATTAACTGTAGACTGGAGTGCACGAGAATGCAGGCGTTCCCAAGGACGGCAATACACTTGGAGTTGGACGTGTTCGTAACCTAAGTTAGTCGACTGTACTCACAGCTCCAGTTGTTTCACAGATCACGGTATGAGATTCGTATGCGCCACCAAGCTCAAACAAAACCACCATCATTGACAGCGATTGCGAGGGAAAGGAACGAATGGGAAATGTGCTGGCGTCCGCACAACTCGTAAAGACGGGCCATCCAAGCAACCAATTTTTTTTTGTTTTTATTTGATCCGTCATCACGTCTACTGTGCTGATTCCAGCACTACTCGCATCCAATTCCTTCTTTCCCATATGTCGTCCACGAAGGCCTTCCAAGTTTTTACGTGTGACTTCGGTTGCTGCTTGAGGATTTTCATTTCTTCTTGAATGTCGTAGAATGCTGGTCGAGCAATTCTCCCTGGAGTCCTAAAATATCAGGGATAGACCGATTCCAATTGGATTGCAGAGAGCGGGTTTTGCTAGGCAAGACCGGCACCAATTTCCCGAATCCGGAGGAATGAAGGAGTTGGTTGGCCGGAAAAGGAGTCCAACTGGCACCGTGCTCGTGATGACGGACATCACTATCACTGTGCTACCCGCACCTCACCCCTTATTCAAATAAATCAATTATATATTTTTGAATAATGAACAGCTCATCGTCAGGAATCCTGGTTTGTGTTTATCGTGAGTAAACTAGATGAAAAAAAAACAATTTAGAGCGAACTAAACAAATGGTTCTTCAACTTGAGAATGCTTGGACGTGCAAACGTTTTCAAGATTGCCCAAGATACATCTATGTGACGCTATTCATTTCCTTCGACTAGAGAAAGCTTATATTGTGACAATGGAAAAAACGAGTTACCAGCTTCAGCACGATTATTTTATTACAGAGATGACCACTAGCAATTAGAACAACATATCTTAAAAACCGCTTTTCATTCCACTTCTGCATGGACAAGCAATGTATATTTTCTCTTTGGCAATCTAACACAAGGCTGATAAACAACTTTTATTCGGCCAATTTTTCGACGTCTCGTCTTCATCAGAGCGGATGATTCGAGTCGATTATCCACAGTCAGTCTTCCTCGCGTTGTGTGTGGGAGCCTTCGTCTTCGAGCGATACTATGCTCCAGAAGATTCGACTCGGCATAACAACGAAGATCCACATCACGCGATCGAATGACTGTGGATTGTTGACTAGAATGATCCGCTTTAATGAAAGCGAAGACGTCAAAACACTAATAAAGTAAAAAAATTTCTGATCAAGTTTATGTTGGTTTATCCACGAGAGAAATGAGAAAAACGTAATTCTATTGAACAGATTCTAAAAGCCTATAAAATAAGTGCATAAATCAGTAGAGAACCCACCTCTTTCCGCCATCTCCTTGGCAATTGTATCAGCCATTTTGCCCCTGTAGAACAGTTTTATCGGGTCTTCTGACTTTGCAATCATCTCCAGTGTTCTGGCCAGTTTGGATCGACGTAGTAAATCGCCAGCTTTGTAGGTTGAGTTTGTAAACAAATTGATCCATGATCTGATCAATCACAATTAGAATGTTCACGGCCATGGTAAACATTGACTACAGCGAAAGCAAAACAATTTTTCACCTTTTCAATTTTTTTACTTTCTAAAACTTGATTCTTTACAAGAGTCAACAATTGGATTTCCTCATTAAGAGTAAACTCTTACTTCATGGTGGGAGATTCGCGGAAATGAGCTTCTTTTGCTTTCATGACATAATCGAGAAAAACCGATACTGGAACTCCTTTTCGGCAAAGTTGAACTGACGGCAGAATGAGATCATTCCAAGAGACACGGCCTGAGAAATGTTTTTAAAAGGTAAAGTAAATAAGAATGAGGATTTAACATTGGTAAGAAATGAACGCAGCCAACAGATATTGGACAGTGGAAGCTTGGAAGGCACCGAAGACTAAGTTGCAAAGTGGAAAGAATACAAAAGAAAAGCTCTCGGCGTTGATCAATCTTTGAGGGATGCGCCATGCATTCGACTTCATTAAGTATCGTTGGAGGTGACTGAATGCATATCTGGCCTTTACAATGTCTCGCGGTGGCCTGCCGATGTATCGAGCCAGTGCTGCTATCCCCCCAGACAAGTCTGTTACCAATTTGCCGACCTCGGAGGGATGAAAGGCTTGGTGTGCCATGGACGCAGGGATCGATTTCACGTGCATGTCGCAGTGGCACCTCCAACCACTGCGCCACACGGGCCCCGGAAAGAATACATGGTATTAAAAACAAATTACTATCAAAGGATAGTTATATCAACAATAATCGTCGTGTACGAAAGCGCTCTGCCGGATGAGATTGCCTCATTCGTGTGGTGTTCCACTGCAGAAAATTCGCCTCGGCACGACTACGAAGACACCACATCGACAAGACGAACAACTGTGGGCGGCCGACTCGGATCATCGGCTCTGATGAAGACGAAGACATCAAAACATTAGCCGAATAAAACATAACAACCTATGTCGACTTTGTAATCTAAGAAGATACTAATATTAGTACCGAGGTTAAATGACGCTTGGACTGAAAATTGAAGGGCGCTGTTTCAAAAGCGTTGAGCTAACCTGGGACAAAACCATTTACCCTCTAGCCTTCCCTATCTACCCGGTCACAGCAGAGCACTCGGCTTGCTGTTTCACAGGAACTCTAAATGTAAAGACCTTCATGACGGTGCTATACCGCTCTCGGTGTTCAAGGGCTCCTGCCAGCTCAGCAGTTTTCGTGCACGACAGGAACCAATGGAGATTTTATTGGCAATGACTCAATGGTAAATACTGAATAATGGGAACGCAAGTACTTTGGCGTCACTGATATTCTTAGGCTCTCGATTCCGCAATGGGTTGCTCGTTTCACTTAATACTTGGATTTGATAACTGAGGATGTACTCACCAGAACCATACTGTGAAAATGCCAGCCAGTATCCAGCCAATTCTCCTGGTGTCGCAACTGCTCTGAAGCCTAAAACATGTAATGTTTGCATTATCCTAGGCACTTTCAGTGTCTTCCAGTATATTTCATAACTAAGAATTTGAGTGCAAGGTATCTGGGGCGCAATTAATTAACTAACTGCTTAATTAGTAACTTTACATTCTCGTAAATACTAGGCTATTATCGGTCGAACTATTAGTCTGGTCAGCACTCATAAGAAAAGGAACAAAAAGAAAACTTCTAAGAGTGCCATTGATGGTGTTATGGCAAAGGAACTTTAGTTTTAAGAGGTCAAATATCGTTTTTCAATGCGAAGATTCCCTTCCGAGACTTCGTCCACCAATTGGTCTTCGAGGCCTATTGTGTTAGAATTTGAACTTCTGTTTGCCATTGCCTTCTACATCATTGAGCTAACACGAGGTTGATATAAATCCTTCTTCTGTTTACGTTTCGGTGCCTTCGTCTTCTTCAGAGCTGTGGTGATCCGAGTCGAGTCGAATCCAGTGAAGGGAGCACAGTTTGAATGAAAAATCTCACTTAGCGGTGCGTTTTTATACACGACGTGTGTTGATCGATTGTCGCATCTAGCGTGATGTATCTTGAGGAATCCATGTGTCTTGTAACAGTACTTCACTTGCTGACACGAAGCGTAGCAAACAGTATTGTCAATACATTAACCTGGACCAGCCACATTCCTCACCCATTTAAGACTCTGTGCGGGTGGTTTCCACCGAATAATTAGTAAACCAACAAACAGCAAAACTGGAAGTACTTAGTGCAGACTATTAAACTCGGTACGAAGACGAAAACACCTCATCGAAAAGACGAACGACTGTGGACTGTCAATCAACTGGGATAAGCAGCTCTGATGAAACACTCTCCTGTTAGCTTCTCAACGAATTGAGGCATGTTGAAAACTGAGAGTGTTTGAAAAAAGATGTTATCCATGCGAATAAAATTAGTGTGTTGACTTCTTTCTGCTTAGGTTAAAAGAGCGTTTGACTGAGTGAATTTCATGTAAACTTGGCACTTCTAGGCTCCGAAGAGGGCGAAACCGTCAGCCAGAATTGAAGGAATCGTATTGTCAACAATCTCGTTCCTTTTCAAAAATAAAACACTGAGTTATTGAACAATCCTAAGGTTGGTAGAATAAAAATGGATCCTTAGAATATTTTATTCAACTTCTATCCTTATATCTTACTTTTATTCCATTTTATTCCGCTTGTTTTCATACTACAAGTACCTTTCCCACGGATCTCCCTCATAAAGGGATCTCTTACCTGTTTTTCGCGAACCAAGGTAGAACGTCCACAGGTGGCGAATAAGGGGTTAATCGCGGATCTAAAGAGATCTTCGCTTCCCTATGATGCAGGCAGACCCGGTGGACCCAGAGAATGGACTCCGTTTCTTCTGCGCCAAGATGGCACATATCTTCTCTCATTACGAGGCCGATTTCATGCATGCGTGCGTGGGCGCGTTTTCGCTAATGCGGACTACGTTCTGCGAGTTAAATCGGCAAATGTCTGCATTCAACTAAGAGGGCATTGTATGGGAAACGGTTAGAAGTCGCCTTCAACAAATAAGCTCACCGTCTCCTCTGGAAGAGATTAACAGAATACCGGTGAGTAAACCCACCCTCGACGTTCAGAGCCCGGCAAGTCCGATCTAAGTATTAAGCACAGTAAAATAAACAAGGCACATTGCTCTAACTTAGAGAAAGTCCCCGATTCAGCAGCGTCCGTAAAGCGAGTTTGGACAAGCTGCTAAAACCTCAGGCACATTCTAGGCTGCCTCAATCGCAAAAGACTAAGAAGACGATCTGTATCTACAATGCACGAACATTTGAATTTGAGCCCTCAGCACAGAATTTGATCATAGCGGCAAGAAGAACAAGATACAACATCACCGGGCTGGCCGAGACGAGAAGACGCTACACATTAAACACCGTCAACGACACAGGAGAAGAACTGTTCCTCGAAATAAGCGACAGTAGGGGAGTCGGCAGCGTTGGCTTTCTCGTCAACACGAGTTTGTCCAGGAACATCGATTCATTAAACAGCTTACAACCCAAATCGGACGTTCACGATTAAAGAGATGTGGATCAATACCGGCATTGACAATCTTCGCCGTTCACCCGCCGAAATTAGACTATGACGAAGAAGTCGAAGCGTTCAACATGGACTTGGAGAAGTTCAAAAGAGAACACCATACATTCTTCAAGCTCATCACTGGAGATTTTAACATGAAGATTAAGCCACGAAAAAACGTCTGAAAAACGTTACATTGGGACCCATGGATTAGAAAAGAACGAACAGGGTGAGCGCCTGAGTTTATCATGGCGAGTAAGACCATCCATAGTAACTCGATTCGAGAAGCCCCACTTTCAACGCTGGACGTGGGAGTCTCCCAATGGAAAGTATCACCTGTATCACCTGTAGCCCCGTTGAATCGTCGAGTGACTCGAGCGGGCGCCAGTAAATCCTCCATTTTTCCCTATCGCGTGCAAGAGTGGCCCAGTGAGTTTTGCTCGCTTAAGGGACTCGTCGAGCATCATATCTTTCTTCTAGGCTTTTCGTGAAAAACTCTGACCATCGGGTCGGTGGTCTTCCTGCAGTAAATTTGACATCCCGAGGAATGCGGTCACTAACAGCTCTTGTCCATCGGTTATCATTCATACGCATTACGTGTCTGGCCCACCTTATCTTCGACTGTTTGGTGTATAGAACGGCATCTTTGATTTTTGATCTTTGACGCAGGTCAGAGCTTCGGATCCCATACCTTACTTGTGTGAAACGGGATATTCCTATAATCGTCCTTTCGACTGCGCGTTCGATAACGCTGAGTGATCTTTCACCCTGCTTACGTACCGACCAGGCTTCTGGCGAATAACTTAGGGAAGAAAGAACCGTTGAGTAGAAAAAGTGGGCACGGAGTCGGGAGTTCTTTGTTCTCTTCACTACATCCTCAATGCTCCTGAAACCTCCCCAAGCCGCTCGTTTTCTTCTGCTCAGCTCTGGAGCTAAGTCGTTCATCATATTGATTTCCCTACCTAGAAAGACATAACTGGAGCATTCGGAGATATTCGTTCCATTGAGCGTAAATGGGGCAAACGAATCCAATCCGTACTTCATAAACATTGTTTTCTTAAGATTTAGCAGAAGGCCAATATTTCCACAGGCTTCATCAAAGCACTCAGGCATTCGTTCCGCTTGGCTAATGTCTGGTGTTGTAAGAACGATGTAATCAGCAAAGCGAAAGTGATATAACTGCCGACCGTCGATTTTCACTCCCACATTATCCCATTCCAATGTTCGCATGACGTTCTGTAGGGTGGCTGTAAATAATTTTGGCGAGATTGTTTCGCCTTGCCTAACTCCTCTTCTGATGTCAACGTTAATATCGTTGTAGAATGGTGAAATTTTGGTTGTGAAATTTTTGTACAGCTCACGAAGAACCCTTATGTACTGAGTAGGGAATCCTTGACTACCAAGGGCTTCCATGACTGTTTCTATCACAGTTGAATCAAAAGCCTTCTGTAAATCGATGAAAGTGAGAGACAGACAGGTCATTTGTACTCTCGCGATACTCCAGTGAGCTTTGTTATCGGGTGAATGTGGTCCATCGCACTAAATCCTTTTTGAAATCCTGCCTGCTCTTGGCTGTCGTTCGTCCAGTGTTCTGTCAATCCTGCTTAGGATGACTCGAGTGAAAAGTTTGTAGACGACAGACAGCAAGCATATTGCGCGACAGCTGCCTATATCGTATAGGTCACCCTTATTGAACAACAACACGGTATTGCTGGTCTTCCACTGAGTAGGGCATTGCATTCAGAGAGGTAACGGGTGAAGAGCCGAGCCAAAGTGTGTACGAAGACTGGCGGAAAGTTCTTCAGATGTTCGCACCTTATCCTGTCCAGACCTGGTGCTGTTCGATTTTTCACCGACAAAATGGCATGTCGGATTTCGGAAAGGAGAACTGGTGGTACAACATATCCATCCTCTCTTATTTCATATGACGGGAGGTGGATGTGGCTATCGAAGAGATCTTAGTAATATTCGTAGATGATTTTCTCCATTGCCTTTCTGGACACTGCTATTGTTCCGTCTGGGTGTTGGAGTGCAATCATCTTGGTCTTCTAATTGGAGAACCTTCGGCGGGCTTTGCGAATGCTTTTCCTAGCCTCTGCAGCTTTGACCATTACTGCTGCTCTTCTCTCTTTAAGATCTTCTTTTATCGCCTGTCTGCATTGTTTCGCAAGCTCGGACGTTAGTTCGCGGTTGCCTGCAGCTCGTGCCAGTCCACGCTGGCGTATTAGCTCGAGAGTTTCTTGAGACAGACGTCTTTTGGTGAATTCCGAACTCTCAGCTTTCATTGCGCTAACGTGAAGGTGTTCAATGAGCCGATCGTATCCTTCGTCGATGTTGTCGACAAAGGCATCTTTCCAACAGCCGACTAATGAGTTGAATAAGTCCCAGTTTGTGGTGGTTCTGTGACTTTGGTTCTTGAACCTAGCGGCTTTTTCTCCCTTCCGCGAAAAATAGAATATTCCACAATGAAGACGGTGAGGTGATCCCGTGTAGAATTTTGGGACAACAGCGGTGTCGTTAAGCAAAACCTTCTACTTACTACTGTGTGGTCTATTTCGTTATGGTAGTTTCCATTCCACGGATCTCCCTCATATGAGGGAGATCCGTGGAATGGAAACTACCATAACGAAATAGACCACACAGTAGTAAGTAGAAGGTTTTTCGCATATGGCTGACGACTGCAGCACCCCCAATCAACGATCGATACCCGATAAAACCTTCTATTTACTATGATGTAGTCTATTTCGTTATAGTACTCTCCATTGAGAGATTCCCACGCCCAGCATTGACGATGAGGCTTCTGGAAATGCGGGTTACTATGGATGGTCTTGGTCGCCATTATAAACTTAGAGAGCCGCTCCCTCTGTTCGTTCCTTTCTAATCTTTTGGTCCCAATGTGACGTTTCTCAGACGATCTTTTTGGTCCGATCTTGGCAGTGAAATCTCCAATAATGACCTTGAAAAATGTATGGCCTTCTCCGAAGAACTGCAAGTCCATGTAGAACGCTTCTACTTCTTATTCGTCATAGTTTGATATTGCGGCGTAAACGACGAAGACTGTCAAAGCCGGAATCGATCTACATCTTCCAAATCGTAAACGTCCGATTCGGGTTGTAAGCTGTTCGAATGAATCGATGTTCATGGACGAACTCGTGTTGACGAGAACGCCGACACCGCCTACGCCTCTACTGTCACATGTTCCGAGAAACAGTTCTTCTCCAGTGTCATAGACAGCGTTGAATGGGTGGCGTCGTCTCGTCTCGGCCAGGCCGATGACGTCGTACCTTATCATTCTTGCTTGCATGAGCAAGGCTTCTATCGAGGACTCGGATGCAAGTGTATGTACATTGAAGGTACAGATCGCCACCATAGTTCTTGATCCACATAGCTTCCATTGGTCCTGAGAGGAACCTGGTCGCTGTGTATGCAGGGTGAAATATCACTCAGCGTTATTGAGGGCACAGTCGAAAGGACGATGCTAGGTGTATCCCATTTCACACAAGTAAGGGAAGGAATCCGAAGCTCTGACCTACGTCAGGGATAAACAAACAAAACCGGCGTTGTTTAATACTTTAAACTGTCAACGATAGGATGGGCTGCGCAAGCAACGCGTATGAATGACAACCGATGGACAAAAGTCGTTAGCGAATGGATACCTCAGGATGTCAAATGTACTCCAAAAAGAGCACAGAACCTAAAGTCAGAGTTCTTCTCGAAAACCCCTGAACAAGGATATGGTACTCAACGCATGCTTAGGGCAATTAGGACCGACTGGACTGCTCTCACTCGCGACGGGGAGAAATAGAGGATTTATTGACGTCCGCTTGAGTCACTCGACGACCAACGGGACAAAAGGTGATACAAATATTTAGTATTCTTTCTTTGATGAGCTTGCACAAGGCTGATAAGTATATTTATTCTCGGATAACGTTTCGACGTCTTCGTCTTCATCAGAGCCGATGATCCAAGTCGATGGTCCACGCTTGTTATCTGCCACATCGAAACGAACAACTATGGAGCGTCGGCTCAAATCATCGGCTCTGATGAAGACGAAGACGCCGAAACGTTAAAAAGGTCTGCGATTGACCTCCTATCCACCACCTGGGGACGCGCTACGTAGCCTCGCGACTAACCGGCTCGGGATCCCTCATGTGAGGGAGATCCGTGGAATGGAAACTACCATAACGAAATAGACCACACAGTAGTAAGTAGAAGGTTTTGCTTAACGACACCGCTGTTGTCCCAAAATTCTAGGTGGGATCAGGTCATCAGCGACACCTACAAGCCAGAATTATATACCGTAACACTTGAGTACGCCATGTTGACACCTGAACCCACGTGGTTGGGAAAATCGACAGCCGACAATTACATCGACTTCGCTTTACTCATGATATCGTTTTCGAGAAATAGAGGATTTATTGACGTCCGCTTGAGTCACTCGACGACCAACGGGACAAAAGGTGATACAAATATTTAGTATTCTTTCTTTGATGAGCTTACACGAGGCTGATAAGTATATTTATTCTCGGATAACGTTTCGACGTCTTCGTCTTCATCAGAGCCGATGATCCAAGTCGATGGTCCACGCTTGTTATCTGCCACATCGAAACGAACAACTATGGAGCGTCGGCTCAAATCATCGGCTCTGATGAAGACGAAGACGCCGAAACGTTAAACGAGAATAAATGTACTTATCAACCTCGTTCAAGCTCATCAAAAAAAGAATACACATTGATTAGTCACACCGAGGTTAAAGGAAAGACGGTTTCGAAATACAAATATTTAGATATTTTTCACAATTGAAAAAGGCGCACGTAAGCTAACCACCAAGCCCTCCATCTCTCCAGGTTCGACAGCAGCACTGACTCTATACAACGGTATGCCACCGCGAGTCATTGTAAAGGCCAGATATGCATTTAATCACCTCCAACGATACTTAATGAAGTGGAATGCGTGGCACATCTCTCAGGGATTGATCAACATCGAGAGCTTTATCCTTTTTCCTTTATTCTCGCATCCATTGTCCACGAGGACCTTCCAACTTCTATGGAAATACAAATATTTAGATATTTTTCACAATTGAAAAAGGCGCACGTAAGCTAACCACCAAGCCCTCCATCTCTCCAGGTTCGACAGCAGCACTGACTCTATACAACGGTATGCCACCGCGAGTCATTGTAAAGGCCAGATATGCATTTAATCACCTCCAACGATACTTAATGAAGTGGAATGCGTGGCACATCTCTCAGGGATTGATCAACATCGAGAGCTTTATCCTTTTTCCTTTATTCTCGCATCCATTGTCCACGAGGACCTTCCAACTTCTATGGGTGTCTTCAGTTGCTGCTTGAGGATTTCTATTTCATCTTGAATGCTGCAGAACGCTGGTCGAGCAATTCTTCTTACTGGAGTCCTGAGATAGCACGGCTGGAGCACCCCAAATGGATTGCGGAGAGTGATTTATCCCAGACAAGTCTGGTACTAATTTTCCGAACCGGAGGGATAAGGGCTTGGTTTGCCTGGCATGGAATCGAACTAGGACCACGCTCGTGGTGACGGACATCACTACCACTGTCCTACCCGTCCCTTAACGGTTCATTCACTTCCAAGTATTTTTTACAAAAATCACAAAGTTCAAATCGACTCCTTGGAAATGTCACTGGTTTCTAATGGGAAAATGTCGAAATCTCAGCTAACGATGAAATCATAGTGATTAAATGATAGCCATGTTTTTAGAAAAAGTTGAATTTTCAAGGTAATGTAACCAATTTTCTATTTCATAGTAAAGTTTTAAGTACAAAAATCATTGTTAGAATAATTGCTTGTTCTAGCAGATTTTCGAGGACAACAGGCAATGCTTTTGATTTTTCTTATCACTCGCCTCGTGTGACAGGTGTTTGCTGTTTTTCTTAAAATGAAGGAACAACAAAAATATCTACAGTAGTGGAATGTACCGATCTTCGATCCAGCAGCATCTTGTCGGAACATATCGCGATGTGCAGCAGCTGGAGCGCTCTCTCTCGCGTTAATAGCAATACATTTGCCAGTGGTTCTGAAAAATTTCTGCGAACTTCTGAAAGAGGTTGTGAGGGTTTATGAAGAATCTTCGAGTTAGATCCAACATCACGATATTCTTCATGGCCAGGCAACCACTTTTGCGACAGTTAGGAATAAAAGTCTTATTGACGTTTATTGGAGTTAACTCATAATAAACAGAGCTGGTAAGAAATATAGAAGGTTGTGCGTTGATCAATCTCTGAGTAACGAAAAACGCATTGGACTCCATTAAGCTTCGTGTAGGTAGCTGAATGTATATTTGACTTGTAGAATGACATGCGATATTGGTGCCTGCGAATGAGTAAATTTTACGCTTTTGTTTTCGCAGACAAATCTGTTATCAGCTTTTCACGTTGGATCCACTAACACCTTGGTTAGCCCAGGGCGCAGATCGAACCAATGAGCATATGCACATTGCAACCACTGGTCCCAGAAGTTCTTGCCCTCAAATAGAGTCCTCACCTCCATCTTTAACAAAGGTCTCAAGCCTTTTCACTTTTGGGTGCGGCTGCTGATTACGGAATGTTTCCTTCTTTCTGAACACCGTTTAATGCTTGTCAATTCTCCCTGCAGTCATGCCCAGATAGAGCTTTCCACTTCGATTACAGGGGTGAGGGTGAGCTCTTCTTGGACAACTTCAGTACCAATTCTCACCCTCTAAGCGATGATGAGCCATGACTGGGGTCGAAAAAGCATTGTGTAAGTGAGGGTCGACATCACGAGCAATGCGCCGTCCTCTCAATAGATGTGAAATCGATAACGTCGAAACGTTAGCCGAATAAATTTCTTTACCAACTCTTCTTACCTCAACAATCCAAGGAGGTATTGATTACTATTTACCGAGGTTAAATGACGGGTAGTTTGAAAAATATTGTTTTCCTTTCGCTAGGTGTTAACTAACATTGCACTGACTGCTGCAGGAGGAATTACCCGTTGAAAAATAAATTCTTACGACGGATAGTCGTATCAACAGCAATCATCCTGTGCATACAAAAGAACGCTGCAGGATGTGCTTGCCTTATTTGGAAGGTGTCCCTCGAGGAAGACCTGACTCGACACGAAGACGAAGACTCCACATCGAGAAGACGAACAACTATGGAGCGTCGGCTCAAATCATCGACTCTGATGAAGACGAATATGGTGAAACATTAGCCGAATAAATTTCCTTATCAACCTCATGTTAGTTTAACAATCCAAGAAAGATGTGGAATAATAGGCATAATAGTGAGCAATAAAATTGAAAAACAAAATAACAGTGCCTACTTGTTGTACAGCGTCATAAGAAAGCCACCGCCCAGTCCACTTGACTGAGGATTCGTCACTCCCAAACAAAACATCACAGCCACTGCGGCGTCGACAGCATTCCCACCACGTTTCAGAATATTGCTGAGGAAAAAGAGTTCTTAATTTATATATTATGTAGCACAAAAAATGTTTCTATTGGGATGCAAAGTTCAATCATACAAAAAGTCAGAGAGAGTATGTGGCCATGAGAAATAAATTAAGAGAAATATGAACAACAAAAAAGGTGTGAATAATAAGATAAAGAAGAGAATTTCTACTTCTTTAAGCTATATGTGCTTCTGGTTATTTCCCAGTGAGGAGTCATTTCCGTAAAAATTCTCAACTAAAAACTGCAATACATTTTTGTTACTATGTTAACTTTTTTTATTTACTGCCTATTACAATTTTTCACGGCAGGGTATTATGTGTGATACAACCACAATGATGGTGAGATATTTGCAAAACTCCCAACCATAGGTGTCTGCGGTGGGGAACCAGCGCAGTATTATTTCCGGGGGCTAACGCGCTCACCACTACACCATGCACGTCTTTTCGCCTGTAACTCGGCTAAATCTTCTTTTTGTTACTATTTTAAGTATTTTCTTAACAAATAGTATGAAAGAAATCTAGGAGAAGTTTATTGCAATATGAAAAGATATTTCGCTCAAGGTAGAACACCCATATTTCGCCTGATTCTCCAGTGGGACGAGCGATTTATAAAAATAATGCTGTTAAATTTCATGAAAACACCTACAAATTAGATAAGAGGAGTGGTACTTAACGTATTTCCTTCTACAACAAATTTTCGTTACCGTACCCTCCAATTTCTGAGCAGATTTGATGATCGGTTGTGACGGCAGCTTTCTTGAATTTTCCTTCCACACTTGATGACGGCGGTGGCCAGTCAAATGGTACGTTATTTCTAATCAACTAAAAGAAAGCTTAGAAAAAATTTCTGTTTGGATTTAATAATTGAAGGATACATAGGATTGTTTGTTGCTGTTAGACGTACCGCTTCATTTGATGGATAAGTGAAGAAGAACACCAACGTGATCAGGATGAACATCACCAGTAACGCTGCGCTCAGAGTGAGGATGAATCTGAAGTTAGCAGGATCGAAAGATATTCGCATTGTAACATAGGATGATGCTATCATTTGATGTTATTTAGCAATTTCATTCGTGAGAAATGTCATTATCGAAAAGCTATCGGGTCTCAAACAATCCGAAATGAGCCATAGGTCATACGGAAGATATTACAAAGATCGCTGAGAAGATAATAATTTTTTTCATGACATCCTGATTATTTTAGTTCTTATCTAATCTATAATCTACGGCGCTTGTGGCGCAGTGGTGGAAGGCGCCCTGCAACACACACGCCATCGATCTCCGCGTCCCCGGCCCAGCAAGCCTTCAATCTCTCCGGGCTTGGCAAAGCGATACCAGACTTGTCCGGGAACGGAGCAGCACTGGCTCGATACATCGGTAGGCCATGGCGAGTCATTGTAAAGGCCAGATATGCATTCAAACACCTCAAACGATGCTTAATGGAGTCGAATGCGTGGCGCATCCCTCAAGGATAGATCAGCGTCGAAAGCTTTTATATACATATATATGTGTGTATATAAATATATGTATATATATATATAAAGGCTGCTCAGAAATTATTGACTGATTTGTAATTTCATTCCTCCTGTATTTGTTTCAGTAACAGCTTTTCTCGATTGGTACAGCACTACGTGCCATTACAAAGCTTATTTCCTGCATGTGTATTGTACATGATTAAATTATAATGTAAATTGTGTTCGTCAGAAATTTTAAAGCTTGAATTTCCAGTCTCCTCCCGACAGTTTACCAACTCATCGTCACTAGGAGGTGCTCTTGGGTGTCGAGCTCCGAAGTGCAGCGAGCGGATTCATCCCTCCAGCAGGGTATCCCAAGCTGGAATGCTGGGAGGAGTTTTCATCAGGAAGCCTAGTTAGAAGTAACCAATATTAGGACCCACCACCGTTCTGATATCAAACTTGTTGCAAGGTGGAAAACCTTCCACTAATCCACAAGGGAGTCGGCTTGCTGTGGTGGACTCCAGAGAACCAGGTTGGCTAAACCAGTAAAACTCCGGAACAATGGAAGTTATGCTGGGTCTCGTACAACTAGTGAGGACAGGCTGTCCAACTAAGTATCCAAAGATAGATATGTTAATTTATATGTGTGCGTACGTATACGGGCACGTATATGTATATGTATATGTATATATATATATATATATATATGCCTGTAAATATAGCAGCTATCCCCGGATGTATTCTACGAGTCAACTCGGCCAAAAGCCTGCAATCAAGTGACAGGAATGTACATGAGAGGCGGTTAGGAGCCGCCTCCAACAAATAAGCTCCATGTCCACTTTGGGAGAGCCTGGCAAGCTACCCGTGAGTATAACTAGCCTCCACGTTCAGAGCCCAGCAAGCTATACGTGGGTATCAACTATGCTAAACACAGTAAAAAAACGGCCCTCATTTCCCTGACCCCGAAAAAGCCCCCAATTTTGCAGCGTGGGTAGGACAAGTACAGAGAGGCTGCTAAAATCTCAGGGCCAATGGAAGCTACCTGGATCAAGAACTATGGTGACGATCTGTACCTACAACGCACGCACACTTGCATCTGAGTCCTCGACAGAGGACTTGCTCAGGCAAGCAAGAACGATAAGGTACGACGTCATCGGCCTGGCCGAGACGAGACGACGCCACCCATTCAACGCTGTCTATGACACTGGAGAAGAACTGTTCCTCGGAAC
>MQTX01000040.1:3540280-3563009 GCA_009735665.1 Angiostrongylus cantonensis
TGTTTTCGTCTCCTGTGCGAGGATCGTGACGCGTACTTCAAAGTCCTTCTGCTCATGTCTCTGGGTCCTATGCGTGCCTAGTGGGGTATTTGGTTTAGTTTTGCCGACTAGGTGTTCTTTTATGCGGACACAGAGGGGTCTGCCCATTTCGCCAATGTATTCGTCTCCGCACGCCTCACATAAGATCACATAAACTGTACCTGAGCTCATGCAATCACCGTCTCTACCATTAGGGAAAATTTTGCAATTTTGCGTTGCACATAGACGGTCAACCAGGCTCTGAAGAAGGCGAAGTTCGCCGAAACGTCAGCTTATTTGTGATTAAAGAATAATAATAACACCTCTCATTTCTTTCCCCTAATCAAAATTTCCGATCCTGTATTCGTTTTCGTTGGCCTTTCCAATTTTGGCGATGAAGTCTTTGACAACAAATTTATGATATACTTTATCATTGCGGATCACTATCTCCAAATGATACTAGAAGTCATTTAAATCGTACTCAGCTGCGTCGGTCGGTGAGAAGCAGTTGATGATAGTGATCTCCTCATGATGCGACAGCTGAAGATGGAAGACGGCTGTGCGAGAGGAAAGGATCTCGCATGAGTCGACAAGATGGACAATGGACGGCTGGACGACAAAACCTACGCCGCCGACATTTCGTGACGAAACCTTTTCTCCACGGATCACAAGGGTCCCATTGTTTAGTTGGCGTATGTCGATCTTCTTGATTTTCGTTTCTTGTAATACAATCACATGAAATTTTATGCGATCTGCGCCTACAAGAAAGGCGTGAAGATCGGCACCTGTGGAGAGTGTTCTGGCATTATACGTCATAGTAAGAAACAATCTCCATGGCGTGTCGTACGTGTGTTTGTCAGATCCGGTTCTAATGACGTCCTGCGCAACCCGAGATTTTCTGGCCTCTCACCGGACGTCCCACCGCCTGACATTATAGACGGGAGCACCCAGTGTGCGTGGTACTGAGGCTCGCCTGTTACTGATCGCGCAACTTGGTCCTCCCTGGAGTCCTGACGTAATATCGCAATGGCGTATCCAGGTCTTCGCCACGATGTGGATCTGAGGAAGGTTGTGTTTTCAGCGGCGAATCCTTGGCTCGGTCTTCCTACAACTAGTAGTTGATTCGGAGAGATGTTAAGACCAAAATCAGAAACGAAAGTAGGAATGAAGAGTAACTTACCGCCCAAGGACGATGTAGAGGCCGAATTCCTATAATTTCTCTCAATAGCCTATCGTAAAGAATGAAATCGAGTCCGCACAGTGTTATGGTCATAAACAGGCCACTTCTTTTCTCACAAATCCTTCTCATGCCTGAATTGATGCGCTGCGTCTGAATGCTAGTTCAGAACAACGGTACGCGTTGATTTCAAACGCGCAACATCTTTTAATTGCTGTTATAGAGTGATTTCCATTTAACGACTCTACGGCGACTAAAAAAAGAATGAGTTTTCTTGAGAGATATACGTTGCAGAAGATGTCCCACTAAGACTGTTTTTATTCTTTTTAACGGAAAACACCAGAGTCGGGTAACGCTGTAATAGTGATTTTGTTCATCGACGGTGCTTCTCTCGAATCCTCTCCCGAAACGCCAGACTCCTCGTACCTGCAGAGTCGAGGAAATGGTACAAGACTTGTCCAGGAACAGAATATCCTCTAAACTCCAGGCGGGAATGCTCTAACCCTACTATCCCAGCGTTGTGTGGATAATCGACTGGACCAGCATTCTAGGACATCTACAAAGAAGATTGCAATCTTCAAGCGGCAGACAAACTTACGCGCCACAACTTGGAAGACCTCACTGGATGATGGATGCGACGAAGCGATTCCAGAAAAAAAAGTGTTGAGATGCACACAATAGATGTAAGAGTGGCTCTTGTAAAATGATATAAATGAAAAGAAATTTAACACGCATTGAGTTGAAACTGATTCTGAGATTAATCCACAGCGGTCCAAAACGAACTTTTTTTTTGCCAAGCAAGGTGCTAGGATCATACATGAATCGACGGCATGAGGAAAGCAATGAGTCCACAATGAAGCCTATGTCAACGAAACTTCTCGATACGATCGTTGCTCTACAGATAGCAAAGTTGCACTAATTACTTGGCCTATGTTTGGGTGCATGTGCACTCCAATGCCAACGCTGAATTCATCTCTAGCCACTAAATCGTCGTAACAATTCCTCTGAAACTTTTACATTACCATCTTCGTAAGCGACTTTTAGAGAGGATTCAATGTGATTGCTGTTACAGAAATGCGCACTGCTGGAACATATCCATCAGTTTTTAAAAGGTGGGCTAAAAAATTGGATTACAGTAGCGCAGGAATTGCGCAACGCGCGATCAGTAGCGCAACATATTTGTACGCTTCTATTTGCTCACAGTAGTTTGTTTCATAATGTGAGCGTAATGTAGTCCTTAAAAACAGAATGGAAAGAAAGACAAACAACACAAGGAAACTTTTTGGTTGCTGACTCATATTCTTAGCAAAATCATCGAAATAAACAGCCACAGTAGTAAAATGTTACAGAAAATTATTGCGCAAATGATTTTTGAATTCTGAAGGAATCCAAAGTGCGTCAGTTAAATGACGGTGTGAAATTGAAAGCGCGGATACCAATTTTAGAATCGTTAGTCCTCAAGGTAACGCTGAGTGTTTCCTAGGACAAAGAATCGTTTTGTAAGCAGTTGTTTATCAACTTTTTATTTTTAGTCTAGAAAGGACTGGTCCAAAGAGTTTTATATCAGTGATAAAATCACTACCGTCGATCACTCTAAAATGTCGTTTTTCAGAGCCCGTAACCTTTTCTATGACCGTCTATGCGAAATGGACAAATACATAATTTGTCCTAACGGTAGATTTAGCGATTCCACGAGTTCAGGTACGGAGTGTCTAATCTTTCCTAAAGCACGCGGAAAGGAATACATTGGTGAAACGGACAGATCACCATGTGTTTATGTAAAAGAGCACCACTTAAAGTCAAGCAGAACAATCCACTGGCCACGCATAGGAAACGAGGATACAACGGAGAAGATAGAACTAGCTGAGAAACAGGCGAAACGAAGGACCCGTATGGTGTGGTGGTGAACGTGTTAGTCCCCGGAAAGGACAATAGCGCGTTCGTTCTCCACCGCAGAGACCTGCGGTCAGGAGTTTTGCAAATATCTAAGCAATCTTGTGGTTGTATTTTGCTTAATACCTTGCTATAAAATTTATACAAGGCAGAAAATAAAAGTAAACAAGAGTGAACATTTTGAAGTAAAGATCGCTATCCACGCACAGGAATCCAAAACATCAGCGCGAAAAATTCTTGGGCTGTTAGTGGTAAGTTCCAAAAATCCAAAAATGAATAATACAAAGAGTGCATTGAGATAATACATAACCGTGCGGCATACACCAGGCTTGGTTTTTAACCTGAGCCAGGCACATTTCTTACCCCTGTAAGATTCTGTGCTGCTGGTTTCCAACAATAACTGGGAGCCTTATAACAAACAAAATGGTGTTTAAAGAAAGCTGCTTACTGTGCAAATAAAATTTATGTACTGAGCACCTTCACTGATAAGCTGACACGCAATTCATAGTAAAATAAAAATTTTATTCGGCTAACGTTTCAGAGACTTCGTTTTCCTCGGAGCCAAATTGAGCCGAGTCGACCGTCCACAGCTCCTTCTTTTTCCAATTTGAGCCTTCGTTATCGCATCTACTCGAATCCAGTGGAACACTCCTTGAATGAACTATCCTCACTCGGAGTTAACTTTTTTATAAGGCACGATTGCTGATAGTAATGAGCATCCGTTGATAACATTTTATCTTTCCACGGACAAGTCATCCTGCAGCAGTCGGTATCATTATCATTTAGCCCAGAGCTTTTTCATGTAGTGAGTGTTTGCTTATGCTATGGAAGTGCCTGACTGAGTAGCTTGCGTGTTAATTTGGAATTTCCAGGCTCTAATGAAGGGCGCGTGTGGCGCAGTGGTTAGAGGTGCCACTGCGACATGCACGTGAAATCGATCCTTGCGTCCATGGCCCACCAAGCCTTCCATCCTTTCGGGGTCGGCAAATTAGTACCGGACTTGTCTGGGAGGATAGCAGCACTGGCTCGATACATTGGCAGGCCATCGCGAGTCATTGTAAAGGCCAGATATGCATTCAATCATCTCCAATGTTACTTAATGAAGTCGAATGCATGGCGCATCCCTCAGGGATTGATCAACGCCGAGAGCTTTATCCTTTATCCTTTTAATGAAGGCTAAGTCACTGAAAGGTCAGTTATTGTGGATGAATACTGTAATAACAGCCTCGTGTATTGATTTCCAGCACCTTAAAGTGATATAGCACACAGGAGAGACGAAGATTTCACACTAATTGTGTTTTGAGTGGTATGGCTCTCCAGTGCTCATGGAAACGACATAGTATTAGTGACATAACTCAGGATCAACAACATAAAGTGATTATAGGGCGGTCCTCGACGGTGATCATCGATGATGAAATGAATGTACACAGAATCAAAAACTTGTCACAAATGAGAGATCTCTTGACGCTTACTCGGTCCAGTTTCGTCAAAAGAATTAACGCTCGTTTTTTAGTAATAAGCCATTGAAAAAATAGGAGCGTAAGCATGAAAAGCAAGTTTTGGACTCACCATTTGCCTGAATGTGGACACCATAAAAATGCACATGTTCCGACGACAGGGTCATAGCTATTTACAAAGACAAGTGCAAAATACGCTTTCTTTTAGCTAAGAAAAGGTCTACAATATCCTTCAGTATGTGCCATGAGTTCTCATTCGCACCATAATGCAAATCAAAAAAGACAAGCTCTCCAGAAAGTTCAATAGCTCCTAGATTTCTGATTTTGAAGGAAAAGAATGTGCGAAATTGCAAAGAGAATGAACGACAGGTTCTTTTGCGCTCGTTTTATTTCATCCCTCCTAAAATTTTCAAAATCATCCGCAAATTTTTAAGAAGCAATCAATAGTTCCAGTGCTAACTTCTATAAAGTGCTTGAAAAAAATCGCGCTTAAAGCTATTCTAAAGATTTTCAGAAGCAGTATTGAGATCAATGTATGCAGTGAATTGAGTGAGAGTGACCTTTCTCCGACGTAAGTTCTACGCTACGAAACCGCCCGTGCAACTAAGTGAATCGGAAAGAGCGAACAATTTCCGTTGTCCTGACCATTTTCTTCCCGAGAAATGTACTTAGTTTTTTAAACATATGATCATATGAGTCACGTGTTGAATTCGGCTCTCTCAACATCCATTTTCTACCATCAAATATTTGGCAGAAAGGATATTCCTAAACTGGAGTATTGTAGGCAACTCCAATGATGCTGGGATAATTGCAAAACTCGGGCCTCAGGCCAATTTCGAATCTACGATTGTCCATTCTACCAGTTTTTTTTACCATAACGGTGTTAACAGCAATGGAATGAGGCAAAACAAGAGCCTTTTATGTGCAGGTGGTAACATGTGAGCCCCCTAAAATGATAATCGTGGGTATGAATCTGTCATGAGGTCACAGTTTTGCAAAAACTTCAGCATCATTGTGATTGTATTTCACATAATACCTTGCCATGAAAAAAATAATAAGCAGGTGAATAAAAGTTGAACTGAGGAATGAGTTTTCGTCAAGAAATCGTATGCTGAAAAATTCAGACGAATAACTTGAGCGCATTTCTTCGGCTACACGTTGGATATGAAAGTACGACGATAACGATGTGCGCGTAAAGGTTCGAAATCAAGATGCGATATGAAGATACGTCGAGAAAAAAGAACTGTGGCCTTAACAAGACCATTGCGCTGCAATTTCATCCGGACTCGACGAGAAGATGAGAACTCGATCATCGGAAGAAGTCCTAGTGGAAGCTTCATTTCATACATCTCTACGGCTAACTATGCTGAGAATCGAAGATTTCGTTGTTAGAGCATTTGGAGGAATTTCGCACATGAGATCAAATAGTAATGGATAGTTAATGATGAGCACGGTACGAGGCTAGTGCACTTCTAATGTCAATCAACTTCTAATTTCATACTTAAGTGTGACTACAAGGCCCGGATTTGATTTTCGACAACTGACGATGATTTCTTGAGCGCTAGGGTAAATGAGGAGTTAAAATGTTTGAAGATTTAAAGACGAAAGCTTCCTCTCTCGTATCAGCCGTGCAAAAGATTTGTATAAAAACGTTCACTTCTAAGTAACTCTACAACTGAAGTTCTCAAAAAATTGATGACGAAACTCAGATTTTTTGGAAGTACAACGTAAGTACAGCATTCTCTCTAACTCTACCAATGAGCGCACTGAACTCCATCATTTTCAAATTGATAGAATCGTACTTGTAAATTTGCTCTCGTGCTCGAAATACGAACGTTGACACAAGGCAATGGGAAAAGAACGGTTCATAGGTTGAATATCACTAAAGATTCATAGTTGTATAACCAGGAGACGTGCAGATTGTAAGCAAAGATTTGAATTGCAACTAATAGACGTCAACATGAGTTAAGAGATTTTAGTTTAAATTCGGAAGCAGGCACAAAATTTTTTCACCAAATGCATTTTATTCAACGCTTGTCAATTCCTATGTGATGAAGGCCAAACATATTTGATAGTGGATATTGAGTGAACAGCTATAAAACGAACGTGGCCGACGAGGAATCAGTGAGTGAGTGAGTGTTGAAACGAGTTGCTTATCCGCCAAGGGTTTCAACGAATTGTCGTGAAGATGGACCGGTCTTGTACTGGGTAGCCAGTTCGAAGTGTTTGACGTGCAGGTGTGTTTGGTGATGCAGAAGTATTCGAACAATCAAAACTGGTCACTTCAAACAACTAACTAGATTGTAGACTGTACGGCACAATTTACGCAAAAAGCACAAAGCGAAGTACTTTAAACTTTTTTTTTTGGCATTCCAGTGGAGAACAATAATCACAATAATGGTAAACACGATTGCAGAATAGGAAAACCCAAGAAAAGAAACTTGAGGCTATTGGACCTACTGTTTCAATCCAGTAGTCTCGTCGGCAAGTGGTGAGCGTTTATTTAAGACGTCCGCATTGGGTACACCGATGTCTGAAATTGCACCATTTCAACTTTGTCGACTGGGTAGTTACAGTAATATCTATAAAAACTGGAAAATTAGTAGAGAAGCAAAACAGTACTTGGAATATAAAAAGTTTAAGACTCCAAATTTATCTGATGCATACTAATTCCAACTGTTTTTATAGATACTGTTTTTGTTTTTACAGATATTACTGTACTGGTGTGGCTAAATACTGCAATA
The DNA here is from genome assembly GCA_009735665.1 of Angiostrongylus cantonensis. Lineage (NCBI taxonomy): Eukaryota > Metazoa > Nematoda > Chromadorea > Rhabditida > Metastrongylidae > Angiostrongylus > Angiostrongylus cantonensis. Next base: position 3,547,570 of record MQTX01000040.1, read on the forward strand.
ACAACTTCGTGCCTGCTCATGATGAAAAGACTGAGTCTCGTACAGATGTACTGATACTTACTGATATGCTTTTTTAGAAACAAAAATGTTTCAACAACAATAATCTAACGGAACGTGGAAATGTGGTCACGCTGAAAGTGCATCGTTGAAATTCATTCATTGCATAGTGTCCATCAATAGCTTCGGCAAATATTTAGAAGATAAAAGATAAAGCTCTTGGCGTTGATCAACCCCTGAGGGATGCGCCATGCTGTCGACTTCATTCGGAGGTGATTGAATGCATATCTGGCTTTTCCAGTGACTCGCGGTGGTGTACCGATGTATTGGGCCAGTGCTGCTATCCCCCCAGACAAGTCTGGTACCAATTTGTCGACCCCGGAGGGATGCTAGGATTAGTGAGCCACGGGTGCAGGGATAGATTGCACGTGTGTCTCACAGGGCGCCTCCGACCACTGCCCCACACGAGCCCAGGAAATACTATATTTCAAAAAATGGCGTAGCGATATCTTCACAAATGCTCAAAAAATATTTCCAGAATCGACTTTCTATTAACCTTGGCATTGGATTATGAATGCGCCGTTTCCTTGCCCACAAATCGCGAGTTTGTTATAGGGCATACACTTAATACTTCCGTACAAAAAAACACATGCAACACAAAAATAGCTAAAAATCATAAAACACTCAACGAATGCACTGCACGACCTATCGCAGCTTAAACGCTTCAAAACCCCAGTTCTCCTCACCTCGCCTCTTGTTATTGGCTTGACACGGAAAACAACACGATTTTTTAAAATTTTTGGAAAACCTGACATCACAGACAGCTTTCATTTGGAAAATTTTGGTTTTCTTATGTTTAAAAGCTGGCCGAGTCAACTTTTCTTGAAAACCTGGGACAGCAGTCGCTAGTTTTTTGTTGCCTGACTAGGCGCAATGTCAAACTAGGATCTTGCGCATACTAAACGGCATCATAACCAATACTCTCATCGTATCCCGATATTTACTAGCAAAACGAAAAGAACTTTTTATTTGATAGATAAAACTAACAAAGGATTTTTGCAGAACAGGGGAAGCCACCACTACACTCTAACACTAATAAGTGCCAGATCTTACAAAAATGGCAAGTCAAGCAGAACTAGTGGTTCATCAAAGTCGTTTCATGAAGTGGTAGTTACCCTAAAGCTGAAGAAATGTCGTGGAAAACTTTTTCTTATTTTTCATATGTAAATGAAAGAAAAAAAATTCATAACACATTTCATCATTAACAGTTTTACGATTAGCACGTCGCATAAACCTGAAGGAGAAAAGGAGAGCGAAGAATGAAAACACTGCTATTGCTCATACGTGCAGCATTTCATCCACGCAAAAAGTACATTGAAAGACTGACGACATTTCAACGGAGCATCACATTCAGTTACAATAGAGACGTTCTTACTTTGCGAGGCCTCAGCATTTAAAAAGTTGGAGCGACTTCTTCCCACCTAGAAACATCTAGTAGGCCGCCGATGTCAAGCAGTATGACGAGATCGTCTCGTTATTCCACGCCTTATCGGATCGCGCTCCCAACTACACCATAGATTTCGATGCATTTGAGCCACGCGAGAACTTTCCCTATTGTGACGCCCACTAGTATGTGTTAAATCGTTTCTTTCCTTAGCCAAAGTTCATGAGATCAAAAACCGATAAGGTTACTCATTGATTAGGAGCGATGTATGGTGGTAGTGGTTAGGAATGTGGTTAGGAAAATCGCCTAATTTGATAAGTTAAGGAGTATTAACACTTACTTAAAGACGCAACTTCAACATACATTGGAGCAATGGTGACAACTATCAACTTGAAATAAACGTATCTCGGCTCATGGTGAATCTCATTAATTCCAGTGAAGGCTGTCAGTATCTAAGGATATTTCCCTATAGGAGAGAAAGCTTATTTCCTTACAAAATTAAGACCTTCATTTCCTGAAGCCCAGAGAGTTAAATTTTTCCTTATTGGTTCAAGACATATATTTCAAACACGAAAGCAATTGGACAAGCAGAGTATCCTCCAGAAAGACGTAATAACGCTCCCCAATGTACCTTTCATGTTTGCAGTCGCTCCTCTTTCGCTGAAAATTTAGAGAATTTGAGCTTTGCGGGTTGGGATTTTCGGGATTTTTAATTCCAAGCTAGTTTACAAATAAAAAACACTATATAAAAATTGCTTAAACGATTTGAGACATAGCAAAGTCTGTTATGTAAATCTGTGAAGCTCTGAACTCCAGTGATTAGAAAATTTTCACCAGCTTTAGAAAGGTAAGCCTATTCGCGAAAGCGTTTTTAAAAAATAGTGAAAACAAGCGATTTTAACAGTTTTTCGATGTAGAGCTGGATCACTCATAGATGAAGACGCACATGCGATTAACCATGGATTAATAGCTGTAACCAGGAAATAATACAAGAGCGTGTGTGACGCAGTGGTTGGAGGCGCCACTGCGACAGGCACTTGGACTTGATTCCTGGGCCCATGGCCCACCAAGCCTTCCATCTCTCCGAGGTCGGCAAATTGGTACCAGACTTGTCTGGGAGGGTAACACTACTGGCTCGATACATCGGCAGGCCACTACGAGTCACTTGCGTGGTGCAGGCAATCTTCACGTACCGCTACCTTGATTAAACACGGAAATTCTTCGATGTTTAGGGACTAGTTACGCGTGCTAACTTTTCTCGTTGGCAATAAAGATTTTGCAAAAAAATCGATTTTAAAGAAAGATTCTTCCCGAGACCTCAAAGGCTTATCAAGGAAATAATATTGTAGTTAAACAGACAGGCGAAACGAAATAATCTCATGGTGTGGTGGTGAACGCGTTAGACCCCGAAAACTGTAATAGCGCGTTCGTTCCCCACCGCAAACACCGGCTGTTCACAGTTTTTCAGATTTCATAACAATATCATAACATCATAACATTTCTTCAAAAGTTTCCTTCTTGAGATGAAAAAGTTCATCTGACTAATGTAAGCCTCCGATTCAAACCTTTATTCCACCCTTCTTAGAGCTATGTGGAGCATGTGGCGCTATGGTCGTAGGTGCCCTGCAACACACGCCTGGAATCGATCTCCGCCCCCATGGCCCACCAAGCCTACCATCTCTCCGGGGTCGGCAAATTGGTACCAGACTTGTCTGGGAGGGTAACAGTACTGGCTCGATACATCGGCAAGCCACTACGAGTCACTGTAAACGCCAGATATGCATTCAGTCACCTCCAACGATACTTAATGAAGTCGAATGCATGGCGCACCCTAGGGGATTGATCAACGCCGAGAGCTTTTTTTAACCAGGAAATATGATCGTCTCGTTATTCCACGCCTTATCGGATCGCGCTCCCAACTACACCATAGATTTCGATGCATTTGAGCCACGCGAGAACTTTCCCTATTGTGACGCCCACTAGTATGTGTTAAATCGTTTCTTTCCTTAGCCAAAGTTCATGAGATCAAAAACCGATAAGGTTACTCATTGATTAGGAGCGATGTATGGTGGTAGTGGTTAGGAATGTGGTTAGGAAAATCGCCTAATTTGATAAGTTAAGGAGTATTAACACTTACTTAAAGACGCAACTTCAACATACATTGGAGCAATGGTGGCAACTATCAACTTGAAATAAACGTATCTCGGCTCATGGTGAATCTCATTAATTCCAGTGAAGGCTGTCAGTATCTAAGGATATTTCCCTATAGGAGAGAAAGCTTATTTCCTTACAAAATTAAGACCTTCATTTCCTGAAGCCCAGAGAGTTAAATTTTTCCTTATTGGTTCAAGACATATATTTCAAACACGAAAGCAATTGGACAAGCAGAGTATCCTCCAGAAAGACGTAATAACGCTCCCCAATGTACCTTTCATGTTTGCAGTCGCTCCTCTTTCGCTGAAAATTTAGAGAATTTGAGCTTTGCGGGTTGGGATTTTCGGGATTTTTAATTCCAAGCTAGTTTACAAATAAAAAACACTATATAAAAATTGCTTAAACGATTTGAGACATAGCAAAGTCTGTTATGTAAATCTGTGAAGCTCTGAACTCCAGTGATTAGAAAATTTTCACCAGCTTTAGAAAGGTAAGCCTATTCGCGAAAGCGTTTTTAAAAAATAGTGAAAACAAGCGATTTTAACAGTTTTTCGATGTAGAGCTGGATCACTCATAGATGAAGACGCACATGCGATTAACCATGGATTAATAGCTGTAACCAGGAAATAATACAAGAGCGTGTGTGACGCAGTGGTTGGAGGCGCCACTGCGACACGCACGTGGACTTGATTCCTGTGCCCATGGCCCACCAAGCCTTCCATCTCTCCGAGGTCGGCAAATTGGTACCAGACTTGTCTGGGAGGGTAACACTACTGGCTCGATACATCGGCAGGCCACTACGAGTCACTGTAAACGCCAGATATGCACTCAGTCACCTCCAACGATACTTAATGAAGTCGAATGCATGGCGCACCCTAGGGGATTGATCAACGCCGAGAGCTTTTTTTAACCAGGAAATATAAAAAAAACTGCGTAAACACTTGAATACGTAGATAGCCAGCTTTCAACAAAAGTGTGGATGTCAGCAAAAGGTGTCCAGGTAGCGGATTCCATAACCCACTAGTCATTTATGTGTGAGAATGAAGGTGCTAACGTGATGCACGACCACGTTCGGCCATCATGTAGGTGTTCGAATCGAACTACGCTTGAATGGTCCAAGAATCCACTATACAGTTCTCTTCGTCTATCTATTATCTACTGTTCCCATTATATGGCTGGCTCGTCTATTCAACTCGCTTCATGCGTACTCTCTTCGTTCTTAAAAATAAGACAAGTCTCGGAGATGAGCTCCGCAATTCTCATGCATTCCGCCTAGACGTTGGCTATTTACTGGTTAAATCACCAGAAAACACCATCCAAGAATTTTGAGGAAGGAGAGTCCCGTTTATGAGTGGTTATATCAACTGAACTGTTTAATTGAAGAAATGAACCTTGGACCCGTTAGCTGGTTGGTAGCCTCTGTAGAGCCCTCATGAGTTTTCCCTATTTGTAATTGCACTTATTTCTTCTCAATGTCTCCCCAATCGCCCATTGTATACCTACGGAGTCGGTTCTATAATCTGAAAATCACAAAATTCCAGCTGTTTATCTATTCTCATAAATTTTTACCGAATGGGTTTTCTGCTAATGAAAACCTTTGTAAGAAATAGGTTTAAAATGCGATTTAGAATCTATAAAATGACTTTGTAAGATAGATATATCATTTATCACAGTGGTCGTGCTGCTGGTCATCACGAGCATGGCATTGGCTCGATCCCGTTCCCCGCTCAACAAGCTCCTCATCCTTTCGAGGTGGGAAGATTGACACTGGACTTGCCTGGGATAGAATTACTTTTTGAAATCCAATCGATTATGCTCTAACCCGGCTATTTCAGAACTCTAGGAAGAATTGACTCGACCAGCATTAAACGACATTCAAGATGAAAGAAAAATCCTTAATTAGCAGCTGAACCCTGGTGGGTGAGAGGAATTGAATCGAATGTCAAAGGTGTTGGGATCCGCACTTTGGATGTGAAAGAAGGGTGGCGTAAAAAAACCAATATTCTATGAAGTAGTAAGCTTTACATTATTACTGTTAAGGTTCTCAGGAACGTTTCATTAAACGTGGTGAAATTTGAATTGGCCAGATCGAAGTAGGCACACATTTCAGAGTTAACCTTGACCCCACGAATTTTCTGTTCTACCCTTACTCATGGTTTTTGGTTACACACCAGGATAACCAAGCCCTTTTTCCCTTCGAAAGCTGGCAATTTGTCGCCAGACTGATTTTTAAAAACTCCTATTTGAACCCACTCTGTAGACAATATTTTCATTCAAACATCGACCGTAAGCAAAAAGTTTAAAGCTCTGAAGCATGGAGCTTTTCTAAGAAAATAATAATCTTCCAACACATTATGTTTTCAAGGTTTCTCCACATTCAACTTGTCAGAGATTTAAGAACACGCGATAAGAATATGTTGAATCGAACAATTCCCAGAAACTTTTTTACTCAGTGAAGCATAACAACTGTATCAAAGCTTAGCCCTGTCTTTCTATTTTGGTAAAACAAAGTATTGCTATAAAAAAGTCATTTTACAAAGGTTTGGCAAACTTCCTCTTCTTAAGAATCGGAAGGGTCAGCCACCAACTTGTTAGTGAAATCCATCTCATCCTCACTCTCACTCACATTGTCATTCTCATTCTCAGCTCCATGCATGCTACGTGTAAAAATATAAATCACATATAAGCACAATGATGTTGAGAAATTTACAAAACTACGGAATACATCACGACATCACTGTCGTTCACATCCTTCACACCCACAGGTTAAAACACGATTGAGAGAAAGGTGAAACGAAGGACCCACACAATGTGGTGCTGAACACGTTAACCCCTAAAAGGGTAAAAGAGGGTTCGATCCTCACCGCTAACACCTGCGGTCTGACGTTTTGAAAATATCTTAGCAACGTTGTTGTTATATCTCACATATTACTCTCATACTCTGACAAAAGAAAAATAGGCAGCAAATAAAAGGTTGCTACATTGTGATAAACCACTCAAATTAAATTGCACTCAATCCACTTTGTCGACCATGAACTGAGGCTAAAAAATCGCACTACTGTTTTAGGACTCCAAATGTTTCGTAGACCTACTTCAGTACAAAAAGACCTGAGAAATGTCCAAACACTCATTTATCAAGCTTCGTTGCTTCGCAAAGAATCTGCGGATTTCATAGAAATGACAAGAGATAAATTTTAAAAATAAAGCAATTAATCATATTACCAAATCACTCTTTCTAGAAACACCTTTATCAAATCACTAAACATTTCTCCACCTGGATTGTAACATTTGTTTATGCCAGCCGTTTGACTCGGAAGTGGTTGCGTCGAAACAGTGGTGACGAAGATGTGCTTCTAAAACAAGGAAAATAAAATGGTGGATAGAAAAACTCAAAAATAACATGGTATTTGCTGAATATCTGCAGTTTTCTCTCCATCACTGTGACTTCATCGTTGATAGTGACTGGGCGCTCATCAAAATCGAACTAAGATGTATAGAGGAAGATCTATCACCTATGGAAACCCTCAAAGTGATAATTAGTTGTTAATAGGTATAGGTTAATAGGTTGTTAATAGTACTGTCAGCAAGGAACCACCCGTAAGTTTTTCCAGACTCAAGGAAAAGAATATGGCCAATCCGTTAACATGATAGCAACAGAAGTATGACATGGTTAGCGCTGCACAAAGCGATCGTGTGCTATGTAAGTATTCAAATGTTACATGGAGGACCGACATTCCACAATCCTCAGCAAAAATAGGAATAAGTTGTAGTAAGCAACACACGGGTGATCCCACTCCCCAAACCACGGCGAATAGTTTTTGAACAAATTGGAGGTTACGTCTGCTGATCCTACCGATTTTCCACCGTAATATATGGTTAAAATACGCCCGGACCCTCAGGAAGGCAAAATAGCAGGAACGTCAACCATCAAAAAGCAACAACAACAATAACACCTTATACCAACCTCGAATCAGCTTAACAAGGGCAGTTCGTAAGAACACTACTATACCTATACATGAACGGCCTAACATTACTGGTTGTAGAGCCCTGAGCACAATCTCCATTTTTCGGAGTTTTGCTGCTTTAGTTGTTGTGTTTCCTTGAAGTCCTTGCCTAGCCAAAGCCTGTCACAGGTCGTGATCACCACAAGCAGCGGCAAGCCCTTCGAATAGGAGAGAGATTTGCCACCGTGCGCATAGTTCTAGAGACAGTTAGACGCGAGGCTACGTGACGCGTCCCCAGGTGGCGGAGAGGGGTTAATCGTAGACCAAAAGCGATCTTTGATTCCCTGAGACGCAGGTGGATCCAGGGGACGGACTGCCTGTTTCTGCTGCGCTGATTTGGCACATAGTTTCTGCATTTGCTAGCCGTATTCATGCACACGTGTGTGGGTGCGTTCTCGCTTTATGCGGATTGTATTCTACGAGTCAATTCAGCCAAAAGCCTGCAATCAAGTGAGAGCGAAGTATATGGGAGGCGGTTAGGAGTCGCCTCCAACAAATAAACTCTATGTCCACTTTGGGAGGGCCTGGCAAGCTACCCGTGAGTATAACAAGCCCCCACGTTCAGAGCCCAGCAAGCTATACGTGGGTATCAAACATGCTTGCCACCGTGCGCATAGTTTGATACTAGGATGGTGGTGGATCCTGGTATTGGTTTACTCTTAGCTGGGCTTCTTGATGGAAACGCTGGACTCCTCAGTTTGGGAGACCCTGCAAGAGGATAAGTTAACCCAAAGTAAATCGCAGTCCAACACCCAGGAACACCTCCCAGCCACGATAACGCAGTTAACCTCCACGGATCTCCCTCACATGAGGGATCTAGAGACGGTTAGTCGCGAGGCTACGTGACGCGTCCCCAGGTGGCGGAGAGGGGTTAATCGCAGACCAAAAGCGATCTTTGATTCCCTGAGACGCAGGTGGATCCAGGGGACGGATTGCCTGTTTCTGCTGCGCTGATTTGGCACATAGTTTCTGCATTTGCTAGCCGTATTCATGCACACGTGTGTGGGTGCGTTCTCGCTTTATGCGGATTGTATTCTACGAGTCAATTCAGCCAAAAGCCTGCAATCAAGTGAGAGCGAAGTATATGGGAGGCGGTTAGGAGTCGCCTCCAACAAATAAACTCTATGTCCACTTTGGGAGGGCCTGGCAAGCTACCCGTGAGTATAACAAGCCCCCACGTTCAGAGCCCAGCAAGCTATACGTGGGTATCAAACATGCTAAATACAGTTTAAAAAAAAGGGCCTTACCACCTGACCCCGAAAGAGCCCCCAATTTCGCAGCGTTGGGTAGGACGACTACGGAGAGGCTGCTAAAATCTCAGAGCCAATGGAAGCTGCATGGATCAAGAACTATGACGATCTGTACCTACAACACACGCACACTTGCATCCGCGTCCTGGATAGAGGACTTGCTCATGCAAGCAAGACTGATAAGGTACGACGCCTGTCTCAAGAAACTCTCGAGCTAATACGCCAGCGTGGACTGGCACGAGCTGCAGGCAACCGCGAACTAACGTCCGACCTTGCGAAACAATGCAGACAGGCGATAAAAGAAGATCTTAAAGAAAGAAGAGAAAGAGAGAAGAGAAGTAAAGGTCGAACATACAGAGGCTGGGAAAAGCATTCGCAAAGCCCGCCGAAGCTTCGCCAATTACAAGAACAAGATGATTGCACTCCGACGCCCAGAGGGATAAATAACAGACTCCAGAAAAGCAGTGTAAAAATCATCCACGATTACTACTCAGATCTCTTCGATAGCTACGTCCATCTCCCATCTTATAAAATAAAAGAAAATGGATATGCTGTTTCACCGGTTCTCCCTTCCGAAGTCCGAAATGCCATTTCGTCGGTGAAAAATCGAACAGCACCAGGTCAGAAAGGGATAGAGTCAGAACATCTAAAGAACCTTCCGCCAGTCCTCGTAAGCACACTGGCACGGTTTTTCACACGTTACCTGTCCGAATGCAAGGTCCCAACTCAGTGGAAGACCAGAAAGACCGTGTTGTTGTTCAAGAAGTGGGACCTACACGATATAGGCAACTATCGCCCAATCTGCTTGTTGTCCGTCGTCTACAAACTTTTCACTCGAGTCATCTTAAACAGGATTGACAGAACACTGGACGAAGGACAGCCGTGCGAGCAAGCAGGGTTTCAAAAAGCATTTAGTACGATGGACCACATTCACACGTCAGCAAGGCTCACTGAAGTATCGCGAGAGTACAAAAGACCGCTCTGTCTCACTTTCATCGAATTGGAGAAGGTCTTTGATTCAATTGTGAAAGAACTAGTCATGGAAGCCCTTCGTAGTCAAGGAGTCCCTACTCAGTACATTCTTCGTGGGCTGTACAAAAATTTCACATCCAAAATTTCGTCATTCTACAACGTTATTATCGTTGACGTCAAAAGAGGAGTTAGGCAAGGCGATACCATCTCTCCAAAATTATTTTCCGCCACCCTCCAAGGCGTCAGGCAACATTGGAATGAGACAACATGGGAGTTAAAATTGATTGTGGGCAGCTACATCACCTTCGCTTTACTGATGATATCGTTCTTATATCATCAGACATTAGCCAAGCGGAGCGCATGCTTGCGGACTTTGATAAAGCGTGTGGAAAGATTTGTTTTCGACTAATTTTCAAGGAAACGATGTTCATGTAGAACGGATTGGTTTCGTTTGCCCCATTCACGCTCAACAAGCCAATATCTCCGAATGCTCCAGTAATGTCTGTCTAGAACGGGAATACAATATGACGAACGACTTAGCTACAGAGCTGAGCAGAAGGAAACGAGCGGCTTGGGAAGCTTTCAAGAGCATCGAGGATGTAGGCAAGAGGATGAAAAACCCCCGACCCCGTGCCCACCTTTTCGACTCAACGGTTCTTCCTGCGTTAGCGTATGCGTCAGAAACCTGGTCGCTACGCAAGCAGGATGTGAGATCACTCAGCGTTATCGAACGCGCAGTCGAAAGGACGATGCTAGGAGTGTCCCGTTTCACACAAGTAACGGATGGGATGCGAAGCTCCGACCTACGACAACAGTCAAAAATCGAAGATCTCGTTTTGTACGCCAAGCAATCGAAGATAGGGTGATCCGAACACTTAAAGCGTATGAATGATAACCGATGGACAAGAGCTGTTCGTGACTGGATTCCTCGTGATGTCAAACGAACTACAGGAAGGCCACCGACCCGATGGTCAGAGTTTTCCACGGTGAGCCTAGAAAAAAGATTTGTTATTCGACGAGTCCCTAAAGCGAGGAAAACCCACTGGGCTACTCTTGCACGCGACAGGGAAAAATGGAGTATTTACTGGCGCCCGCTCGAGTCAGTCGACAATCAACGGGACTACAAGTGATAAAGGTGATGTATAGAGGCACACAGATCGATCGTTCAAACGTACCTTCGATAGTACCGTCATTGCTGCTGTCATTTTTTCGCCATCTTTTCAATTTTTTTTTTGTATTTTTTGCGTGCCTCGACATCACGCACCACGATTCTGTGGCCCGCTCCAGATTCAGTAATTTTGGTTATGTTGATCGAGGATCAGCCATTAATGGAAATTTTCTGCAAAAGTCTCTTCAATGGCTTATCACCTCACCTTCTGGGGAAACGTTTCCAATTATCGTATTCCAATGCAAAAAGTACAGTATTACCTGTATCTTCTTAAGACCCGTTGATCGTCGAGTGAATCCAGCGGGCGCCAGTAAACCCTCCATTTTTCCCTATCGCATTCAAGAGTAGCCCAGTGGGTTCTGCTCGCTTTAGGGACTCGTCGAGAGTCATATCTTTCTTCTAGTCTTTTCGTGAAAAACTTTAACAATCGGGCCAATGATCTTCTTACAGTACATTTCACATCTCGAGGAATCCACTCACTTGCGACTCTTGTACATCGGTTCTCATTCACACGCATTACGTGTCCAGCCTACATTATCCTCGACTGACTGGCGTACAAAACGACATCTGCGATTTTTAATCGTTGACGCAGGTCGGATCTTTGCATCCTATCCCCTACTTGTGTGAAACGGGATACTCCTTGCATCGCCCTTTCGACTGCGCGTTCCATAACGCTGAGTAATCTTTCATCACGCTTACACAGCAACCAGGTTTCTGACTCATACGTTAAAGCAGGAAGAACCGTTAAGTCGAAAAGGTGGGCAAGGAGTCGGGTCTTCTTTGTTCTCTTCACTGCATCCACGATGCTTCTGAAAGCTACCTAAGTCGCTCGTTTCCATCTGCTCAGCTCTGGAGCTAAGTCGTTCATCATATTGACTTCACTACCTAGATAGGCATAACTGGAGCATTCTGAGATATTCGTTCCGTTGAGCGTGAATGAGGCATACAAAACCAATCCGTTTTTCATAAATATCGTTTTTGTGAGATTTAGTCGAAGAACAATCTTTCCACACGCTTTATCAATGTCGGCAAGCATATGTTCCGCTTGGATAATGGCTTGTGTTACAAAGACGATGTCATTAGCAAAGCGAAGATGATGTAGCTGCCCACCATCGATTTTCACTCCCATGCTGTCTCTTTCCAATGTTGCCTGACGTTCTGGAGGGTGGCGGTAAATAATTTTGGCGAGATGGTATCGCCTTGCCTAATTCCTCTTTTGACGTCAACGTTAATATCGTTGTAGAATGGTGAAATTTTAGTTGTGAAATTTTTGTACAGCTCACGAAGAATCTTTATGTACTGAGTAGGGATCCTTGACTATCGAAGGCTTCCATGAGTGCTTCTATCTCGATTGAATCAAAGGCCTTTTGTAAATCGATGAAAGTGAGACAGAGTGGTCTTTTGTACTCTCGCGATGCTTCATTGAGTCTTGTTATCGGGTGAATGTGGTACACCGTACTAAATGCTTTTTGAAACCCTGCTTGCTCGCACGGCTGTCCTTCGTCCAGTGTTCTGTCAATCCTGTTTAAGATGACTCGAGTGAAAAGTTTGCAGACGACGGACAACAAGCAGATTGGGCGATAGTTGCCTGTATCGTGCAGGCCCCCCTTCTTGAAAAACAACACGGTCTTGCTGGTCTTCCACTGAGTTGGGACCTTGCATTCAGACAGATAACGTGTGAAGAGCCGACCCAGTGTGTATACGAAGACTGGCGGAACATTCTTCAGATGTTCTGATCTTATCCTGTCCGGACCTGGTGCTGTTCGGTTTTTCACTGGCGAAATGGCACGTCGGGTTTCGGAAGGGAGAACCGGTGGAATAGCATATCCATCCTCTTTTATTTCATAAGACGGGAGGTGGACGTGGCTATCGAAGAGATCTAAGTAGTATTCGTGGTTGATTTTCTCCATTGCCTTTCTGGACGCTGTTATTGTTCCGTCTGGGCGTCGGAGTGCAATCATCTTGGTCTTGCAATTGGCGAAGCTTCGGCGGGCTTTGCGAATGCTTTTCCCAGCCTCTGCAGCTTCGACCATTACTGCTGCTCTTCTCTCTTTAAGATCTTCTTTTATCGCCTGTCTGCATTGTTTGGCAAGCTCGGACGTTAATGCGTAGTTTTCTTGTTTAGCAATCGCGAGGTTGTTATACAGCATACATTTACTTCCATAGAAAAACACACAATACAATACAACACAACACTAGGCACGCATAGGAAGAAGACGGTGGTCCGATCCCGTGTAAAATTTTAAGACGACAGCGACATCGGTTAGGCAAAACTTTCTATTTAGTATGATGTGGTCTATTTCGTTATGGTACTCTCCATTGTCGTTGACGGTGAGGCTTCTCGAATTGCGAGTTACCATGGATGGTCTTGATCGCCATGATAAACTCAGAGAGCCACTCACCATGTTCGCTCCATTCTAATCCATGGGTCCCAATGTGAGGTTCTTCAGACGTCCTTTTTTGTCCAATCTTGGCATTGAATTCTCCACTGCACCTTGTAGAATGAATGATCTTCTCTGTAGAACTTCTCCAAGTCCATGTATAACTCTTCGATTTCTTCTTCGTCATTCTTCGTCATAGTTTGATGTCGGCGCGTAAACGGTGGAGGCTGTCAAAGCCGGTGTTGACCTATATCTTTTTAATTGTAAACATCCGATTCGGGTTGTAAGCTGTTCGACGTACAGCATTCCTGATGAACAAACTCGCCCAAAAAACAAATTTTGCAAATTCTTAGCGTAAATAGTAACTTTTCTTGAGAAACCACGGCACATTGATCTGCGCTCGGCAACCTATTGAATGGAAACCAAAAAAAATGTGGCAGAAGCTATGAACTGTATAATAAACCACGGAAAGAAAGTGTGCTGTATAAAGTGCGTATCGTCCGTTATAGGACGAAAAAAAAACTTTTATAAAAGGATAAAGGATAAAGCTCTCGACGTTGATCAATCCCTGAAGGATGCGCCAAGCATTCGACTTCAAGTTTCATAGGAGGCGATTGAATGCATATCTGGTCGCCTTTACAATGAGTCGCGGTGGCCTGCCGATGTATCGAGCCAGTGCTGCTATCCTCCCAGACAAGTCTGGTACCAATTTGCCGACCCCGGAGGGATGGAAGGCTTGGTGGGCCATGGACGCATGGATCGATTCCACGTGCGTGTCGTAGTGGCACCTTCAACCACTGCGCCAGACGCTGCAGATAGAAATAATTTGTATAGATCACAAATTTTTTTCAGTTCTAGAAATGACTTATTTAATTAAGAGGTGGATTTGAGAATTCTGAAATGAAAACAAAGTTGAAAAATTTCCTAATTATGGAGAGGAGTGTTTTAATCTTTTAAGCTCTATTAATTCAAGTCGAGAAGAGGATGAGCTTTGCCCTTGTCTCACGTTAAACAGCTACGGATATTTTTCAACTAATGACGACTAGTGAAAGACCAAATCCACTTTTCACATTCAACATGGGGCCAGACAGGATGTGACGGTAGCCAAGTGCGAACCCACCTCGCCGACGCTCATTGTCAGAGAGTTGTCATCGACACGACCGGATCATCTGAAACCTGTCGAATGACGATTTCAAAACAATGGCTGCACGATTAAATAAAATGTGTTCCACAAAGATTTTTAATCATAACAATAGACGAAATTGTTAAGTGCTTTAAGAACAATCTAACAAGCACCAAGTGGAATATGACGGTACAATACAAAAGATTTTGTAACAGGAAGATATAAGAGTTTCTGAAATTCACCTGAAACTTTATTTGTCTAAGCTCACATGAATTTCAATTCCCTACTTTGAAGTGTCAGATGTCCCACACGTGTTTTGATGGTGTCGAACCACGAAAATGAACACCTTCGCTTAGTTAACTCACCATGAAATCCCTACAATTTCGGATAAATAAATAAATAATAAAGCTCTCGGCGTTGATCAATCCCTGAGGGATGCGCCATGCATTCGACTTCATTAAGTATCGTTGGAGGTGATTGAATGCATGTCTGGCCTTTACAATGACTCGCGGTGGCCGGCCGATGTATCGAGCCAGTGCTGCTATCCTTCCAGACAAGTCTGGTACCAATTTGCCGGCCCCGGAGGGATGGAAAGCTTGGTGAGCCATGGGAGCATTTCACGTGCGCGCCGCAGTGGCGCCTCCAACCACTGTGCCACACGCGCCCCTTACAATGAAAACATACAAACAATTTCGGATGCAGTCAATAATCCTGCTTAGACTGTCTCCTTAGGATTTACAAAAAATGGTATTCAAAAGTATATTGTGTCCTCAGGATTTACAAAAAAAATGTGCTCGCAGTCATGAATTCGTCCTATTACATCATCAATCGATGGACTTCTAGCAGCATTAGTTGACGTTACGAAAATATCCTAGTTGCAGTAATATAGTGAACTATCGACAACAACCGGCTAATTTCTTTGGAGAGCTGAGTTAAATGGAATACAA
>MQTX01000040.1:3563543-3576110 GCA_009735665.1 Angiostrongylus cantonensis
TATATATATATATATCACCGTCTTATATAAAATCCTCCATGAAAAAATAGTGGGAAGTATTTAAAAGTTGTACATCGTAAGGTTTTTTATGCTATCCTTCTTCACATCTATTCTACGGATCCCATTACATCTCAGATTCGACTCGTTTCTTCGCATCCGTCATCCACTGTCTTCCGTACGGTTTCTGTTACTGTGTTACTGATTAAGGAATTTCATTTCAGCTTGAATGCTGTGGAATTATGGTCAAATTGATTCTACCTGGAGTCCTGGGATAACCAAACTAGAGCGTTTCCACTTGGACTGCAGAGAGTGATTTTTTTTTCAGACAAGTCCGGTACCAATTTCCTGACCACGGAGAGTTAAAGGCTTGGTGAGCTCAGAACAAAATTGAATTAGAACTGTACTCGCGATGACCGAAATCACTACCAGAGTGCTATTCTCCCTCTACATTGTAAGTAAAGTGTGCTAAGTCAAAACAGCTCATCCATTCAGAATATAAAGCCCTTTAATGTCTAAATAAACGAATGTCAAGACATGAGCAAAAAACATAAAACTTAGGTGCGCTTCAAGCAGATAGTTACTCTTAAAAAAGAAAGACACGTGCTATCCACCACAGGAAACAAGGTCTTTGATTTTCCTTCCTCTCGGTCAGCTTTTACCCACTAACTACTTACTTAGATACGCTGTCAGCAACCGGGTAGATCGCACACGCGTTTATGGTAGGATTCGTTTTGAAGAATTGCTTTCTTTCTTCACTAAAATGTCGACTAGTGAAAATTTTCTCTAGATTTGTCCTCACCAGGACGTTTCGAGTTTTTTACCAGAAGTGTTCGTCAAATCACCTGAATCAGAGGTGAATTCGCAGCCTCGCAACTCAGATTTTTCCTGCACGACACTGATTCTTGTTATAGCAGGCGATCACGAGATCAGTCGACTGACCACTAGACGATGAGGAAACAAGCCGAATTCAAGAAAATCTTAGTCGCAAATCCAGTTCATTCCGAAACATTTTTGAAAATCACGCAATTATGTGTTTTTATTTCGTTTTTTTCCCGAGATAGATGGAAGAATGAAATGAATCACTAGGAAAAGTAAATGTGACAGGCGATTAATATTATTCACATATATCTACTTATTCATATTTTAGCAAAATAACAAAGGTCTCGAAATCGACAAATCCGTTAGGAATGCGCCATGCATTGAACTTCATTAAGCATCATTTGGAGGCGATTGAATGCTTATCTCGCCTTTCACAATGATTCGCTGCGGCCTACCAAAGAATCAAGCCAGTGCTGCTATCCTTCCAGCTAAATCTGGCACCAATTTTTCGAGCTTGGAGGGATGGAAGGCTTGGCGGGCCAAGAGCGTGGGGATCGATTCCTCGTGTGTGTTGCAGTGGCACCTCCAACCACTGCGCCACACGCGCCTTACCCATATTTTAGTATGTACTAAATAGTACAACCAATGTATGCTTAAAATGTTTAAAAAAGTACATTTTTGTTCCCAAGATCGACTTTCTATTAACCTCGGCATTGAGCTATGAATTCGTCGTTTTCTGTCTCAGTATGGTGAGGTTGTTAAACAGCGTACGTTTATTTCCATACAATAACACACATACGACACAATCGTAGCTGACGTTTGGGCAGAATCGCCTTCTTCAGAGCCTAGAAGAGCACACTAATATGCAACTTGTCAAGCGCTGCAACAGCACAAGCAGAAAGATGAGAATCTGAACGATAATTACAAGATCTGAGAGTTCTCAAAAAACTCACCGCTTTTTTCCAACTGCGTATTAGTGTACCCTTGCAGGCTCTGAAGAATGCGATTCTGCAGAAACGTACGTCAGCTAGGGTTGTGTTGGATGTGTGTTACCGTATGGATGTACATTTTTGTTTCAGGTCGTTTTTCTAAGAAAATGGCTTACTTACTTTCACAGTACAAAAGATCGTTTCCTAAGAATATAGTTTCCTATCAGTTAGAGCTCCAAAAGTAACGACAAGCACGAAGAGAATTTATCCAATATGAGCCAGAGCTATGTGTAAGGTATAACTGAATTTGTGAAAAAGTCCACCCAGTTTTGTACTGTGACGTCTTTTCTTTATGTTGCAAAGTAATTAATGAATAGTCAAAGTAAGTCGATGGGGCAGATTACTAGCACGATAGCAGTGTGTGCGAGATAACATCAGAAGGCTAAGGGAAAAAATAGCGATTAATTCTTCATTAAAAAACGTTGTTGATCAGTAGACTGAAACTGAGGCTTACTCAAAAAGAACAGAAGACCGAAGAGAAGAATTGGAAAGAAATTAGTAGCTTACTTAGGAATGAATGGTCAATGACTAAACCGTCTGATCATAACCGATATCAATGATGAGAAAATCGTTTCTTGATCAAAAAGCCGATCGGATAGTTTGAACAAGATTTTCGAGTTGGGCTGTGTTTTCTAAAGCAAATGCGGAACCAAAATTCCAGGTGTTCATGAAGAAAAACACCATAATGCTTCTGCTGTATTGGGACAGATCATCGATCGCCTAACGCTCGCCTAACGTGATGGCCGACCGTCAAACGGGTTCCGGTTTTAAATCACGTCACCAACACGCAAACAGATCACTACTCGGAAGCGACCACTCTCGACAGTGGGTAGAGAGTGTCAAGGTTTCGTCATGAAAGAACAACTCAAACGACTTGTTAAAAGGGTCTGGAAACCTGGAAAGTTAGCACTATTCTATGTAGTTGTCATTTCTTTATAGTTATGTATAGTTATGAAGGATTCATTGGAGAATTCAGGAGACATACAATCAACAGAGCCAAAACTTCAAAACAGAGCAACCAAATCGATGAATATCCTGCTGTATACAGATGCAGTATGTTTTTGAAATATAGCATGTTTTTGTAATGCATCCCACTATGATCTACATGTTTCTATCATCCAAGCATTACAATAGTACTACTCGAATATCCGCAGGTTGTGAAGATAAGTGTGTCTACCCACGAACAATCGTAATAGGAATTTTAACAATGTTAATTAAAAATGAAGGTGTGGCGTAGTGGTTGGAGGCGCCACTGCGACATACATGTCAATCCCTGCGCCCATGGCCCAGCAAGCCTTCCATTTCTCCGGGGTCGACAAAGTGGTACCAGAGTTGTCTGGGAGGATAGCAGCATTGGTTCGATACATCGGTAGAACATCGCGAGTCATTGTAAAAGCCAGATATGCATTCAATCACCTCCCAACGATACTTAATGAAGTCGAATGCATGGCGCATCCCTCAAGGATTGATCTGTGCCGATAGCTCTATCGTTCATCCTTAATTTGAAATGCAAACGTACAAGAGACTCTAATACTGTCAGTTATGCATATTGGCTCCGATGCATCGTGTTTAACAGATTGCTAGACTAATCCCAAGAATAGCTACCACACTAAAAGGATTCTAATCCTAAAACATAATATCTCCCTACAAAGACTATCGCCTCGTATTTAATGTGGAGAAACGGCCGAAACGTCAGTTTCACCATAGTAAAGAGGTAAAATAACACCTCGTGTTTGCTTTAAAAAATACAAAGAATTACCTTCGTAGGATCCAAATTGCGAAGTGCATCAAAAATAGAAATCTACAGCCAACATTATGACCTATTTCCTTTAAGCTGGAACACAAGAAAGTATGACATTGCACGCAACTCAATTGCTCCTTGATAAATACAAATTCATATGGCTGTATGAAAAAGTGGCAGTTCACTGGCTCTGATCAAATGTTGAAAAGCGTCGTGCCCCATCTGTTCAGTTTCAGGCGGAGGACTTATGAAAGATTAGGCCACACGTGGTCTTCTAACAGGACAGGACTAGCCCTTCTCTGTGCCTGAGGTTTGCAACAACTGGAGCCGGATTCGTTTCGTTTGCCCCACTCACGCTCAACAGAACAAATATCTTCGAATGCTCCAGCTATGTCTATCTAGGTCGGCAAATCAATATGATGAACGACTTAGCTCCAGAGCTGATCAGAAGGAAACGAGCGGCTTGGCGAGCTTTCAAGAGCATCGAGGATGTAATGAAGAGAACAAAGAACACCCGACTCCGTGCCCACCTTTTCGACTCAACGGTTCGTTCTGCCTTAACGTATGCGTCAGAAATCTGGTCGCAGCGTAAGCAGGATGAAAGATCACTCAGCGTTATCGAACGCACAGTCGAAAGGACGATGCTAGGAGTATCCCGTTTCACACAAGTAAGGGATGGGATCCAAAGCTCCGGCCTACGTCAACGATCGAAAATCAAAGGTGCCGTTCTATGCGCCAAACAGTCAAAGATAAGGTGTGCCGGGCACGTAATGCGTATGAATGATAACCGATGGACAAGAGCTGTTAGTGACTGGATTCCTCGGGATGTCAAACGTACTGCAGGAAGACCACCTACCCGATGGTCAGAGTTCTTCACGAAAAGCCTGGAAGAAAGATATGATGCTCGACGAGTCCCTAAAGCGAGCAGAACCCACTGGGCCACTCTTGCACGCGCCAGGGAAAAATGAAGGATTTATTGGAGCCCACTCGAGTCACTCGACGATCAACCGGACTGCAGGTGATACAAGTGATAGATTGAAAAACATGTAGCGCCAACTGACCAGCTAGTGGATTCAAAAAATCACAGTCTTTCTTTCCCGACTTCCGTTCTTCCCTAAAGGGTGTGGATCACACTAAGTCTCACATTATTACACTACAGAATACTGCGAGTGATGCGTCGATGAAAAATTGAGAGCCTCATTCTCGTGCAGTGAATACCGTATCACGTAAAGCCAGTAGAAAGCGCTTGTCGCATATCTAACCGTCGTCAATCTCATCAATTCATACGATTTGTCATTATCTTTTTCGAAAATTTTATATGTTCAACTTTGGCCTCAAACTAAGGTCAACGGTTTCACCTGTCTGCCAGCAAATTTCAGCAGATGGGAACTAACTAGAAACGACATGCTCTTCTTCTGTTTTTTTTGTATGACCCGCCTTCACGTATACGGTACGGGTCAGAGCACTTCTCACACGCGATTCGCTTGTTCGCATCCATTGTCCACGAAGATTTTCCAACTTTTAAGAGCGGCTCCGCTTGCTGCTTGAAGAATTCCATTTCATCTTGAATAGCATAAAACGGTGGACAGGCAATTCTCCCTGGATTCCTGGAATAGCCGAGTTGAACCGTTCCCATTTGGACTGCAGTGAATGATTGTTGCCCAGGCAAGTCCGGTACACATTCTCCGATCCCGAAGGGATGAGAGGCTTGGTTGGCCCGGTGCGGAATCAAACAAGCACCAAGTTCGTGGTAACGGACATCACTACCATTGTGCTATCGGTCCCACAAAGACGTGTTATCAGTAGGGAATTATCCTCAATGAAAAGTCTCGCTACATATTTGATGTCGAAGATTTCTGTGGTTGAAAGAAACTTAGCTTTTCACGAGAGATCGAATGTGAGATTGGAAATGCGGAATGGAAACGGTCCAGTTTGGTTTTTACTCACAGAACGCCTTTTCTGTAGAAACCCATTAGCCGATAGGAAGAAATTTGGATTCATGACTTGGAAACTACTTTGTTGTATAATTCACACGAAAACCTACCAAACCTTCAAAAATCAAGTGTTTTTTTATAATACCATAGATCGATTTTTTTTAGCACTGAATTCGATCACAGCCTCATCAGAAAGAGGATATGACCAAGCCGCGGAATTGAACTCTCGTTATGTCCCGTGAGTGACATGATAACTTGGTTGCGAGAGACATATTCTAGGCGAAACCATTTCTGAGCACGACATTCGTATTCATTCTATAAAAATAAAAGGGGACGCTGTCACTGTGTGTGAATGTTCCATTTCCTTTCCATTTCAAAACTCCATTTCTGGTTTTTGAATTTTCTCCAAAAAATCCCGATACCAATGCAAATGAAGTGGAAAGGCGCCTCGTATTTAATGTGGAGAAACGGCCGAAACGTCAGTTTCACCATAGTAAAGAGGTAAAATAACACCTCGTGTTTGCTTTAAAAAATACAAAGAATTACCTTCGTAGGATCCAAATTGCGAAGTGCATCAAAAATAGAAATCTACAGCCAACATTATGACCTATTTCCTTTAAGCTGGAACACAAGAAAGTATGACATTGCACGCAACTCAATTGCTCCTTGATAAATACAAATTCATATGGCTGTATGAAAAAGTGGCAGTTCACTGGCTCTGATCAAATGTTGAAAAGCGTCGTGCCCCATCTGTTCAGTTTCAGGCGGAGGACTTATGAAAGATTAGGCCACACGTGGTCTTCTAACAGGACAGGACTAGCCCTTCTCTGTGCCTGAGGTTTGCAACAACTGGAGCAGTTCAAGCATTCTACACCACCAGGTTCAATTTCTTGGTTATATTCCTCCACTTTGGTGAATGTCAACTGCCATAAGAAAAAGTAGTAGAGAATGGTTACTTCTTTCAAACGTTAAGAAGCAATCATAACCTGCTTATGATCCAATTAAGGCTTTAGGGAGCTAGGGAGCATTCACATGCTCCATATCTGTCTACCTTTCTAGGAATCGTCACCGATATTATCGAATTGACAGTTTTCGCTGCATTTCACAACAAAATCAAGAAGGCGGTTGATTTTATCAGAAAAGGAAGTCAGACGTGAAACATATTTCTTAATCCATGGTAACTCGCAATTCTAGAAGCCTCACCGTCAACGATAGATGTGGGAATCTCCCAATGGAGAGTACCATAACGAAAAAGACCACACCATACTAAATAGAAAGTTTTGCCTAACCGATGTCGCTGTCGCCCTAATATTTTACACGGGATCGGACCACCGTCTTCTTCGTTCAAGACTTTATTTCTCGTGAAAAGGAGAAATCGCCGCTAAATTCAATAACCGAAGTCCGAGAACCACCACAAACTTGGACTTATTCAACTCATTAATGGACTGTTGGGAAGATGCCGCTCTCGACAACATCGACGAGGAAAATGATCGGCTCATTGAGCATCTTCGCGTTGGCGCCATGAAAGCTGAGAGCTCGAAGGTCACCAAGAGATGTCTGTCTCAAAAAACTCTCGAGCTAATACGCCAGCGATCATTGGAATGGGATAATATGGGAGTGAAAATCGATCGTCGGCAGTTACATCACCTCCGCTTTGCTGATGATATCGTTCTTATAACACCACACATTAGCCAAGCGGAGCGTATGCTTACGGACTTTGATAAAGCATGTGGAAAGATTGGCCTTCGACTAGGCTTAAAGAACGCGATGTTCATGAATAACGGATTCGTTTCGTTTGCCCCACTCACGCTCAACAGAACAAATATCTTCGAATGCTCCAGCTATGTCTATCTAGGTCGGCAAATCAATATGATGAACGACTTAGCTCCAGAGCTGATCAGAAGGAAACGAGCGGCTTGGCGAGCTTTCAAGAGCATCGAGGATGTAATGAAGAGAACAAAGAACACCCGACTCCGTGCCCACCTTTTCGACTCAACGGTTCGTTCTGCCTTAACGTATGCGTCAGAAATCTGGTCGCAGCGTAAGCAGGATGAAAGATCACTCAGCGTTATCGAACGCACAGTCGAAAGGACGATGCTAGGAGTATCCCGTTTCACACAAGTAAGGGATGGGATCCAAAGCTCCGGCCTACGTCAACGATCGAAAATCAAAGGTGCCGTTCTATGCGCCAAACAGTCAAAGATAAGGTGTGCCGGGCACGTAATGCGTATGAATGATAACCGATGGACAAGAGCTGTTAGTGACTGGATTCCTCGGGATGTCAAACGTACTGCAGGAAGACCACCTACCCGATGGTCAGAGTTCTTCACGAAAAGCCTGGAAGAAAGATATGATGCTCGACGAGTCCCTAAAGCGAGCAGAACCCACTGGGCCACTCTTGCACGCGCCAGGGAAAAATGAAGGATTTATTGGAGCCCACTCGAGTCACTCGACGATCAACCGGACTGCAGGTGATACAAGTGATAGATTGAAAAACATGTAGCGCCAACTGACCAGCTAGTGGATTCAAAAAATCACAGTCTTTCTTTCCCGACTTCCGTTCTTCCCTAAAGGGTGTGGATCACACTAAGTCTCACATTATTACACTACAGAATACTGCGAGTGATGCGTCGATGAAAAATTGAGAGCCTCATTCTCGTGCAGTGAATACCGTATCACGTAAAGCCAGTAGAAAGCGCTTGTCGCATATCTAACCGTCGTCAATCTCATCAATTCATACGATTTGTCATTATCTTTTTCGAAAATTTTATATGTTCAACTTTGGCCTCAAACTAAGGTCAACGGTTTCACCTGTCTGCCAGCAAATTTCAGCAGATGGGAACTAACTAGAAACGACATGCTCTTCTTCTGTTTTTTTTGTATGACCCGCCTTCACGTATACGGTACGGGTCAGAGCACTTCTCACACGCGATTCGCTTGTTCGCATCCATTGTCCACGAAGATTTTCCAACTTTTAAGAGCGGCTCCGCTTGCTGCTTGAAGAATTCCATTTCATCTTGAATAGCATAAAACGGTGGACAGGCAATTCTCCCTGGATTCCTGGAATAGCCGAGTTGAACCGTTCCCATTTGGACTGCAGTGAATGATTGTTGCCCAGGCAAGTCCGGTACACATTCTCCGATCCCGAAGGGATGAGAGGCTTGGTTGGCCCGGTGCGGAATCAAACAAGCACCAAGTTCGTGGTAACGGACATCACTACCATTGTGCTATCGGTCCCACAAAGACGTGTTATCAGTAGGGAATTATCCTCAATGAAAAGTCTCGCTACATATTTGATGTCGAAGATTTCTGTGGTTGAAAGAAACTTAGCTTTTCACGAGAGATCGAATGTGAGATTGGAAATGCGGAATGGAAACGGTCCAGTTTGGTTTTTACTCACAGAACGCCTTTTCTGTAGAAACCCATTAGCCGATAGGAAGAAATTTGGATTCATGACTTGGAAACTACTTTGTTGTATAATTCACACGAAAACCTACCAAACCTTCAAAAATCAAGTGTTTTTTTATAATACCATAGATCGATTTTTTTTAGCACTGAATTCGATCACAGCCTCATCAGAAAGAGGATATGACCAAGCCGCGGAATTGAACTCTCGTTATGTCCCGTGAGTGACATGATAACTTGGTTGCGAGAGACATATTCTAGGCGAAACCATTTCTGAGCACGACATTCGTATTCATTCTATAAAAATAAAAGGGGACGCTGTCACTGTGTGTGAATGTTCCATTTCCTTTCCATTTCAAAACTCCATTTCTGGTTTTTGAATTTTCTCCAAAAAATCCCGATACCAATGCAAATGAAGTGGAAAGGTTAGATGGAGGTTTAAGCTTCCACTTCTCCAATCACCAAAAAAAAAACGACAATTTTGTTTGTCGAGGAGACACCTAACGAAGTCATCACTTTAGACGACCAGTAGATTGAAGTAAGCTTTGTCAAAAAGACTTTAGCTCTTAAAAGAAAAAAATTTGGATCAAACATCCACCATCGCGAAATTCTTCGAGAAGGAAAGGAAGCGAAATACTTGTTCAAATTCTATGATTTTGATTCGTAGTAAATTCCACTTGCAGAAGATCCACTGCGTGTAGAAAAACGCTGAAGCAGCATAAATGTGTTGGAGAGATGTCATCGGGACCTTCGTAAGTACCGTGATCTTTTATCAGGTGTGTTCAAATATGAAAGCATTGCCATCTTTTGCCATACGGACAAACCGAGAAAAAAAACGTTGTACCCATTTTCTTTCATGGCCTTTCAACCTCATCTAAAAATTTTAGAAAGCAAACACTTTATATTCACCCCTCTCGCACGAAAAGGCCACTTGTAAGAAACGTGTTCCTAACAGCCACCAGCGTGTGCACAGCAGGAGAGCAGAGCGGAAAGACGAATCCCGGAAATTGGCCCGACAAATAGTCAATTCGAGTATCACCTGCATCACCTGTAGTCCCGTTGATCGTCGAGTGACTCGAGCGGGCGCCAGTAAATCCTCCATTTTTCCCTGTCGCGTGCAAGAGCAGCCCAGTAAGTTCTGCTCGCTTTAGGGACTCGTTGAGCATGATATCTCTTTTCAAGGCTTTTCGTGAAGAACTCTGACCATCGGGTCGGTGGTCTTCCTGCAGTACGTTTGACATCTCGAGGAATCCAGTCACTAACAGCCCTTGTCCATCGGTCATCATTCATACGCATTACGTGTTCGGCCCACCTTAACTTCGACGGTTTGGCGTATAGAACGGCATCTTGATTTTTGATCGTTGACGCAGGTCAGAGCTTCGGATCCCATCCCTTACTTGTGTGAAACGGGATACTACTAGCATCGTCTTTTGACTGCGCGTTCGATAACGCTGAGTGATCTTTCATCCTGGTTACGCTACGACCAGATTTTTGACGCATACGTTAAGGCAGAAAGAACCGTTGCGTCGAAAAGGTGGGCACGGAGTCGGGTGTTCTTTGTTCTCTTCACTAGATCCTCGATGCTCTTGAAAGCTCCCCAAGCCGCTCGTTTCCTTCTGCTCAGCTCTGGACATTAGTCGTTTATTATATTGATTTCCCCACCTAGACACACATAACTGGAGCATTTGGAGATATTCGTTCCGTTGAGCGTGAATGGGGCAAACGAAACCAATCCGGTGTTCATGAACATCGTGTTTTTTAGACCTAGTCGAAGACGAATCTTTCCACACGCTTTATCAAACTCCGTAAGCATACGCTCCGCTTGGCTAATGTCTGGTGTTATAAGAACGATATCATCAGCAAAGCGAAGGTGATGTATCTGCCGACCATCGATTTTCACTAGCATATTATCCCATTCCAATGTTCGCATGACGTTCTGTAGGGTGGCTGTAAATAATTTTGGCGAGATTGTTTCGCCTTGCCTAACTCCTCTTCTGATGTCAACGTTGATATCGTTATAGAATGGTGAAATTTTAGTTGTAAAATTTTTACACAAGTCACGAAGAATCTTTATGTACTGAGTAGGGATCCTTGACTAGCAAAGGCTTCCATGACTGCTCCTATCTCAATTGAATCAAACGCCTTCTTTAAGTCGATGAAAGTGGGACAGAGCGGTCTTTTGTACTCTCTCGATACTTCATTGAGCTTTGTTATGGTGTGAATGTGGTCCACCGTAATAAATGCTTTTTGAAACCCTTCTTGCTCGCACGGCTGCCCTTCGTCCAGTGTTCTGTCAATCCTGTTTAAGATGACTCGAGTGAAAAGTTTGTAGACGACGGACAACAAGTAGATTAGGCGATAGTTGCCTATATCGTGTAGGTCGCCCTTCATGAACAACAACGCGGTCTTGCTGGTCTTCCGCTGAGTAGTGACCTTGCATTCGGACAGGTAACGTGTGAAGAGCCGTGCCAGTGTGCTTACGAGGACTGGCGGAAGGTTCTTCAGATGTTCTGATCTTATCCTGTCCGGACCTGGTGCTGTTCGATTTTTCACCGACGAAATGGCATGTCGGATTTCGGAAGGGAGAACCGGTGGAACAACATATCCATCCTCTTTTATTTCATAAGATGGCAGGTGGAGGTGGCTGTCAAATAGATCTGAGTAGTATTCGTGGACGATTTTTTCCATTGCCTTTCTGGACGCTGTTATTGTTCCGTCTGGGCGACAGAGTGCAATCATCTTGGTCTTGTAATTGGCGAAGCTTCGTCGGGCATTGCGAATGCTTTTCCCAGCCTCTGAAGCTTCGACCATTACTGCTGCTCTTCTCGCTTTAAGATCTTCTTTTATCGCCAGTCTGCATTGTTTCGCAAGCTCGAACTTTAGTTCGTGGTTGCCGGCAGCTCGTATAATTCCACGTTGGCGTATTAGCTCGAGAGTTTTTTGAGACAGACGTCTCTTGGTGACCTTCGAACTCTCCGCTTTCATGGCGCTAACGTGAAGATGTTCAATGAGCCGATCATATTCCTCGTCGATGTTGTCGACAGCGGCATCTTCCCAACAGCCCATTAATGAATTTAATAAGTCCAAGTTTGTGGTGGTTCTCGGTCTTCGGTTATTGCATTTAGCCGCGATTTCTCCTTTTCGCGAGAAATAAAGTCTTGAACGAAGAAGACGGTGGTCCGATCCCGTGTAAAATATTAGGGCGACAGCGACATCGGTTAGGCAAAACTTTCAATTTAGTATGGTGTGGTCTATTTCGTTATGGTACTCTCCATTGGGAGATTCCCACGTCTATCGTTGACGGTGAGGCTTCTAGAATTGCGAGTTACCATGGATTTTCTTGGTTGCCGTGATAAACTCAGAGAGCCGCTCAACCTGTTCGATCCATTCTACTCCGTGGGTCACAATGTGACGTTCCTCAGACGATCTCCTTGATCCGATCTTGGCATTGAAATCTCCACTGATGACCTCGAAGAATGTGCGGTCTTTTCTGTAGAACCTCTCCAAGTCCATGTAGAACGCTTCGATTTCTTCTTCGTCATAGTTTGATGTCGGCGCGTAAACGACGAAGATTGTCAAAGCCGGTATTGATCCACATCTCTTTAATCGTAAAGGTCCGATTCGGGTTGTAAGCTGTTGGAATGAATCGATGTTCATGGACAAACTCGTGTTGGCGAGA
>MQTX01000040.1:3576585-3619306 GCA_009735665.1 Angiostrongylus cantonensis
TAGCATATTTGATACCCACGTATAGCTTGCTGGGCTCTGAACGTGGGGGCTGGTTATACTCTCGGGTAGCTTGCCAGGCTCTCCCAGAGTGGACATGGAGCTTATTTGTTGGAGGCGACTCCTAACCGCCTCCCATATGCTTCCTTGTCACTTGATTGCAGGCTTTTGGTCGAATTGACTCGTAGAATACAATTTGCATAGAGCGAGAACGCATTCACACACGCATACATGAGTACGCTTAGCAAATACAGAAAGTATGTGCCAAATCTGCGCAGCAAAACAGGGAGCCCATCCCGTGGATCCTCCTGCGTCTCAGAGAAGCAAGGTCGCTTTTGGTCCGCGATTAACCCCCTATCCGCCACCTGGGGACGCGCCACGTAGCCTCGCGACTAACCGGCTCGAGATCCCTCATATGATGGAGATCCGTGGCACGAGTCAATTCGAGTAGGCACCAAAATCTAGCCTTCAAGATAGGTGTAAAAGAAAATTCAAGCTCCACAACGGTGTTCCTTTTAACCCGCCCTTAAACTCAACCGAAATAAGTGCAGCTACAAAACGTTGCTTAAGAAGAGCCGGTCTGGAAAATTCGCTGACAATGATTGAAATACTACCGATCACTGTAAAACGCTAGCTAGTTCACAACAGCTTATATGACTGCCTATGTAAAACTCAAAAATATTTGATAATACGCTTAGCAAATACAGAAAGTATGTGCCAAATCTGCGCAGCAAAACAGGGAGCCCATCCCGTGGATCCTCCTGCGTCTCAGAGAAGCAAGGTCGCTTTTGGTCCGCGATTAACCCCCTATCCGCCACCTGGGGACGCGCCACGTAGCCTCGCGACTAACCGGCTCGAGATCCCTCATATGATGGAGATCCGTGGCACGAGTCAATTCGAGTAGGCACCAAAATCTAGCCTTCAAGATAGGTGTAAAAGAAAATTCAAGCTCCACAACGGTGTTCCTTTTAACCCGCCCTTAAACTCAACCGAAATAAGTGCAGCTACAAAACGTTGCTTAAGAAGAGCCGGTCTGGAAAATTCGCTGACAATGATTGAAATACTACCGATCACTGTAAAACGCTAGCTAGTTCACAACAGCTTATATGACTGCCTATGTAAAACTCAAAAATATTTGATAAGCTCCAACTGCAGAAATGGTGACCGCATGAGTTAGGATATGGTTTGACTGATCTCTTGTAAAGTGTGCGGAAACAAATATATTGGCAAAAGGGTAGGCCAACCTGCATCCGTGTGTGTAAACATCTAGTCGATGAACTTAAAGTTAAACCAAATTCTCTACTAGGCGCTCATTGGACACAGAGACACAAAATGGAAGATTTGGAAGTCAAGTAACGATCCTCTCCCAAGAATAGAAAACACCACAGTGCAAAGCTCTCGAGAAATTCTGGATAAATTCGAAGAATCCGAAAATTATCGCAAGGAGCAATGCCTCGCAATCACGACTGATCTCATGCAGTTTCCATGTGACCTTCGTGCGGTTGGTCTCCACGTGACACAATCAGTGGAAAACATATAGAAAGTAGTGACTGTGATAAGGAGGCAGTTTGTTTTCAATGCAATTGAAACTATTGTCTAGCGTTTTCTCTGCTTCGTTATGGAAGTTTTTGGCCGAGTGGATTGCGGTAAACTTGACCCTTCCAGGCTCTGAGGAATGCAAAATCCGCCGAAACGTCAGTTTCACCATAGTAAAGAGGTAAAATAACACCTCGTGTTTGCTTTAAAAAATACAAAGAATTACAAGATTCTTCGTGAGCTGTACAAAATTTTCACAACCAAAATTTCACCATTCTACAACGATATTAACGTTGACGTCAAAAGAGGAGTTAGGCAAGGCGATACCATCTCTCCAAAATTATTTTCCTGCACCCTCCAAGACGTCAGGCAACATTGGAATGAGACAACATAGGAGTTAAAATCGATTGCGGGCAGCTACATCACCTTCGCTTTGCTGATTGTATCGTTCTTATAACATCAGACATAAAGATTGGTCTTCGACTAGATCTAAAGAAAACGATGTTCATGATGGACGGATTGGTCTCGTTTGCCCCATTCACGTTTGCCCCACTCAACGGAACGAATATCTCCGAATGCTCCAGTTATGTATGTCTAGGTCGGGAAATCAATATGATGAACGACTTCGCTCCAGAGCTGAGCAAAACGAAACGAGCGGCCTGGGGAGCTTTCAAGAGCATCGAGGATGTAGTGAAGAAAACAATGAACACCCGACTCCGTGCTCACCTTTTCCACTCAACGGTTCTTCGATCAAGGCCGAAGTAGTGAAGAAAACAATGAACACCCGACTCCGTGCCCACCTTTTCCACTCAACGGTTCTTCGATCAAGGCCGAGCCGGGTCGTTCCTCCCTGCTATTCATTGTAGGATTTTTGGCATTTATCCAAAAAGCATGGAGGAGTTTGTGAGTTGGTGTTTTAGTATCCCGTGGGAGGACAGCTACTTGTATATCAAAATCGTCTCCGCTATGCATTTGCATCCTATGCGTCTCTAGTGGCGTGCCTTGTCTTACTTTTCTTTTGCCATCTAGGTGTTCTTTTATGCAGATACATAAAGGTCTGCCCGCTTGGCCAATACATTCGTCTCCGCGAGTACCACAAGGGATTAGGTATGTCGTACCCGAACTCATGCAGTCACCGTCCCTGCCATAATTGCAGATTACGAAATTTTGTGTTTCACATAGACAGTCATACAAGCGGTTACGAACTA
Source organism: Angiostrongylus cantonensis (assembly GCA_009735665.1). Lineage (NCBI taxonomy): Eukaryota > Metazoa > Nematoda > Chromadorea > Rhabditida > Metastrongylidae > Angiostrongylus > Angiostrongylus cantonensis. The sequence goes on from MQTX01000040.1 coordinate 3,579,327, forward strand.
ACTGGCGACTAAGAGTATTCGGTGGTATTTCAATTATCACTACCGATTCCTCTAGATGTGCCCTTCTTAAGCATCGTTTCATCACTGCACTTATTTCATCGCTAATAAAGGGCAAGATAAACGGGACTTTGTTTTGGCCAAACCGTTCCTTTGGGAGCGTCGCTATCTCTCGAAACTTATCTCGTGGAGTGCAATTTCGTAGAAATTGGAGATGGCTATTTGCCGAGCCATGTCGCGCTATTCTTCCTTTAGTTCTCTACTTATACACGCAGAGGCGGCTGTTCGAAACATGCTTCTCACAAGCGCCCTCTTTGTGTGTGAAGGGCAACAAGAAAGGGAATGAACCAGGATATTTTTGTTACTTGGTTTTCGGTACCACTTTGTCATGTAACCGCTACTTGATAAGCTAATTTAAACGTTTAAAAACGAGAGCCGATCGTCTTTCGGTTTTTCCCGAGTGAATTTGATGTGCTCTAGCTGCTCGTTCAATTTCATTCGTGGAGTAATAATCATGAGAAACATCTAATATAAAGTGGTGCACAGAAACGACAAAAACAACAAGTGGTTGGCTGAAGCTTAAGAAAAGACTCGCCGTGACAAAATCTGAGAAACCAATGCATTGAAGAGAGATAATTCTTTGAGTAGCTCTCACGTCCGACTTTCTATTAGCACATAACATAACATAACACATTTTGTCTCCACATAACACGTTATGTGGAAGGCTCATAGAAAGCGGTGAGTGTGCAAAAACTCTGTGTTCGATGTTATTGAAATTTTGGTTTAGCATTTTTTCTGTTTGGTTATGGAGGTGTTTGGCCGGGTAGGTGGCAGTCAACTTGGCCTTTCCAGGCTCAGTGGAAATCCGCCGAAATGTCGGCTTGTACGTGAATAAAGAAATAAAATAACACCTCGTGTTTGCTTAACAGAAGTGGAAAGAATAGTTCTTTGATTCCATGCAATAAACAAAGTGAATCCTTCAAGTAAAGCCGACATTCTGAACAAAAATTTTCAGTGTTTGTACTGTTCTCTGGTCTTTCATTTCCATATATTTGTGCATTTTTAGGTCTTTGGGTAGCGCAATGGTACAAATCCAGATGATTAGTGAGAGCATAGCACTGGTTGTACTCATCGCCCACTAGGTTTCCCATCGTCATGCCATTGGCAAATTGCTTACAGACTGGTCTTGGAGGAGCCCTGTTCGCAAAAGCTGACGACTACCCGTGGTGAAGATCTAGGAATATCTTGACTCACTATCCCATGATTCCACAGCAAATTGACCTGATCTGCATCTATCTGCACTCATAGAGAAAACATAAAGAGTCCTTAAGTGCGAAAAAAGGGAAACGAGTGCAAGACGTTCTGTCAATAAAATGTAATGCTTGTCATATAAAGAAATTCGCGCAGGCGTTTTCTTTAAATATGGCGATAAAAATGATATTGGAAACGTACGTGGGTATTTCGGCTTTCAACAGTGTAGTGTGTAGAGGTGGCTCGTAACGCTCTGTCGGTTATTTTTTTTTGACACCTCACCCCGTAATAAGAAAGCTCTTTATTGTTTATTTATATGATCTTATAAACTGATCTTCTTTAGTTGATGCGAGGTTGGTATAGGTCTTCGTTGTCGTTGTCGTTGTTGTTTTTGTTGTTGTTGTTTGTTGGTCGATGGCTGACGCTTCGGCGATTTCGCCTTCCTCAGAGCCGTGACGTTACGAGTGGGACTGCCCTCAGTCAGCCCTCAGTATCATATAAATAAATATATCAACTATCGACCAACAACACCAACAAAAACAACAACGACAACGAAAACGAAAACCTATACCAACCTCGCATCAGCTAAAAAGATCTGTTTAAAAGATCATATAAATAAGTTATAAATAAATATAACAACTATCTATGCCGAGATTTATAGAAAGACGGTCTTTTGAGTTAAAAGCTCTTTATTCCTCATGGGTAGGAAAATTGCAGCCAGACTAGTGTGGAATAATGAAAAGCACCGACTTGGCATATCAGTAGGCGTTTAGTGTCATTAGCGCAAGTCGTTGTATTGCCCTAACATGTTTGCAGCTAGCTTTATGACAACACTTGACGAAATCGGATGCTTGCCATACCCTTAAGGATTGACCAGTGCCAAGAGCTTTGTCCTTTATAATTTCTACGTGTGCCGTAGATTTTTGTCCTTTAGTTTTTCTTTGTAATATAATATGTGGAAAATCAAAGTGCTGGCTAACCGTTCGCGTGGGGTTAAAGCGGTGTTTAGGGAAGCATGTAATTCCTCCACTAAGTCTTGCATTATACAATGCCGTGGTGATATTTTTTAAAGCCTTCCTCAAGCAAAAGATATTATATTTCATGTTTAATGTGTGCAAAAGAGAACATTAAAGCTCCAGATGAATTAGAAAGAAGTCATTAAAAAAGACTTCGTGTAGAGGAAACGAAGGGAAGCCTTCGACAGTTGACGAGCACATTAGCAATGTAAGTGGCTAGTAGTTATAATAAGAAAAAACAAATGAGGAAGCAAGAACTCTAAATAGATGCAGAAAATGAGATGAGCCGTCCATCTTGAGGATTGTTCGACCTGGCGACTTTCCAAAATTGGTGTTGATTCCTCGCCCTAAGTTCCGTGCCATCTTCACCAAGCTGGCACACCTTCCAAAGTGCCTTGTCACACACCCAGCCAGCAGATTCCGTGACTTCGGCTAACCGAATATCATTAGCCTTTCAATGAGAAGAAAATGGTGCTCACGAAGAAGAAGAAGAAGAAGAAATACATATGTTCAATTTCCGTTCAAAGCAATCCCTTAGGAGAAAAGACAATGAAAAATTGGCCGTAGACCAAAATAATGCTATCAAGCATTAACGAAATCTACTAAACACGTTTTATCCATGAAAAGTTTGCCTTTCTGATCATATTAGCTCTAATATGAGAGATATGTTCAGAATTCACGTGATACCATTATGTCTTTCAAACTGTCGAACAGGTTGAAGTTGAAATATGAGAAGTTGATTAGTGTGAAATCTTCCAGTTGTTGATTGTGGTATTTCCTTTCTTTCTTTTACGCTAGTTTAAATTTTATTTCGCGATGTACTACCTCTTTAGTTCCTACCGTACCTGACGACGCTCCTGTATGTCAAATTGCAATGCAAAATGCGATGGTGGTCATCACTTATTTGCGACTCCCATTTTCTTCCTAAGTTGGAAACAAACTTGAAGTCTTTATCCTAAGGCTCCGCAAAGACGAATTTCATGCCTTTGCAGATCTTGGTGAGCATTTTTCTAGTTTAAGAAGATAATAACGAGTATTATGAAAATCTAAACTGTCAATGTGTCTCTGGAATGTGCGGTGTCCGCAATGTGGCCTTTAAGTACATCAAATACGAATGGAAACTTCACTTCCTCCGACTTGAATTAATCGATAGCAAAACTTTGAATTTTACCACTTCTTACCTATAATATTACTATAAGTGACACAGGATGGGCGCACGTAGCGCAACTGGTAAAAGGCGCCCTGCAAAACTTATGTGATTGGTTCCCGCTCGCAAGACACCAAGCCTTCCATCCCTCCGGGGTGACCCCAGCAACGTTGCACCAGCCTTGTCTGGAAAGATAACGGCACTGGTTTGCTAGATACATCGGTAGACCACCACAATTTATCGTAAAGGTCAGATATGCTCTCAATCGCCTCCAACGATGCTTAGTGCAGTCGAATGCATGGTGTACCCCTCATGCGTTGATCATCACCGAAAGCTTTATCATATCTTAATCTTTATGATCACTGGAGCCATCTGGATGTCCACAATGCTCTTTCCAGGTGGTTTTGATCAGGAAAGGCATTCATCGCCACTTCCGAAGGCCGAGAGCTTTCTCCTTTTTTAAATTGATACAGGGAAGCTTATAGTGCAAATTTCCAAAGGATTTTCCTAGGCACATTGTGCTTCAATGACAAATTTAAGATCGTTATCAACAAACTCGCAAACAGACTCGACTTTCTCATCATTTGGAAATTTATTCTATGATTTTAATAAAGTAGGCACTATCCGGTCATAATATAATTTACTGAGCATTATAATCTTTAGTTTACAGAAAATAGCATGAAGTTTTTCTTTCTGCATCAAGATTTCAGTAGAAGAGGGCTGGTAGCGGTGTGGTAGTGGTGCTGACGACCACGGGCGCGGTGCTGGTTTAACCCCGTTGCACCAAACTTCTTACTAATCAGGGATCAGAAAATTGGTAGTAGACTTGACTGGATACAGTTTCCTGTCTGCGATGCAGGTGGAAATGCTCTTGCCCTGCTATTTCAGGGCTCCAGGTGGAATCTACTCAACCAGTACCCAGAAATATTCTTGAAGAAAGGAAAATCCTTAAGCTGCAGCCAGAGGACACCACAAGAAAGTAGTTGGAAAGCCTCTGTGGCTGACGGATGCGAGGAAACTAATTTTTCCGTGAAAAATCCTTCTCTTTCTGCTTCAGAAATTCCTATATCCGTCCCACACCTGTGTTTTGGAATAATTTTAAGAGAGAACTTTAACACACTTGATACTTGATACTTGAACGGCCCGTCCTTATTGGTTGTGCGGGCTCCAGCATAATCTTCATTTTTAAGAGATTTGCTGGTTAAGCCACTGTCTTGAACCTCGAGGTCACCCTGCACAAAGATTTCCCCAGGCCTTCACCACTATAGGCAGTCGCATCCCTTGTGGATCAGAGTGAGATTTGTCGCCATACGACTTTGATACCAGGACGGTAGTGGATTCTGGTATTGGTTTACTCTTAGCTTGCCTTACTAATGAAAACGCCAAACTCTTTCTCAGCTTGGAGATTCTGTCAGAAAGATTAATAACCCCTCTTGTATGCACAACGTAGCCCGACACTCAGGAACACCTGCCGGCCACGATGAGGCGGTAAACTATTAGGAGGACTTCAACGTATGTGTTAAAGAAACCAGCTCAAAATTTGTTGCTACAAATAGGGCTTGGGATAGAGGAATTTTTGTCACCCTCAAAATATCGGCATATCAGATAGTGTCATGGCGAATTGTGCCTAGTCTCCTAGCAATCAACATGTTCTTTTTTGCTTGTTTTATGCAGCAGTCTATATCTAATAGTTGATCATCGTGATTATTACGCAACAAGAAATCCTTTTTTATGATCCTACCCTTCTTTAAGGACATTTAGTGCTTGGGGACCAATTTCGGTTCAATTTGAGGTCTTCGGGGCCTCACTTTTTGGCTCACGCATTATTAGTATTATGATGCGTGATACTTTGCACACCATCGTACTCCAGACCACACCTTTTCTTTCCTAGTTTAGTTAGTATAGTTAGTTTTTTTTCTCTTTTAGTTTCAATCCTTTCTTAGTTTTGGCCTTATTAAGTAGAGATCGCAATAGTTTAGAGACAAATTCCCAAAGGTGGTCCAGTGGCAGTGATAACATGATAACAATTTTGAAATATGAAGACGAAGAAGCGTAAGCAGCCATTTGGTATGACAACCGAAGACGGCGGCGCAGAAATAAAGCTAGTACACTATTCTAGAAACTGCAGAGCAGTCCATCTTAAAGAACAGATCGGCTCTCGGAGAGGTCTGTAGGAGAGGAAACGTAATGACGAGTAAGTGAAGAATCTAGAGGAAGTGTGATTTTTTCCCACAAAGAATAGACTTTGAATAATGGAGCTCTAATTATATACCAAGTATGTATTAGAGCTTTCCTTTAAATTTGCTTTAGATGGTCTCATCAGATGTATCAAAGATTTTTTTTTCACGACCTGTGCTTCGTATCTCCAATGGAGATCTCAGCACTTCTAACATTCGATTAGTTTCCTCGCATCCACCCTCCACAAACGTTTTCTAACTTTTACGTGCGGCTTCGGCTTGAGAAATTTTATTCCATCGTGAATGTCTTTGAATGGCGGCTGAGTCGATTCTTTCTGAAGTCCTGAGATAGCCAGCCTACAGCTTTTCACACTTGGATTGCAGAGAGTGAGCTTTTCTCAGAAATGTTCGGCACCAGTTCCACCACCCCGACGAAATGAGAGGCTTCGCAAGGTCTGAGCTGGTTCGGACCGGCACTGAGTTGGTGGTGATCAGCGTCACAACCAGTGAGATTCTCGCCTGCTGTTAAAGTAAACAAAATCTTAATATGGTTGCTTAAATATAAGTTGATGGAATTAAGAAGTGAGTACACACTAGCTCTCCTCGAAATCCACTGAAAAATAATTCAGTCGTGCCGAAAACATATGAAGACAAAGGAAGGACAGACCTCATTTTGCAGGTGTACACATGATTAGCCTGACATATAACAAGCACTTTTTGTTTAAATTGTTTTTAAAAATGCGTTGCATTTGTAAAATTAAAACACTACATTGCGTTGAGTGCGAAGTGTCCTCTAGGATGCGTGTGGCGCAGTGGTCGGACACGCCCTGCAACATACGTGGAATCGATCCCCGCGCACATGGCCTACGAAACATTCCATCCTTCCGGAGTCGCAAAATTGTTACCAGACTTGTCCAAGAAGATAGCAAACTGGTTCGATTCGTCGGTTAGTCACCGCGAGTCATTGTAAAGGCAACAGATGCATTCAACCGCCTCCTAACGATGCTTAGTAAAGTCGAAAGCAGGACATATCTCTCAGGGATTGATCAACGCCGAAAGGTCTATCCTATTTTATCCTTTATGAAAAACCTGATTTAACAAAAATATTTCTTATTAAACGTTCTACTTAGAATTTTAAATAAAAACGCTTTTCTACAGTCAGCGACAGTGACTCTGGTTCACACAATGTTTTGTCTAAACTAGGCAATTACAGCAGAATTGAAAAAGAAGCATGAACACGAATTCAAATTTGGAGCAAATCCTCGAGAGCGGTTGACTTTCTTGCCGTACGATTTGCTCATGGAACACTAAATGGGCGTTCTGTCCAATGTGGGATTTGCAATTTTCGTAATGAAGAGCTATGAAAGCAAGGAAGGTTGAAGGGCATTTGAGGGCTTTAGAAGCTGATCTACGCCCAGTTTTTAGAAGCTTATAGAAGAACAAGGATTACTTACTTGGATACTTGGACGGTCCGTCTTCACGAGTTGTGCGGACCCCAGCATATATGTCATTCGTTCCTTTCTCTCGCAATCGTACTCCATGGTGGAACAAGAATTAGGTGAAATAATAGTTGCAAAATTCTCATTGCGGCCTAAAAGATCAAAAGAGTGCGCCATAAATGAGGTGAATTGAAACATGGTCTTCTATGAATATTATTTTGTGCTTTTTCTGTGCCACAAAAACAATTCGTTGCCTCATTGTGTTGTAATATACGAGGGAAGTGAATCCTTAATACTAATGGATGGTTTTCAGCATGCATCTGATATCAAGACCATCTTTTGGAGTTAAAATTACAATAAGTATTCTGTCTTTGATAAGCTTACACGAGGTTGATAAAAATATTTGTTTTCGGCTAACGTTTCGACGTCTTCGTCTTCATCAGAGCCGATGATCCGAATCGATGGCCCACGCTTGTTATTCGTCTCGATGTGGCGGCTTCGCCTTCGTGTCGACTCAGGTTTTCCTCAGCTGTCCATCTTTTCGAATGAAGCACACTTATTCGGTGATGCCCTTTTACGATGCTATTTTACACGATGCTGATGGTGGTTATAATGATAACATCCGTTGATAACTACTTGTTTTCTTCCGGACATGTATCATCGCGCACATCGTGCAGAAGTCGGTGTTATTATTAGCTAGCACAAAGCGTAGTAATACTTCGAAACCATCGACTCAGATCATCGGCTCTGGTGAAGACGAAGACATCGAAACGTTAGCCGAAAATAATGATCTTTATCAACCTTGTGTGAGCTCATCAAAGACAGAATACTTATTGATTGGTCACACCGAGGTTAAAGCAAAGCCGATTTCGAAGTGTTAAAATTGCAGTTAAAATAAGGTTATAAAATCTCTTGCGCTGTGAAACGAAAATCATCCATTGCAAGTTCTTGACTCCTCAGAAAACTATGCTAGTAAAGAGTATTGACTGAAATGGGATGGAATGCATTAGTATCTCTTATGTCCACAACAGAAAATGGTTTTCAGAAATGGTCCGATCTTCTTGCACAGCAATGCTTAATCACGTTGAACCACTAATGCTATAGAAGAGCGACTCAGTGATGTGAACAAATTCTGCTTCAACCATCGTACTCATCGGGACTGTCTTCAACAGACAACGATTTTTACAACCACCTCTGGCAACCACGTTCTAAAAAATTATTGAACAGTGTAGTCGTTGCTGGAATTGCAATCAAAAGATGCGTTATTTCGAAACTTGAGACTGCTAGGACAGTATGCTAACTTTTTTATTTGCTGCCAACTACAATTTTTAACGGCAGGATGTTATGCGGAATGCAACCACGAAGATTATTTGCTAAAGACCGGACCACAGGTGATTTGCGGTGGGGAATGAACGCGCTCTTACCCTTTCCGAGGTCTACTGCGTTCAGCATCACACCATTCGGTTCCTTCTTTTTGTCTGTCTTTCAGCTATTAGGACAGTAGACCTTACTTTAAGCGTGAAACGATGGTAGATTATAGATGTCTGAAAATCGCATGGCTACATGAATGTGAACCAATCGTTTTGAGAGAAACGGGTAAAAACGATCTGTGGTTTGCATGTAAAAATCTCTTTGAGCGTCAAATATAATTATCAGTTGCACAGACATGGCAGAACGGTCAAGCAGCTAAGCGTGGACTACTGAGTCGGACTCTGTCAGTAGTTATTCCAAGACACCAGACGTGAGCCATTAGCGCTTACCTTCTTCTGCACAGAAATCTTAACTTTTCTGAACCGTTATCAAACACAGTAATTCTCCGGACCGCAGATGTCTGCGGTGGGGGACGAACGCGCTATTATCCTTTCCGGGGAGTAGCGCGTTCACCACCACACCATGCGGGTCCTTCGTTTCGCCTGTCTCTAAGGTTGCGATTTCGACTTCAACCCCAGCTTAACGGGGTTCGTTGCCGATTTGAGCTCCCTAGATTAGTCCCGTTGACGGGTGATTGCTAATGGCGTCGACCAATAGAACAAGATGAGAGACAGGCGAAACGAAAGATCCGCTTGGTGTGGTGATGTGGTGATGAACGCGTTACTCCCCGGAAAAGACAATAGCGCCGGTTTTGCCAATATCTCAGCATTATCTTAGTTGTATTTCACATGATACCCTGCCGTCAAAAATTACAGTAAGCAGTAAATAAGAAGGTTAAGACAGTAATTCTTTTTAACATTTTACAATCCACCTATAAACTCAACTTTTTTTAATATGTTCCTTATTTTGAGGATAAAAGGATAAAGCTCTCGGCGTTGATCAATCCCTGAGGGATGCGCCATGCATTCGACTTCATTAAGTATCGTTGGAGGTGATTGAATGCATATTTGGCCTTTACAATGACTCGCGGTGGCCAGCCGATGTATCGAGCCAGTGCTGCTATCCTCCCAGAGTTTAATTTTGAAGTCTGGTACCAATTTCTAGACCCTGGAGGGATGGAAGGCTTGGTGGGCCATGGGCGCATTTCACGTGCGCACCGCAGTGGCGCCACACGCGCCCATTATTTTGAGGAAAGGGAGAGAATGTTGGAAAGGTTTTTTGGAGGGTTTATAGGCAAACAATAGTTAAACAATAATTTATCATAACAGGTGAAAGTACTGTGTGATCTGCTTAGAGAAATCGTCATTCATTCCACTTTGTTTTCAAAGTATTCCAATCTCAAATGTACTCGGATTGAGTATTTCAAATGTACTCGGATTTTTTTCCGACTTGTTTGCAGTGCTGTTCTTTTCCTACTTTGTTCGCTTGCCTGAGTCTCTTCACTAATTAAATGGCAGTTCTTGAAGAAATGGCAAGGTCGCAAACGATCGATGTTTTGAAGGAATTTCTGATTATTGGGTATACCTTTCACGTCACACCAGAACAACTTCATTGTCCACTAAAATGCTGCGGTGAGCAGCTTTGACGAACTGGTGTTATGTTGTAGGAACAATCTTTTGCTATGAGAATAGTAAGGAGATGCTGGAAAAGTTCTTTTTTTCATATTGCGTTCGCGGTAGCAGAATACTAGAAATACTTTGCTATGATCTGTGTACCACTGATGAAGCAACTTCCTGTTGGAATCCACGCTTACCTGATTCAGCTGTATCCAAAGTTCCTAATATGGTAATGATTCCAAAGTGTAATCTTTGTGAGAAACTTGAGATCACGCTCAAGAATAGGAGGTTCATTACGATGCTATTTATCCTTCTTGGGCAGGAACCCAGTTTAAGAAACTTCTAATTGACGGTTCGAAATTCATTCGCTTAGGAAATATGCTGCTATTTTGGTTCCTAGACGTGCTTTATTTTAAGGCTCCCATCTCCAACAAGGTACTGTTCTTTGGTTTCCTCTGCAGTTGAATCACTCGTTATGTTTTTAATCGAAATGCGGAAACAGAGAAACGTGTTCCGCTGGAAATCCCTTTGGCGGAAATTTTGAGACTGATACGAACGTTGCGCAGTGATAAAAAGCGTAACATTTTCATTTTTCATTCTTGAAGTGGAGAAAGCTTCACATAGAGGAGCAGAAACGTGTTCAGTACAACTTTAGATCTTTCGGTAAGCAACTCGTAATCCTCGGTTGTTCTGCCTTTATCTGTTTGTCAAATGATGAAAGATTTTCGTTAAGAATCTTCTCGTCATTCACAACTTCTATTGCTCTCGTTGAGCGTTTATAGGAATTCTTTCTTAGTCAAAATGACATAAATGCTAGATGATAGGATGGTAGCTCAAATTTCAAAGATTTTCCTAAAACTAATGCATTTAGTAATAAAAATTGAATACGGTATGACATTCTAACGAATCGTTTTTCATTATTTGCACTGGACTGCTGCAAGCCTTTACATTGTCGTTTGTTCTCTCTTCATGGCTTCTTCCAGGTACGATGGTTCCAGAAAAGGTAGCATGCAACAGTTTCAGTATAACTCTGAAAATGTTATGAAAAAGATCGATAAGCGTTTGTCTACAAAGTAGGAAGACACGGACATTTCAAATTCATACAAATGATCTGCCACTGATAAATGAAGTATTGTAGCCTCATAGGATATTTGAGCGTTTCCGTTACAAAATTTGTTAATAACACAACCACAATGATGTTCAGATATTTGCAAAACACCGGACCCCAGGTGTCTGCGCTGGCGAACGAACGCGCTATTATTACCCTTTCCGAGGTCTAACACGCTTACCATCACACCATACGGTTCCTTCGTTTCGACTGTATCTCAGCTACTTCTATCGATCAGTGCAATCAGTAATTACCCGTCAATTGAACCACTCGTCTGTTAATAATGGTGCGAATTTATCAAACAACAAGATTTCTAAATGCACAATTACTCCTCTCCTCAGGAAATTTTATTCGCTGGTGGAACGTCATGATGATCGAACGATTTCATGTAATGGTGAAACCAGATCGCTTAAGGTATTAAGCGATTTTCATCACATGAAATGCCCGACGATAATAAGGTATGGCCGTCCTGTTTATGTGGTTCAGTTGTAAACAGAGATTCTGCCTAATTCTCATCTATAAAACTCCAAACATCCAACAACAACAACAACAACAACAAATAATTTATCCAGTTATAGAAGAAAATTTCCACACAAATGTGACTCCCGCGAGTTTTCTATAGTATGGTTAACTTTCTAGCCTTTTAATAGACATTTTTTCCGGCTTCCTTGCTTTAGAACTATTCTGGTTTGTTAAAAAGAGAGAAAGGATTCATGCTTCTAGACGGAGATGACTAATACTTTCGTTATTCAATCTGAACCAACTTGGAAAATGTCGAATGAGATGACGAATAAGAATGCCTGATTGGAACAGAATAGATTTCGCTACTTTCTTAGTTTTCTAAAGAAACAAGATGACATGAAGAAATAAAACCAATTGAAACCTAATTATTGTTCTGTTCGTTAATATTCGTGGAAATTGCCAACATTCCTTCTGTACAACCAATACAAAACTTTCTGCGAATTCAGGGATGCAGTAGTATGAGAAGTGAAGTAGCCAAGAGAGCGTAAGAACTGATAATAAAGTGATATAGCAAGAAGGGGAGCCGATCACAGGGCTGAGTCAACGGCACGACACGAGGGTAGCATAACCGAGAAAAAACCTTTCAACGAATCTACATTGGTTCAAATAAATCGATACAAAAAGAAAATAAGAGACATTGATAATGGAACGAAACTATATGATGATGTGGAAAAGTTGCACAGATTTCCCGAACAACAGCAAATGAATCCGAGATTGTTTATAGATTCGCATGTCTCTTGGATGCGGTAGGTCTGACAAATCGACGACACTCCACTTCCATCGCAGTACCTAATCTGAAAAAAAACATCGCTCTACTATTTTCAAACAGGCTCGGATGAATTAGGATGAAGAAAAAGGAGAGAGCCAAACTACGATAGTGGTCCAAATAATCGGTAAAGGATAAAGGATAAATCTTCCGGCGTTGATCAATCCCTGAGGGAGGCGCCACGCATTCCACTTCATTAAGTATCGTTGGAGGTGATTGAATGCATATCTGACCTTCACGATGACTCGCGATTGCCTACCGAATTATCGAGCAAGTGCTGCTGTCCTCCCACATAAGTCTGGTACCAATTTGCCGACTCCGGAGGGATGGAAGGCTTGGTGGGCCATGGGCGCAGGAATCGATTCCACGTGTGTGTCGCAATGCGCCTCCAACCACTGCGCCACACGAGCCCCTAAATAATCGGTAGGAAAATGTTATTTACCCAATATTACTGCGGCAAATTTTTGTTCTGATGTGATGATTCCAAAGAAACACTAAAGTCGCTGCATTTATCATAAATTCTTACTGAATAGCGTTTTTCACTGCTTATAGCACTTTTTCCACACAACAGAAGGTCATATTGGCGTTCATGTAGCTCGTGTAGCACAGTGTTTAGAGCTGCCCTCCTATGCACATCTAGTCGACAGTTCGATCCCTAGGGCAATCCTAGTCCTCCATCCCTCCGGATCCGCCACTTTCTTACCAATTGTTTTCAAAGATAAAAACAGTAGCTGTACACAGCAATGAGCTATAGAGAATCAGGGTGTATGCAAAATATGCATTTAATCACCCCCACTGTACCACGAATGGAGTGGAATGCATGGCGCGTCCCTCAGCGATTGATTGGCGAAAACGCCTTATCCTTTATATCTGACAACTGATGACAAGAAACATGTAGATTTTTTTTTGTTTCCAGTGTGGAAATTAAACGCGTAAAGCCTTTACGAAATAGCTCCTTAAAGAAGGGCCAAGATGAAATTTTTTTAGCGTTTGCTTATTTTGTGTGTTTGTCAGTGTTTGCAGCAGTACGAATTCAACAAATTATGGAGCAAAAGTTCTCCTTCATTATCACTTATTGTGAGCCTTAATTTTATTTAAAAAAAGAGTCAAATTATGAAACTGGTGCGGAAAAGATATTTCTGCTCATAAAAACGAAATTGCACACGCTAACCCAAGCAAGAAAGTTAAGGGCCTTTAAGGAAAGTCAGAACAGGTATAGGATCCCAGTATGTTTACCACACGATACCCACTTTGACCTTTGCATAGTTTGTTTTTTCCGCCTTTGTCTCGTGCTATAGTGGATGCTTGCTTGTATGTAAATAAAGAAAAATGACATATTTTATGGTCAGCATGTTGATTGTCGTCGTTCCATCATACCATTTTTCAGTGCGAAGTAAGTGAATAGGTCGTACGTATGAAAATTCACGTCAGTTGTCAACCATATGCGACGCTGATCAGCGGCTCTTCCATAGTGGAAGGCATGCAGAAAAACGGCTCTGAAGAAGGCGACTCTGCCGAAACGTCAGCTACGATTGTGCTGTATGTGTATTATTGTATGGAAGTAAACGTATGCTGTTTAACAACCTCGCGATTGCTGAGAGAGAAAACGACGCATTCATAATTCAATGCCGAGGTTAATCGAAAGTCGATCTTGGAAACTATGAAAATTCTATTAGGTTGGTCAAAAAATAACGTCCGGTAATTTCAATTTTCCACCATGTGTGTTCCATGTTTTAACAGTACTTCTTTTACGAATGCTGTACTACTATATATCATTGCAAAGCTAATTTTATGCATTTTCGCAGTTGCAGCAGTAGTTCCAAACGTAGGAAATGAAGCAATTGTTTCATGTAATTAGGATTTGGAGCAGTGCTTGCGTGGATCTTCATCACTGACGGATCCCCAGCTGGTTAGTAGAGGGTGGACGTGGATGATGTCTCTCCAGGTGACCGGGCAAATGGTTGGACGCTAACCCAATTGACCTTTTGCCTGCTTTTAGAGCTAGGTGGATTCGGAAGATTGATGTTTTTTTGAATGCACGTAGATGTACTGAAGGTATTGGGAAGTGAGTGTTCTAGCCTATATGCGGCTTGCATTCTGCACAATGATTCAGAAAAACCTTGGACTCAAGTGACTGATGAGTACATTAAAGTGGTTTGGAATCGGTTTCAGCAATTAAGCTCCTCGCCTATTTTGAGAAATCCTGGGGTGTTATCCATTAGCAATTACCATCAAAAGTAGCGAAGAGCAATTGGCTGTAATCGTAGAACTTAGGGTGGAACATAATATTCTTTGAACGCACTTAATCGAGCAAAATCTATTCCGTAGATAGCTCTGGGACGCGAGAACGACTGATGAAGGTTTTTCTCGCTCGTATCATTACACTACCAACTGGATGCTGATAATACAGCTTGGCATTAGCAGTTTTAGTGGACTAATTTGCTGTCATATTCCGGGTATCCGGCACTTATTGCTTCTGAACAGTCATTGTCGACCTCAAACGAATAAGGCGAAGTTTTCTATTGTTCTCAACTTAGCTGATTACTTTTAAAGGGAATCGTTTGTGGTGTTGTTGAATTCACAAGGAGGACCTTGGTTGCGAAGGACAGATAAGATGATGGGCATTACACGATTGTAGCGTCAATCACAATAAGGGGATTTGCATCGTAATGAACGCGTTGGTTAAACATTGTTGCACATTCGCAATGTCCGAGTCCCACTTCTTAAGAAGGACAAGTTACTTCACATTGACGTCGGAGACATAAAAGAACGTGGCTGAGTTAAGGTAATATCAAATTTTAACAAAGTATTCTAGCCAGATCACAAAAGAAAAAGGGGAAATGATGGAGGCTGCTTCATTTATGCTTCGCAAGGTAGTGTTGGACGTAACAAAAAGACATGTGCTTCTCCCTCTAACGCTCCGAACATAATAAAAACCACATTCGCATGCGAATTTGCACTTGGATTCTGTTTTATATGGTTACAGAGAGAAGCGCGTGTGGCGCAGTGGTTGAAGGCGCCACTGCGACACGCACGTGGAATCGATCCATGCGCCCATGGCCCACCAAGCCTTCCATCCCTCCGGCGTCGGCGAATTGGTAGCAGACTTGTATGGGAGGATAGCAGCACTGGCTCGATACATCGGCTGGCCACCGCAAGTTACTGTAAAGGCCAGATATGCATTCAATCACCTCCAACGATACTTAATGAAGTTGAATGCATTGCGCATCCATCAGGGATTGATCAACGTTGAGAGCTTTATCCTTTATCCTTTATGGTTATAGAGGATCAAAACAACACAACAAACCCACCGTTGTGAAAAAGTCAGACCTTGACCGCTATGATTTAATTCGAATCGAATTTCTCACCACCTCTTGTAATAATACGATAACTGTCACTCTGTGAGCTGAAATGGAACCCAAATACGATGAGGCCACCCACTGTCATATGTCAACCGAGAGAGGTCACGGTACCCTAACCTGACGAAATTGACTTTGCGATATGACATGTTTTATAGTAGAAAAACCGACGATTGCCTGACGATGAAATGTGCACGGATTGTTGAAACTCAATATTTAAACCATCACATGATTAAAAATTATACGAAAGAAGTGAAAGTTAAGTAAGTATATAAGCTAAGTATTTAAGAAGTGTTATCCGAGAACCTGTCAGATTCCTTCATGGATCTCATGCTGCAGCTGCTATATAAACACTTATATAATTGTTCACTAGTTTTCTAAATAAAAGCTAATAGGACATAGGACAAAATATCTTTAGGACAAGATTGTATTAAGTCCCGTGTTATCGCGTGATTGGAGCACAACGGAGTTGATAAATGAGATCTATGTCCTTATACCTATAAGGATTTCGTTCCTAGTATGTTCATGAGAAACTTTTACGTCGATTGTCATTTAGCCGATTAATTGCGACCTTGTGAACACCAACATTTAGAGCTCGGGTCCAAAATCAGGATGGCAGCTAATATGGGTCACTGAAGAAGTTTGAAACTCGAAATCCTTCGGCACATTTGTTCCAAGAAATTGTCTCCATATTTCCCCATGTACCCCATTTTCGATTAAGCATTGCATGAGAGATACAGCACAATCACTGCCTGCATGCGAAGATGTACGCAAAAAGTTTGAATACGCGGGAAGAACATGGAAAAAATGGGGCGATACCTTGACCTAGAACCATAAGTGGAATATCTGGACACACTACTTTCATTGAAAGTGATATCCTTCATTCTGGCCTTCGCTGAGCATCGTCTAGATTGTATCCATAATAATATCTTTCTTCAAGATGGACTCCGGAGTCACTGGGGCCATTTTTAATAATCTTGGGCTTCTAGGATGCTGTACATCTCACTGCTGTAGTACTGCCAATGAGGTACTAGGAAGCGATGAAATGACTGGTGTGGGACGCTGTCAATCGTACTGAAACAACAAGACCCCTCACGTTTGCATGACTACCGTTCGAGAGATCGTTCTGTCAGTGCGGATGAGTATAATACGGATGAACAATTACATACAAATTGCACACATTATATGGCAATCGATATCGGCATTGTGAATGTCTCGCCTAGTCAGTTCTTTTAGCGGCCGAACACGGTACAAGTGGTCGTCGACAATGCGAATGAATAGGAATTTGTTATGCAGATGTATTTGTCGGCCATCGAGATCAGCCCGTTAGTTTTTTGTGTTTTGTTTTTTTGTCAATCGTATAATGATCGAGATAACGACATGTGCTAGAAGATGGATGGAAGAGTCAAAGAAAGCAGAATAAAATTTGGAAAACACATCTTTCCTTGTTCTTCCAAAAAATCCCGAGATCACGATCGATTTTAGGACAATCGTACTGTAATACATGCAAATGCTCTAATCACAGGGAAAAAGGTGCTGCAGTTGATTCCGTACTTTAGCAGACTGCGTTGCATCTCTTCCCTACGGTACTCGTAATTTGTTCGCGTTTTATGGGTTTCATGATACAGCTCAAACTTATTTAGTCATCTGGAATTCTGAACTACGTAACATTTTGGAGAAATGAGGTTTTCAAAAGTATGTATGATCACATTGACTCGAAATCCTGAAGTTTCTTTGATTTTGCAGATTCCGAGAGAATCCTTCTTCGGCGCCATTTCCAATTTTTAGATACTTGATCAGTTATCTCTAAGCATTTTAAACAATTGTATTTGCTGAAGGGGTTTAGGAAGAACCTGAGGTAATGTCGTATAGAGAAGTTTTCTAAATTAGTAGAAATAAGACCTTTAATTATTTGTTAAACAAAAAAAACGTTATGGTAAACATTCGCTCTTATTGCATTGTTTTTAGAAAGCACATTATAGAATGAATAGACGCTATCTTTTGATAGCGTCGAAAAGATAATGGATATATTAGAGTTCTTAGAGCAGATTAATAACAGCGCTAAAACTCGCAGTCATCGATTGCTTAATGCCTAAATCAAAAAAACCTTCCAATGGGAAGTAAAGTGTGAAACGAGTCCTAAAAACATCGTTTGGTTAACCCGGGATTTTGCTCATAAATGATAATAAAGGTGTGTCAAGTTTTTGACCTGCTCAGGATTTTTTATTTCATTCTTTTAGTGTCAGCAAAGTGATGCTAAACAGGATACAAACCCCTGCCTTGGTACTCCAATAGATCTGCGGAACTCATTGTCCGTACAAGATATCCCTTCATCCATGTCTACGATGCTTAACTGAGTTCAATGAATGGGCTTATCCCTAAGGTCCAAAAGCTTATTCTTTTATATTCAACACGACATAACTTTCCAGTAGTGCATTAAACCTCTTTCAGCTAACTGTTACGGAGTGGTCATTAAAGTATCAACGGTTGGATGAATTGGTAGGTGGCCAATTGGTTGTTGAACCGGTGACCTTGTCTGTTGCAAAACCACACTATTGAATTACGCCATTCCGTACCACTTCCTCTCACTCACCGTATCGAATCCGAGTGTCTGCTTAATGCAACTCAACGATGGACATTCAATTATCTGAAGTTGGCTTCCGGAGTAACATTGAATCGACCCACAAAGCACCGGTAGCCAAAGATACGAAAAAATCCGTAGATACATCCTGCTGGAAGCTAAAATGAGTTTTAGTGCGTCGCGACGGTAGTATGTAATCAGGATTTTTCTTCATCACATCAACGTCATACGAATAAATTAAAACAACACTCGTTTTCGAGATGGAACAATGGATGAGGATTTAACTCAACGAGTATTAAAACCTTTTTTAATAGTCTCGTTAATTTAAAGTCGTTCAGATCATCATAAACAAGGCGAAATCAATGTGTTAGAAGAATAACTGATGATGAAACTGAGCTGCCGACATTGAAGTTGGGATTAGAAGTGCTCACTTTTCGAAGATTCAAAAACATCTGATCAACCAGACCCATAGAACACCCGAGAAACATGGGTGAGAACAAGGAGATGTTGGTAAAAAAAATGAAAATTGCTGCAATCTTCACTTCTAGTTACGACACCTCTCAAGGTCTTTCACCTCATTGCTTCAGTCATCTTTGATTTTCTAAGGCAATAGATTCCATTCTACGTCGATGAAAAAGGAACTACTTCTTGTCTGTATTTGTTATGTATAATGAAAACCGGAGGCGGTATCTCTTGCAACTAAAAAACTGGTAGTTTACAACCCTAACCTTTTTATTTACTACCCTCTATAATTTTTCACGGCATGGCATCATGTGAAATACAACCAAGATGATGCTGAACTCCAACACGATTACCATCAACGGGTGATTGCTGATGATAGTGGTCGATAGAAAACTAGCTGAGAGGCAGACGAACCGAAGGACTGGCATGGTGTGGTGGTGAACGCAAGGGGTAATAGCGCGTTCATTCCCCACCGCAGACAGCTGTGGTCCGGATTTTTGCAAATGCCTCAGCATCACCGTAATAGTACACATTTTTAAAAAAATCGTCAGTCTTATGGTCATTATAGCTTTCAAGCAATTTCTGCTTATCCTAAAAATAATTTCTTTTTATCTTAAAATTTCCTCTTATTTCTTGAGTTCTCCATGATTTTTCACATTGCTCGATGATTTCGAAAAGAATATCAACAATGTCGAGAATTTCCGAACGCCGTGAGGGAATGCTGGCCTGATTGCATTTCTCGATGCAGTACTAATGACAGATGAATAGAATCGAGGGGAATAATAGAGGGGCAAGAGTCGGAAGTGAAAAGAATAGAGAACGAAAGAAAGTGAAGTGGACAAGGATCGATCAGAAGATTATGAGAAGGACATTGTAGAAAAGGACTGGTACTATAGAAAAAGGAGCTCTGCAATGCAAAAAAAAATCAACTACGTAAGCTTACTCAAGTGCTAAAAACGACGCTGTTCACATTCATCCAGAATGTGCTTCTCGTTTTGATTAGAACGTATCCAGAAGCGATGAATCCTCGTCTATTTCACTACTACACGTTGCTAAGAAACTCGGGTTACCCAAAAGAGGCAAAGTTTGCTAGGATATTAAAAAAAATCTCCTTCAACCACACAACAAGAATTTGTTATGTCTTATCTCAGACAAAAAACTCAGGATGTAATTAATAGAGCAGACTTATATCTTCAGATGAATGTAAAGACGAAAAAGGACAGATCGATAGTATTTAAGCAATATACAAGGAAATAATTGGAAAGCTGGCACCAAACTTTACCCCGAACCAAAATCGATGAACAGCAGCCGTTTTTCCTCAAGTTGCTAAGACAGAAACAGTTTCTAGATAACATAGATAAAGTGCAAAATGCAACCAGAAATACTACGCTATGCAGTTCTAGGATAAGAGTGGCTTCATTAGCATGGTTTCGTGACGTAAGGCATTTCCTTCAATGAGAGACGAAATGAGGGAATACGACAGAAGCATAGTAGGTTTTACGGCGTCGTGGAGGACACGATCACCATAAAGCTCTCTTTGAGGCAAATTCGGTCCCCCATAGCAGAAACTAGCGCAATTATTGAATTATTCCTAGAAGTAGGCATCAAATCGCTTCGACACCTACAAAGGAAGGCATGCTGAGTTTGATGAAAACGCTACTAAGCATAATCACGGTGAAAAACTCGGTTTCTTTAGTTATTCGAACACTTAGAACCATCTTATGTGCTAGTAGTGACTAGTTTCTCTAACATTTTCCTACTTTTAATCGTCTGCTTTTTCCCCGTTTTTTCTTTCCTTTCTTTCTTTTCTGTTTTCCTTTTCCTGTGAGTAGAACACGCTTGATTTCCACACATTCTACACCAGAAGAAGTTTATGACCAAACACTAGTGCAATCGAAAGTGGAAGGAAAAGTCTGACGACCGCATTACAATAGGACATTGTACGTTGTAAAGAAGTCTCCAGAGAGCAACGATCATAAATCACAGAAGCTATTGGGAAAAGAGTGTCACACTAAAATATTTCTGTCCACAAAGAACTGCTAACGTGATGGATAGTTAAGTGGGAAGGACAAATATAACTGCTTAAGAATTCTACAACAGAAAATAAATGATTGACTGTAAAGGAGATTAGTCATAAATAAATAATAGTAAACTGGTTGTGAATAGTTTTTAGGAATTTCTGGCGCTGTTAGATTCCAAAGGCGTATAGTTTACGTAAGTAGAAGAGTCAGTATAAATAATAAGAATATTTAATCATAGGTTACAGACAGACGTTTTAGCAACGATCAATACTCCCCCTACAGTAGGAATACCATGTGTGCTACCTAAGAAATGACAAGGCTTATTATATTATAACACCGACATAATTGTTATCGAGAAGTATATAGAACTATATATAAGCCTATTTAAGAAGACTGGGAGCATCTTGAGAGGGCAATTACATCATCTTGACTTTAAACGTTGGTATTAATGCGTAGTTTTCTTGTTCAGCAATCGCGAGGTTGTTATACAGCATACATTTACTTCCATAGAAAAACACACAATACAATACAACACAACAGTAGCTGACGTTTCGGCAGTATCGCCTTCTTCAGAGCCGCCTTTTTACATGACTTCCAATGAGGAAGGTTAGAACAGCTGATTATAGTCGCACATGGTTGATGGAGTCATCATGATGGAGACTATAATCAGCTGTTCTAACCATCCTCATTGGAAGTCATGTAAAAAAGCGGCTCTGAAGCAGGCAATACTGCCGAAACGTCAGCTACTGTTGTGTTGTATTGTATTGTGTGTTTTTCTATGGAAGTAAATGTATGCTGTATAACAACCTCGCGATTGCTGAACAAGAAAACTACGCATTCATATTCCAATGCCGAGGTTAATAGAAAGTCGAACCTGGGAACTGTTGGTATTAATATTAAAAACGACTCCAGGCACAATAGAAGTTCGAGTAGTGATAACTGACTTGTCATCAGATTTCAGAATTGCACGGTCAACCTCCGTATAGGAGTTTTCTCCCACGAAAGAAAACTACATGGATGAAGAATAGCGATTTTGAACCGAAGAAACCGATGAACGGCCGGAGATAATCGACCGGAATCCGAGAGGTGGTGAGCGTAAGCCGTGAGGAGTGCGAAATCCGCCGTGAACGAGTCGGAAGAGGCGGAGCGTAGTCGCCGCCGTTGTTGGAACATGAATAGATGAGGACGATCGGACACGGTACTCACAACGGATACCATGCTTGTCCTCTTGAACCAATTACTAGCGAGCCGAATAACCTCATACGATTCACCTCAAAGGGCGCCTCATTCAGACGATAACAGATGAATGCGTTGAAAGGGTAACAGATAAAAATGTTGTGATAACTTATCGCCCATATTTCTAAGACGATTATTTGGATAGGAAACTGCTAGTAAAGCCAATGTTCCAACTTGAGCATCCACAGTAAGTTTAACAAAAACAATTTGATTGCTGCCAGTTTGCAACATCTCCAAAACCATTCACATTAGTTTTCTGTGTACTCAGTACATCTTTCATTCCGCTTGTTGGCTCGTATCCGTCATCTGCGAAAATCGTTGGATTTTCATGTGGCTTTAGCTACTACTTAAAGACTTTGTCTTCTTCATAAATGCCGTCGAATACTGGTTGAGTTTATTCGCCCTAGAATGCTAGAATATCTCTGTTAGAGCGCCCACGAGCCTTCACTACAATTAGTGACTTCATCTGTAGATCGGGGAAAACTAGGGAGCTATTCCCGAACAAGTCTGTTACTGCTCTTCAGACCTTGAAGGAATCGATGACTTGACTATCCCACGACGAGGTCATACCTACAACATTGTGTTTGTTACTGCACATGATCCCCAACCACTGCGCTTCTCGTGCTCTAGTAAGGAAATAAATCAGTTAATTAAAGTATTATAAATGCTGCATAACTATTTACGAGTACTAAAGCATTAAAAAATAATCTTCTACAGCTTTTCGAATTCATTTTGATCCTTCCGATTTCGCAGATTTCTAACGGCATTCTTTATACGAGAATTATCTAAGCTTTTGACGTACATGGTAGATGTTGAGTCCCATTTCCCTATTTTCGATGAATTTCACAACAAGTAAAGTTCTAGAATCTTGAAATATAAAGGATAAAGCTCTCGGCTTTGATCAATCCCTGAGAGATGCGCCATGTATTCGATTTCATCAAGTACCGTTTCGAGGTGACTGAATGCATATCTGGCCTTTACAATGACTCACGGTGGCCTGCCGATCGAGCCAGTGCTGCTATTCTCTCAGACTAGTCTGGTACCAATTTGCAGACCCCAGAGGGATGGAAAGCTTGGTGGACCACGGGCGCGGAGATCGATTCCACGTGTTTGTTGAAAGGTGCCTCCGATCACTGCTCCACACGCCGGTTATGCTTGAAATATGTAACGTATAAATCATGCGATTAGAATGGAGTGGTCGAGGTTATGGAAACCTGCATCGTGGCATAACTTTGCCCAAAACTAAATTTCGTTAATCGAAATAAACACCATCAGATTTTGTACATTTTTGTGAGGTTAATTTCTCCACAATTTATTTTTTAAAATACAGAGAAACTTTTTAAAAAGTGCACAATATAGAAAATATATTTCATTTTTTAGCTTCTCTATGTTAGCAAACACGATCGAAGTGTTCAGTGTTTGGAAGTGTTCATAGGAATTCCTAAAGCTCACTGAAAAGTTTCCAGGATCGACTTTCTATTAACCTCGGCACTGGAATATGAATACGTTCTTTTCTTGTTCAGCAATCGCGAGGTTGTTATATAGCATACAATTCCATAGAAAAACACACAATACAATACGACAGTAGCTGACGTTTCGGCAGTATCGCCTTCTTCAGAGCCTGGAAGGGTATACTGATATACAATTTATTAGGCCAAACACTTAAATAACACAAAAAGACGAAGAACGCCATGGCAACTACATGATCAACAGCTTCTCGAAAAACCCACCGCTTCTTTACATGACTTCCAATGAAGAAGATAAGAACAGCTGAATGGCACACTGGCATAAATGCCAAAAATCCCGCAGTAAATAACAGAGGAAAGCCCAGACGTCACACGCGACCTGGCCCCGTATCTTCGGATCAATTTCTGATGTGGTGCGACCATCCGTATGCGACTATAATCAGCCGTTCCTACCTTCTTCATTGGAAGTCATGTAAAAAAGCGGTGAGTTTTTCGAGAAGCTCTTGATCATGTAATTGCCATAGAGTTTTTCGTTTTTTTTTTGTAAGTGTTACTGAAACGTTTGGCCAGGTAAATTGCATATCAGTATACCCTTCCAGGCTCTGAAGAAGGCAATACTGCCGAAACGTCAGCTACTGTCGTATTGTATTGTGTGTTTTCCTATGGAATTGTATGCTGTATAACAACCTTGCGATTGCTGGACAAGAAAACAACGTACTCACTGAAAAATTTAATGTTTGCTGAAAATTCTAATAAAATAAGCGCATTATATTTTCGACCAGGCACATTTCTTCAAGAATTCTAGCTACCGAGAAGCTGCTCTGTCTCCCGTCACAATGACTTCTTATTGGAATTCATTCTCTAAATGCTCAGGCTCGGCATATCTTGTTAAGACAAGGAATGAAAGGGACCCACCATGTACAGCTTACAAGGAATGAAAGGGACTCACTATTATGTACAGCTTTAATCAATGACCGATCTATCCAACCGCAGCTATCAAAATCGGCAGAACTCTCTTCGACGGTAAAACGCTTGGTGTGTTAAAGACGACACCGCTAGCAAAACAAGAACTGTATAATGTTAACTCTTTACTAGCTGCCTACTACAGTTTTTCACGGCGAAGTGTTATGCGAAGTTCAACCACAAAGGTACTCAGATATTTGCAAAACTCCGGACCACAGATGTCTGCGGTGGAGTAGGAACGCGCTATTACCCTTTCCGAGGCCTAACGAGATCACCACCATACCATGCGGGTCCTTCGTTTCGCCTGTTTCTCACTTGATTTCCTATTTTCCAATGCCATCAGCAGTCACCGTTTCTAGTAGACCGATAGTCGTCGATTAACGCTTTGATATTATTCCATTCTACTTTTCTTCCTTGCAAGCTCGATAAATAGATACAGAAAATAGTGCTCTGAATTCCTGTGTTCATTGAGTTCTGAGCATTGGTGCCTCTGACCAAAGGAAGACTTGAGGTTTATTGAATTGTCGCCGTTCCCCATTAACTCACTAGACCTTGTCGCTGACGCATTCTAGAATTGTAGGATGCACTCGAGTTAATCCGACATTTCCGTTTTCTACAATCAAGTCGAGACCAGGGTCATCGCGATGAAGTAGTTAAGGTTTCGGTATAGGGGTATTCCACTTTTTTTCCATTTTTACGCATAGTAGAAATGTTCGCAGTGATGGCAGGCTACGGACCGATAACTATAGTAAAAAAAGAAGTGGCGAGATAAAGACACTCATATGAGGGGCAAAAATAGCCTCAGACTGACTAAATATTTCAAATTGAGCTCATTTTAGTAACACAGAAAGCGAAAGAGTTAAATGTTCCACACAATAGTGAATGAACAACAAACCGTGCCAACCAGAGCTCCTATCGCTTCAGGGTCGGCAAGCTGCTATCAGACACCTGAGAGAAGCTCTCCCAGATCCACAAATGCCGGCCACTTTCACGGTGAAAGCTTAAGAACAAATAAAGCTATTCCTTACTGAACAGTTTCCAGGATCGACTTTCTATTAACCTCGGCACTGGAATATGAATACGTTCTTTTCTTGTTCAGCAATCGCGAGGTTGTTATATAGCATACAATTCCATAGAAAAACACACAATACAATACGACAGTAGCTGACGTTTCGGCAGTATCGCCTTCTTCAGAGCCTGGAAGGGTATACTGATATACAATTTATTAGGCCAAACACTTAAATAACACAAAAAGACGAAGAACGCCATGGCAACTACATGATCAACAGCTTCTCGAAAAACCCACCGCTTCTTTACATGACTTCCAATGAAGAAGATAAGAACAGCTGAATGGCACACTGGCATAAATGCCAAAAATCCCGCAGTAAATAACAGAGGAAAGCCCAGACGTCACACGCGACCTGGCCCCGTATCTTCGGATCAATTTCTGATGTGGTGCGACCATCCGTATGCGACTATAATCAGCCGTTCCTACCTTCTTCATTGGAAGTCATGTAAAAAAGCGGTGAGTTTTTCGAGAAGCTCTTGATCATGTAATTGCCATAGAGTTTTTCGTTTTTTTTTTGTAAGTGTTACTGAAACGTTTGGCCTAGTAAATTGCATATCAGTATACCCTTCCAGGCTCTGAAGAAGGCAATACTGCCGAAACGTCAGCTACTGTCGTATTGTATTGTGTGTTTTCCTATGGAATTGTATGCTGTATAACAACCTTGCGATTGCTGGACAAGAAAACAACGTACTCACTGAAAAATTTAATGTTTGCTGAAAATTCTAATAAAATAAGCGCATTATATTTTCGACCAGGCACATTTCTTCAAGAATTCTAGCTACCGAGAAGCTGCTCTGTCTCCCGTCACAATGACTTCTTATTGGAATTCATTCTCTAAATGCTCAAGCTCGGCATATCTTGTTAAGACAAGGAATGAAAGGGACTCACTATTATGTACAGCTTTAATCAATGACCGATCTATCCAACCGCAGCTATCAAAATCGGCAGAACTCTCTTCGACGGTAAAACGCTTGGTGTGTTAAAGACGACACCGCTAGCAAAACAAGAACTGTATAATGTTAACTCTTTACTAGCTGCCTACTACAGTTTTTCACGGCGAAGTGTTATGCGAAGTTCAACCACAAAGGTACTCAGATATTTGCAAAACTCCGGACCACAGATGTCTGCGGTGGAGTAGGAACGCGCTATTACCCTTTCCGAGGCCTAACGAGATCACCACCATACCATGCGGGTCCTTCGTTTCGCCTGTTTCTCACTTGATTTCCTATTTTCCAATGCCATCAGCAGTCACCGTTTCTAGTAGACCGATAGTCGTCGATTAACGCTTTGATATTATTCCATTCTACTTTTCTTCCTTGCAAGCTCGATAAATAGATACAGAAAATAGTGCTCTGAATTCCTGTGTTCATTGAGTTCTGAGCATTGGTGCCTCTGACCAAAGGAAGACTTGAGGTTTATTGAATTGTCGCCGTTCCCCATTAACTCACTAGACCTTGTCGCTGACGCATTCTAGAATTGTAGGATGCACTCGAGTTAATCCGACATTTCCGTTTTCTACAATCAAGTCGAGACCAGGGTCATCGCGATGAAGTAGTTAAGGTTTCGGTATAGGGGTATTCCACTTTTTTTCCATTTTTACGCATAGTAGAAATGTTCGCAGTGATGGCAGGCTACGGACCGATAACTATAGTAAAAAAAGAAGTGGCGAGATAAAGACACTCATATGAGGGGCAAAAATAGCCTCAGACTGACTAAATATTTCAAATTGAGCTCATTTTAGTAACACAGAAAGCGAAAGAGTTAAATGTTCCACACAATAGTGAATGAACAACAAACCGTGCCAACCAGAGCTCCTATCGCTTCAGGGTCGGCAAGCTGCTATCAGACACCTGAGAGAAGCTCTCCCAGATCCACAAATGCCGGCCACTTTCACGGTGAAAGCTTAAGAACAAATAAAGCTATTCTAGGACTCTATCCAGAGTTTATTCATCTAGCATTCAACTCTATTCATCAAAATAGGAACATTTCAAATGGTAACCGAATCGAAACTCTTTTCCGAAGACTTCTTTGGGTGAGATGGATGCAGCTTACCTAACAAATGAAAGAAATATTTCAAATCCGCATAGTATGCGATATCGGGTAAGGTGAAGAATAGTTTAATTTCACCCAACTGAAGTAGACTGAAAATATATTTGTAAGAAAGTAGAAATGTTTTTGATTTTCCATGTCCACTGTAGCAGGCTTAAGATTTCTCTTAAAAACTCGAATTTTTTAGCTTACGCCATTGCACGGAAGGAGGAGTGTGACAGTTTCTTTTAAAACCTTACAAGTCTTAAGAAGTTGAAAACATTTTCTCTAAGAGGACTTAGATAAATCACAAAATATAATCACTTTTGCAAATATTCGGTCCCTTAACTCTTTAAACTGCTAATATGCCTCTCTTGTGATCATAGGAATTCTATCGGCCTCCCCATTCTCGTCATTGCGACTACTTAGCTAAATTTGGGTAAATCCATCCCATGCACATAATCTCATTGAACGTCAACACTACATACAGCATGGATTTTCGAGGCATTCTGGATAAATTTCGAGAATCCGAAAATGGAGTGAGAAGGAATGGAGAAATGCCTTGTCACCATGCGTGATCTCACACAGTGTTCCAAACTGATAGTTTAACGTGAAAGAGACGCACAGAAGTCTATGTGAACTTTGTGCGGTTGGTTTTCACGTGAAATACTCAGTGGACAACTCACAAAAAAAGTGATAGAAATTTAGATTTCGGGTTTTTCTCTTTCGACTGTAGAAGTATTTGACTAGGCTAGCTAGCTAGACTGAAGTCAACTTAGCCTTTCAGAGCTCTGAACAAAGCCAAATCTACGAAAAATCAGACGTCGTAAATAAATAGTGTAATCCTAATCTCACTTTTGGTCATGATGGAAAGAATAACGCTTGGATTTTCCTTAACATTCCCTGTCTGGAGAATTCCACGCAACAGCGTTCATACATGATAAAATCAAGCTCAAAAAGACTGTCGATGGTTTACAAAGAAAATTATACACAATTAAAAAGGGTAAAGGACAAAGCGCTCTCGGCGTTGATTAGTCCCTTGAGGGATGCGCTAAGCATTCTACTTTATTAAGCATCGTTCGAGGTGGTTGAATGCATATCTGGCCTTTGCAATGGCTCGCGGTGGCCTACCGATGTATCGAGCCAGTGTTGCTATCCTCCTAGACAAATTTTGTACCTATGAAATGTTATTAATGAGAATTTTATCATCACTGCCGATTTAGACAGGACACCTACCTCCACATCACTATCAGCAGGATCAAACGCGGTGAGCAAAATGATTTTCGAAATTTGCCACATCGATCAATAAAGTTCATCCAAACACGGTTTCAAAAATTTATCACAGCGTAAAACTTAGAAAGCGCTTAATTTCATTTTGCAATAATTTCATTTCGCACCAGGGTTATAAATGATTTCACCAGTGAATGTAGCATCGAACATCGAAGTGCTTTCAACCTCATTGTTCATAGCAGCGCTACTCTGAAAAACATAAATAGCTTATCAAGATACCTAATTGTTAATTTCGATCTGTTCTGCAAGTTCAACCGATTTTCATTTGTGTTCGGTCGACTGTTTGAGCTATTTGCTTAGTACTTTCTCGGTCAATTCAAGCGTGCACAAACGATGTATGATTTCATTCCTCGTAATAGAGTGAGATTAGACCGCCATTCATAGCCAAAACACCGGAAGACAGTGTTCCGATTCTCAGACCAGGCAAGTCAGAACCCATTAATGGCATCAGGATTGTTGAGAAGACGACGAAGCGCACTCATTGGATAAAATACCAACTAGGAGGTGGTTTATTTTCTAGCACCTTGCAAGCGTGGTATGACAGGACATTTACAAAATTGTATATCAGCATACCCTTCCAGGCTCTGAAGAAGGCGATACTGCCGAAACGTCAGCTACTGTTGTGTTGTATTGTATTGTGTGCTTTTCTATGGAAGTAAATGTATGCTATATAACAACCTCGCGATTGCTGAACAAGAAAACTACGCATTCATATCCCAGCTTCATTAAAGGACATTTACAATTATAAACAGCAAATTCAGTACCAATAGCTGATGGACTGAGCCTTCGTTTACAAATAATTCTACACCAGATTGTCACGAAATTTTTTATTGTGACTAACTTTTCGGAGCCATTATCATCATCATAACTGCAATGAAATTTATTTAACAACCTGCTACAAGCTTAACAAAATAATTAGGTTCACCATTCATCTCAACATCGAGTTAAAGTAGGCTTTGTTGAATGACATTAAAAGTTATAGTCATAAAAGATGATGAAGATAAAGCTCTTGGTGTTCATAAAACTGTGGGAAGCGCCATGCATTCAACTTCATTAAGGATCGTTTGGAGGAGATTGAATGCATATCTGGCCTTTACAATGACTCGCGGTGGCCCACCGATGTATCGAGACAGTGTTGCTATCTTCCCAGACTAGTATGGTACCAATTTGCCGATCCTGGAGGAATGGAAGGCATGGTGGGCCGTGGGCGCCGGGATCGACCCCATATGTGTGTTGCAGCCCCCCTTACCACTGCGCCACACGCGCACTTACTATTACTTATGTTAGTACGACGACAGCAATAACTATGAGTGAACTCGAGTGGATTTAACTGCTTTGATCCAACGAGGATAGCTTAGTAGTCCAGTCAAGATTTTCGCCTTTGGAAACTAGTTTATTTTAACGTGACTAAGAAAGTACTTAGGAGCACAGCTGAGATAAGATTGGGTTCGCACGTAGTACGAGTTCACTCGTAGCCTAGTCCATGCAGTGCATTGATATGCCCACTGCCGAACTCCTTTCGAAAATTCACTGAGTCAACGAACGTGAGAATTTGCGTGTACGACGATTTCCGAGGGCCGAGATTTCTATTTACAAATTCAGGTTCTTGTGTGCTTGATGGACCGATGATAGGTTGCCAATTTAATATTCATTTCACAATAGCTGCTGATTAGGCGGATTTAGCCGTCGTCGACACAGTTGTCGTTCAAATCGTAGGTGAACCCAAATTTAGGCGCTTTTCTTGTAATTTCAGTCGACTACCAATTTATCTACTCCAAGGTATTCGAAAGGTATTCTATCTACCTTTCCATAGCTTTTCACATCCATCTTGAAAATATTTTCTCCAACTCTAAGATTACGATGTTCATTTACTGCTATTCATTAAAAGCTTTGCACTATCGTTGGTAACGATAAAATTAACAATAACAAAGGATAAAGCTCTCAGTTTTGATCAATTCCTGAGTAATGCGCCATGCATTCTACTTCACTAAACTTCGTTTGGAGGTGATTGAATGTATCTGGCCTTTACAATGATTCGCGGTGGCCTACTGCTGTATCGAACCGGTGCTGCTACCCTCCCAGACAAGTCTAATACCAATTTGCCGACCTCGAAGGAATGAAAGATTTGGTGGGCCAAGGGCGCGGGAATCGATTCCATGTGTATGTCGCAGGGTGCCTCCGACAACTGCGCCACACGCGCCCTGTCTTCACGAAAGTAACAACGAGAAAACATAATATCGCTTTCCTGCACTTACTTTCAAAATCTAACGAGTCATGTCGCCTCATTTGTTTTCCATTTCTTA
Organism: Angiostrongylus cantonensis; assembly: GCA_009735665.1. NCBI lineage: Eukaryota > Metazoa > Nematoda > Chromadorea > Rhabditida > Metastrongylidae > Angiostrongylus > Angiostrongylus cantonensis. The sequence goes on from MQTX01000040.1 coordinate 3,610,455, forward strand.
CCTTGGAATGCAATAACTTCGAACTTGTCCTGTAGAATGGGTTGCAGATTTCAGTTTATGAGAATTTGAAAGGAATAGATATCAATTGTCCTGTGATAGAAGATTGAAAGGATTTAATACTCTAAAGAGAGATCGAGCTCGTAATTGCGTTCTGACCAACGATTTTATTGGAAGCGTTAAACGTTATTTCCCAAAAAAAATTGTAAAAATAAGACTGCATTTAACTCCACAATCAAGGGTGCGCGTGGTGGAGTGGTTGGAGGCGCCACTGCGACACGCACGTAGAATCGATTCCTGCGCCCATGGCCCACCAGGCCTTCCATCCCTCTGGGGTCGGCAAATTGGTACCAGACTTGTCTGGGAGGATAACAGCACTGGCTCGATACATCGGTAGGCTACCGCGAGTCATTGTAAAGGCCAGATATGCATTCAATCACCTCCAACGATACTTAATGAAGTCGAATGCACGGTTCATTCCTCAGGGATTGATCAACGCCGAGAGCTTTATCCTAAATCCGCAATCACTTCGAATCACAGAACTGTTCTTCTTCTTCTCGCTTCCGAGGGCAATACAGAAAGTCAAATAATGAAAAAAAGTTTAAAAAACGAGCTTAGTTTCCAAATTTTAGCTCTAGCGCAGCTTTCGTTGAAGTAGCTACAGGGAAAACAACATGAACAAAGACGCTTGCGCGGCAATGTTTAAAGAGTTACCCTACAATCAAAGCAAATCAGGCTCACCATCTTTCTGGGATCGACAAATTAATAACTCACTTCTCTGAAGGTATGGAAGCAATGACATAATATATCGATAGCCCTCTAAAAGCCACTATGTTGGGCAAAGACCCTTCTAATCGCCTTTACGATATATAATGGAGTGGAATGCACAGGGCATTCTTAATGGATTAACGTCTAACGTTTTATCCTTTATCCGCACCCTTTTTTTCACATATTCCGACACCAGTCGAAGATAAGGTGGGCCGGACACGTAATGCGTATGAATGATAACCGATGGACAAGAGCTGTTAGTGACTGGATTCCTCGGGATGTCAAACGCACTGCAGGAAGACTACCGACCCGATACTCAGAGCTCTTCACAAAAGCCTAGAAGAAAGGTATGATGCTCAACGAGTCCCTAGAGCAAGCAGAACCCACTGGGCTACTCTTGCACGCGACAGGGAAAAATGGAGGATTTACTGGCGCCCGCTCGAATCACTCGACGATCAACGGGACTACAGGTGATACAGGTGACAGGTGATTCCAATACCACACAAGATGCGTAATCCAAGACTTTTTCCTCATCTGCGAAGATCACCGAATTTTGGCTGCCCTTCGAAGAATTTGCCTTCTAAGGGAATGTCGTTGAATTCCGGTTGGACTGTTCTACTCGAAGTCTTGGTAAAGCTGTGTGATGGGTTTTACAGATCTTCACCGCCATTAGCCACTAATCCTTGCTATTTGGAGAGATTTCTCAACTCCGGAACGATGAAAGGATTAGTTGTTTTGGCACAAGGTTGACCCAGTGTTTTACGCTTATTGAACACAATCTTCACCACACTTTTTCTATCCATGGAAATGCTTTGGGCATGACACTATACTTGAGCAGTTGGAATCGCTTCTTATTTCTTTTTCACTTAAGGGGATAAAAGGGATAAAGGATAAAGCTCTCGGCGTTGATCAATCTCTGAAGGATGCGCCATGCATTCGACTTCATTATCGTTGGAGGTGATTGAATGCATATCTGGCCTTTACAATGCCTCGCCCTGGCCTGCTGATGTATCGAGCCAGTGCTGCTATCCTTCCAGACAAATCTGGTACCAATTTGCCGAACCCGGAGGGATGGGAGGCTTGGTGTGCCATGGGCGCATTTCTCGTGCGCGCCGCAGTGGCGCCTCCAACCACTGCGCCACACGCGCCCTTACTTAAGGGGATGTTCATCTGATATCTATCAAAATGAAGAAAATGAAGGATAATAGAAGATATCCGAATCTTAATTCTGGCAATTTCGTTACAAAGCGAAATTTTTACGTAAATTTACAAATATCAACGTAAGCTTTTCGGCAGCTACCAAAGAAATCATAGAAGAGATGTAAATGATAACACGTCATATCACAAAAACAACAGTAGAACAATGATTTTCTAGACGAACAAGCTGAAAAGAGATTGGTACAAAGCCCTTATTCGACTAGCGTTTCGGTGTATTCGTGATGTTCTCTATTCGAACGGTGTTCGTTCAACTGGATTTCACTGGATTCTATAGAGAACAACTATATCGCGGCAACGACCAACTATGGAGCATTGACTCGGATCAACACGGCTCTGAAGAAGATGAAGGCGTCGAGACGTTAGTCGAGTAAAAGTTTTATGCAAACCTCGTAACTTTTCATTCAGACAATTACTGATTATTTTTACAAAGGTTTAATAAAAGTCTAATAAAGGTTTTAAGGTGTAATTGCTGGAAATTTCTCGAGGTTCTTATGTGTATTTAGGTCTTGCCTACGAACATATTTGGCGCAATAGATTTAAATATCATAATTTTGAGAAAGAAAAGGGTTAAAAAACAGTGCCAACGTTGTTGGTGTTAAATGAGAACTTCATGAATGCAACCAGCTAACGCTATTAATCCAGTCTCGTTAATAACTTAGTGTCGAACTATTCCGGTCCGATGGTGGGGAGACTAACTCTACCACTGATTAGCAGGCATCGAGTGAATAAATTATAGACACCTAACAGATCCAGTTGTACCGAAGTGAAACTACACTAGTGGGTCTATGAAATTCGTGTGCTAAATTGAATTTACAAAACTATGAAAGGACAAAGCGTTTAGATCTGATTTCTATCTTACGTTTGTCACATGCTTTTACTTTACTAAGCGCAGTACAGGAATATGTAATTGGGCGTAGAGGAATGCACACTAATGCATGAACATATGACTTAAGAAAGCCTTCTGAAGTATCCACACGTCTAACACCAATTTTCTGACCTCGAAAGAATAGATGACTTGGCGGATTGATATTACGAGCACATGTGCATTGCAGAGCACCACTAACCACACAAACGTAGCAGTCGAATCCCCAGAAGAGAAGAGAAGTGCCCTTTGTTAAGAACTTCTCATTGCTTCATTACAGCTTCTCAGTGGACGAACGAAAACGAGGCGAAGTTATTTATAAGAGTAAAGTCTCTGGAAGCACATATTACTGTGCTATTATTGAGTGCACAGCCGAATTTCCCAAGAAATTGGAGTCAGCGTTCATTTCCTCGGTTCAACACGAATATGCGATAAATATGAGAAATATGTTTCTAAAACTACTGTCGTCTCTAACTACCAGCGAAGAACACCGTGGCCTTTTTTGATTTCTTCACCTTGGTTCACTGGTAAGTTAATGACTGGATAAAATACATTCGCTGATGATCTGAAGGTATAAAATATGTCAAGCACCATTGTTTGTCGATTACGGTAGTAGTCATATTAAACATAAAAAAGCCGACCTTTTCCTAGATTGTTTTGTAAAGACTAAGTTATGAGGTAAAAGAATTTGGCAGAGCATGAGAGCTGTTGAGCATGCAGTTGTATACACAATATGAAGGTCCCTAACTCTGATTGAAATTCCAGTCAAATCACTAAATACATCGAAAACCTTCAAGAATTTTGTCGTTATGGAAATCATTTCAAATGGAAAGAACCCAGACTAGGTCCTAAGCACATTAGAAATATGTTGTAATCCGATGGCGCGCTATTAGCAAGTTGTTTACAACATTAAAAATAATATATGAATGTGATTGCCAAAGATGCATAATATGGAATAAAAAGCAGCTCGTAAAAGTATATGCAAAGAGCGAAATACAAAATAAAACAATGAAGGTTTCGGCGTTGATCAACCCCTGAGGGATACGCTACGCATTCCGCTTCATGAAGCATCGTTTGGAGGTGATTGGATGCATATCTGGCCTTTACAATGACTCGCGGTGGCCTACTGATGTATCGAGCCAGTGCTGCTATCCTCTCAGACAAGTCTGGTAACAATTTGCAGACCTCAGAGGAATGGAAGACTTGGTGGGCCGTGGGCCATGGGTGTGGGGATCGATTTCCACGTGTGTCGCAGTGGCGTCCCCAACTACTGCGTCATACGCGGAAAAGTTAGGAAAATGGTAAATGCTGATAGCTACATTAGAGTAAAATCTTGGCAGAGAGAAAGACAAACCAGTGGCTGCAGTTGCTTTGGTAAATAGCATATGAACCCTCAGAAAGTATAATTTCAACCTCGAAGCCCAGCTAAGGTTCCCAATTTTACTCACATCTCAGCAGCGTCATATGGTTGTATTTCACAAAATGATCAGCGTTGACCAAGTCTTCTCCATTGTTGCAGTTTTTGCTTTTAACTTACTTGTGGAATTACTACTACCTTACTAAATAGGGTTGCTTATTAATATGTTAGCATATTCCACCCCAAGCACTGAAAAATTCACACTGCTAGTCATTGCAAAGAAAAGCGAGTAACCTTTATCATCCTATTACGAGCTGCTTTTGAAAAAACAGAATAACCGACCCTTCTATAGAATTAGTCAACAAGATCTGAAAAAATATCGTGCTTTTTGTCCCTAAATTCAGGAAACATCTAGCAGATTTCTTGCACGGTATGCGATGATTAGAGACCAGTCGAAGAAGAGTCAAATCATGTGAAGCCGAGTCCAATGCATACTGCCCAATCAAGAGGAAGGAGTCTGAAACGGAAATTTTCTGCTGACAACTCTCTTTAGTTGATGAATACAAAAAGATTTTGCAGAAAAGGTCCAATCCTCGAAAATTCTTTGACAAGTTTTATGGCGTCACTTCAGCTATTAACTGGATAACAGCTCAAAACAGGCTTAGGCTTCACTGATTGATTTATTTCTGTAGTTTGAAGTGCAACTGTAGTTGAAGTAGCAAATAAAGTATCAGCTCAATTATCGTATCAGCTATTGTACTATTGCTCATCGAGTGGTTCATGTGGGGGCCATTAAACCCTACATTTCTCACTGTAACGTGCAACATTAGCTCAGAGTGTCTTAATCACACTAGAGACACATTAGTGATCAAATCTTTCTTCTATGCTTTTCGTGAAGAACTCTGACCATCGGATCGGTGGTCTACCTACAGGACGTTTAACATCTCGAGGAATCCAGTCACTAACAGCTTTTGTCCATCGGTTGTCATTCATACACGTTACAAGTCCAGCCCACCTTATCTTTGACTGTCTGGCGTACAGAACGGCATCTTTGATTTTTGATCGTTGACCACTAATCCATCCTTGTGAATGCGTAGGATATTACCTATAACACCTTTAGTCCGTTGATCGTCGAGTGACTCCAGCAGGTGCCAATAAATCTTGCCACTGGAATTGTCCGAGAAAAAACTCTTTAATCCAAGTCTTTAGCCCCTGCTATTTCAGGACCTTAAGTAGAATGGGTGAACCAACATTCTACGACATTCGAGATAAAATGAGAATCCTCAAGAAGCAACCGAAGTCACACGTAAAAGTTGGAAGACCTTCGTGGATAATGGATGCAAGGAAGCGAATCGAATGTGGGAAGTGCTATCGCTCTAGGGAATCGTCGAGCATCACATCTTTCTTCTAGGCTCTTCGTAAAGAACTATGACCATCGGATCGGTGGTTTTCCTGTAGTATGTTTGACATCTCGAGGAATCCAGTCACTAACAGCTTTTGTCCATCGGTTGTCATTCATACACGTTACAAGTCCAGCCCACCTTATCTTTGACTGTCTGGCGTACAGAACGGCATCTTTGATTTTTGATCGTTGACCACTAATCCCTTGCCACTGGAATTGTCCGAGAAAAAACTCTTTAATCCAAGTCTTTAGCCCCTGCTATTTCAGGACCTTAAGTAGAATGGGTGAACCAACATTCTACGACATTCGAGATAAAATGAGAATCCTCAAGAAGCAACCGAAGTCACACGTAAAAGTTGGAAGACCTTCGTGGATAATGGATGCAAGGAAGCGAATCGAATGTGGGAAGTGCTAGGATCCGCGCAGTGGATGTGAAAGATGAGTCGTATAAAAATAAAAAAAAACTACAAGTATAAATTATTTTGGAAATTCACCTATGAATCTATTTCACATGTCAGAAGACTAGGGCTAAATTGAGAAGTAGATTTTGTTGAATTTGTAAAACTAGATAAAAAGCACTCCGTTAGTGATGCCTTATTCTTATCAATGACCTAAGCATCTCAAAAACTCTTCAGTAGTATTAGCTGCACCGATTATCATCATAGCGCTGGCCCGATGGATCGAGCAAGCCTCCACTTCTCTCTGTCGACAGCATGAAAAATCCATCGGGTTCTGTTCACTCATTCACTCCAGACACTCAGTGAGCTTCATATTTCTTGTTTTTCCATAAATAGTTGATCATATTATTAACACTTCTACGACTATGCGCAATGATTTCAATGCGTGCAATGCTAGTAGTTTCCATATAAACTGCACATGGCAAAATAGGCATCATTTAAACCTATTGTTTTCTCTAAACACGGTTATTACGAACTAACCACAACAATCACTTGTAAAGTAGATTTTGTTGAATTTGTAAAACTAGATAAAAAGCACTCCGTTAGTGATGCCTTATTCTTATCAATGACCTAAGCATCTCAAAAACTCTTCAGTAGTATTAGCTGCACCGATTATCATCATAGCGCTGGCCCGATGGATCGAGCAAGCCTCCACTTCTCTCTGTCGACAGCATGAAAAATCCATCGGGTTCTGTTCACTCATTCACTCCAGACACTCAGTGAGCTTCATATTTCTTGTTTTTCCATAAATAGTTGATCATATTATTAACACTTCTACGACTATGCGCAATGATTTCAATGCGTGCAATGCTGCACGTTTCGGACAGTGCATCTTGATCTCAATGGGCATCTGAAATGTGCTGCAGTGACACGCCGTCCATTGGGCCAGCCACGCAAAACGGCTGCGGTCATGAAAGGGTTGAACCTTTCGTATTGTATATATGTCTTTACGAACTGCCTTTTTTTGGCCGATGCGAGATTGGTATAGATGTGCTTATTGTTCTTGTTGTCTTTGTTCAATCGCTGACGTTTCGGCGACTTCGCCTTCTTCAGAGCCTCACCATTGGACTACCTGTGTGCTGTTCACGAAGGATGAACATTGTTGATGGCGTATTGAACGGCATCACTACTAGTACGCCACCAACGCCTCGGCTTTATAATACATTTGAATAAACTCCTTTCTACTAAAAAATCTCTTTAGTATCTTCCACGACCGACTTTCTATTAACCTCGGCATTGATTAAGTAATTCTTTGTATTCTTGTTGAGCAAACGCTTAGTTACTTTAGTATGGTTACATCCTGCTGAACTCTATAGCAATAAGACTTTCAGATGTTTGAGATTCAAGAGTAGCATTTCTCTAGAGATAATATCATCGTGGCCACGCAAGATGAAGATAGTAATCGCGAATATTACGCCAATGCAACAGACCTTAACTCCTATTGCCGTCGCCTTTTCAGCTACATTCTTGATCATTTTTATTCAATTCTGTCCAACAGTGCACGCCGCAGTATGTAGAGCAGGTACTGCCGTCATGTATGAAATGTTCTTTTAAAAACTTATAAGTTAACCGTTCACAATAAGGTGAGCGATGTAGGCTAATTCTACATCTATGTAAAATCTAAAATCTCTATGGTTTAAAAACAACCTGCCTCAATAGCCAATTGACGTAAAAAAAAATTCAAACTGTAGTACTTACAAAAAGGTTATGTCTTGCTATTTGAGCTACAAGGAGATGTAAAAACATAAACCATCACTTCTGGCTATTACCAAGAGATATTGAAATCTAAATGAACGTTAAACTTAAAAGTCGAATGCAGTAGTAGAAAGTCGGTCGTGGCAGTAGGTAATGGTTTTGTTCTTGCGCTATTGGTCTCAACATTCGAGTCGGTGCCGTTCTCCTGTTATGAAATGGAAAACGTGACATGGCCGTATAAAGGCTTTCCAATGGTACAAAGTAGTTTCCATATAAACTGCACATGGCAAAATAGGCATCATTTAAGCCTATTGTTTCCTCTAAACACGGTTATTACCAACTAACCACAACAATCACTTGTTAGGCTTATGTAGCCAAATGGTTAGAGGCAACTTGACCTTTCCAGGCTCTGAAGAAGGCGAAGTTCGCCGAAACGTCAGCTTACTTGTGAATAAAGAATAATAATAACACCTCGCGTTTGCTCAACAAGAATACAAAGAATTACTTGATCAATGCCGAGGTTAATAGAAAGTCGGTCGTGGCAGTAGGTAATGGTTTTGTTCTTGCGCTATTGGTCTCAACATTCGAGTCGGTGCCGTTCTCCTGTTATGAAATGGAAAACGTGACATGGCCGTATAAAGGCTTTCCAATGGTACAAAGTAGTTTCCATATAAACTGCACATGGCAAAATAGGCATCATTTAAGCCTATTGTTTCCTCTAAACACGGTTATTACCAACTAACCACAACAATCACTTGTTAGGCTTATGTAGCCAAATGGTTAGAGGTGCCCTGTAGTGCACACTGGATCGGTCACTGGTTCGATCCCGTGCCCCAGGCTTACCAAGCCTACCGTCCGTCCGAGGTCAATAAGTTGGTGTCAGACCTGTCTGGGAGGGTAGCAGTACCGGCTCTGTAGATCAGTTGGCCACCTCGAGTCATTATGTAGGCCTAATATGCATTCAGTCACCTCTAAGGATCACCTGTATCACCTGTCACCTGTAGTCCCATTGATCGCCGAGTGACATGAGCAGGCGCCAGTAAATCCTACATTTTTCCCTGTCGCGTGCAAGAGTAGCCCAGTGGGTTCTCCTCG